>MU839101.1:103788-512906 GCA_030685235.1 Copromyces sp. CBS 386.78
TCAAACCGGGCCTTTTGTTTTTACTTTTAAACGCCGTTGTGGCCTTCATTTTTTAAATAATCATTTTGTGCCTTGTTCGTTTTTTTTTTTGTTTCCCCCCTTCCCCCCCCCCCCCCCCCCCCCCCCTTCTCCTCTTCCGTCCACTAACAAAAACCACAAAAACCAGATCGGCAAAACCTCCGGCCTAGTAATGACCCTCACCGGCATCCTCAAAAACATCCTCCTCGTCGGCGCCTCCGTCATGATCTGGCAAACCTCCATCACCGCGCTGCAGTTCCTCGGCTACGCCATCGCCCTCGCCGGGCTCGTCTACTACTCCCTCGGCCGCGACCAGATCGTCGAGATCGCCACCCAGCTATGGACCTTCCTCCGTAATGTGTGGGAGAACTCGCCGGCTTACTCGTCTGTCTCTTCCTCATCCTCGGAGGAAGGGAATGGCCAACAAGGACAAAGAGGAGGGTTGCCGCCGGCGGTCCGGAGAGCGCTGCTGATGGGACTGGGCGTTATGGTCGTCGTCATCTTGGCGGCTGGGTATATCTACGGTGGTGTTGACCCACGTGGTGGTGCGGTGGGTGTTCCTAGGCCGCTTGGGGGTGGTGGGGACGCGAGTAGTGTTAAGCCTCCCGTTCAGGTGGCTTCATAATTCGGCAGCGGGAAGAGGATCAGCAGTGATGAAATGGATGAGGGGCATAACGAAAGACGAAAGAAAGCTACCAACGAAACGACCGGCTTAATCAAGGGAACGAAACGAAAGAAACAAAAAGTTCAAACGACTGGAATAAGGAAGGATCCACATTGTCTTGTATATTGAAAAATGGACATTGTAACACGTTTGGAACTACGAACTAGGAAAATTGGGTCTATAATGGACGGTGGAGGTGGAAAAAGATAACGGTTGGTTGGTTTGGGGATAATGATACAACAAGACGAAGAACATCATATTGGCCTCTCTGCAAATCAAGGAACACAGCGACCCTCCACCCGAGTTTGCCGATTCTACGACGATATAACGCTCTACGACACTCCACAGAAACGACGAAAGACACCATCGATCAATCGACCGACCTGACGGACGGACGGACTAGTATTGACAGATATATGCTGTACTACTTACCACTGGATTTTGACTGGAACTGACGGGATTGAGCAAGGGATTGGGTTAAGGGGCAGACTCTGGACGCTAGCGATTTTGTTGTATTCGTGGTTTAATACATACTACACTGCAGCTCTGCATTAGCTTGGATTCGATTTGGGGTAGTTTTGATACACAGAGGATTAGAATCACCACTAAGTGCATATTCTAGTATTTGTTAACTTCCATCGTTTCTGTTGGGGAGAAACATATATATATTCTGCGGCGGGAAACATGAAAGAAGAGTAGCTCAACAGCCAGAATATAGTAGGTAACATTGACCATAGAAATAATGTCTTAGAAGAACGGGCTCCAAGTGTCTATTGCCGAGATGTGTAATTTGTGTGGGCGGGAATAACGTGTGCGTACGTGGATGATCATCACTCAAACATAGATAACAAAGGATTGACAATCTAGTATTCTTTCGAGCACATGTTTACCTGATGCTCTGAGAGCTGGTTGTATAGATTGATTACTTCTCAATCTGATAAGCCTAAGCTATACTTATCTGCCTCTCTTTCCATGTTGGGCAAACGGTAAAGTCAGTGCCCCAGACGCCCCTACCGTCTCTGGCTACGACTCCTATCCCGTCTTGCTCCTCCCGCTCGATCTCCACCACGATCCCTATCGCGGTCGCGGTCGCGGTCCCGTCTGGATGTCGACAGACTCCTGTCCCGCCTAGTACTATGATGATGGCTGTTACGGCGTAGATCTCCTGCTCGGTGGTCTCTATCCCTATCACGACCCCTATCCCTATCGCGACTTCTCTCCCGCCGACTATCACGACTCCTTTCACGTCGACTGTCCCGGTCGCGGTGACGGTCGCCACGGTCCCGACTCCTTGACCGACTGCGGCGACGGACTATCGAGCTCCGACGGCGATCATCTCGCGTATCTCTGTCCCTGTCCCTATCCCTGTCACGATCCCTAGTATCACGATCTCTATCGCGGTCCCGGTCCCGATCACGGTCGCGACGATCCCTATCCCTATCCCGCTCACCCCTCTCATCTCGGCCTCGGTCGCCATCATAGCGATCCGGGCCCGGACGAGGTTTGTCCCGGTCTCGTTCTCTTTCCCTTTCGCGTTCTCTTTCGCGCTCACGCTCACGCTCCTCCCTGGCTTCCCTAGCCTCTCTGTCCCTCTCCCGATCCCGCTCGGCAACCACCCTGGCGGCTGTGGAGGGGACGTACCGGTTATCGGAGTCGATCAGGGGCGCTTCACGCTCACGGTCACCGCGGTCACCACCACGGTTATGGTCGCCGCGGTTGTTGTTATCTCTGTTATCCCGGGTGTCTCGGGGAGTGTCCCTAGCGTCTCCTCGCCTCCGCTTGAGATCGGGCGACCGGTCACCTCCATTGGTGCTACCGAGGGGTGTGCCATTACCGCCTCCGACTCGCTTGTCGTCGATGCCAGGAATGGGCATGCCCTTCGCGCGGGCTTGCTTCTGTGCTGCCAGGTAGGCTTTTGCCTCCTGTTCACGTTTCTTCACTTCGGCTTGTTTCCAGGCTTCCTTTTCGTCGCGGTCGAGGTGGGAAGGCGGGCGAGGTGCGGTTGAGGCTATGGAGAGCGGGGTTGTGATCATGGGCACGGTGATTGTTGACGTGCCGGTGGTGGCAGGGCCGCCAGGGATGGGTGGTGCTACTCGTGCGCTAGGGGTAGGAGCAATGGTATAGTCCTTGGTGACGGTGATACTAGGGCTCTTGGGGATTTGGGTGGCTGCAGTAGCAGTGGTATCCTTTTCAGCTTCTCGTCGCTCACGCGAGCGGGAGCGACTTCTTGCTCGCCTGTCCCGATCCGCCGCCCTTAAGCGAGACCGCGAACGATCCCGGCGATCGACTCTAGGTCGTGGAGAGCGACTCCTCTCACGGCCATCTCGTGTAGTGCGTGAACGGCTTCTGGCCCGTCTGGTGTCGTCTCTCCTGTCGGTGATTCTCACTCGTGAGCGGCTCCTGTCACGACGGTCTGCCGCCCTCCGTCGAGAGCGGCTCCGATCTCTGACATGTTCATGCCGTCGATCGTCTCGGCGATCCAGTCTGGGACGCGAACGGCTACGCTCTCTCCGATCACGAAGACGGGAGCGACTATGTTCTCGCTTATGAGAACGGCTTCGCTCGGTACGCCGCGCGCGCGGTGAGGCTGACCTGTTGTCTTTCCGTTTCCGATCTTCATCACGGTCTCTGTCTTTCTCGGCTTCTCTGTCCTTTTCCTTCTCCTTGTCACGATGTCCACGAGTCCCTGGCGAAGGACTCTTGCTCCTTCGCGAATCGGTCCGGGTGGCGGTTTCCTTCGGTTCCTTGACGTCCTTGGTGTCAACTGTCTCCTTAGGTTCAACAGCCTCCTTTGTCTCCTCAGTAACTCCTGGTTTGCTCGCAACATCTGTTGTCTTCTTGGCCTCAGAGACCTTTGGTGATGCTCGGCGGATTGGATCGATTGCAGATGCGGGCTTCGTTCGTCTAGGTGGCGGTGCGAGAGTGGTGTCAACCTCCAACTCAGGTTGTTTCGCAGCTACGCGCTTGCTCTCCCGCAAAAGGTCGGCCAACGCCTCTTGTTCCAGGCGTTCATTATCCTCCTTGGAGAGTTGCTTCTTCACATCCTCGGGGCGGCCATGGTCATTCCTACCCTTGGCGTCCCTACTAGGGCGCCTGTCCCGGCCTCTTGACCTATCCCTAGACCTTCCCCGGCCCCTGTCTCTATCACGCTCGCGATCACGGTCTCTGTGACGATCTCGATCTCGGCTGCGATTTCGATCCCTCTCTCTGTGGCGGCGTTCACGGCTGAGCTCCCTTTCCCGCTCACGTTGTTCCCGTCGTGCGCGCCGCTCTTCGCGCTCCTTTTCCCTGATGGCATCTTCCTCGAGCTGCTTCTTCCTCCGTTCTTCTCGTCGTTTCTGCTCTTCCTTTTCCTTGATCTCACGCTCGAGTCTACGCTTTTTCTCCTCCACCAATCGGAGCTCTTCACGCACACGTTCCCTCTCTGCACGGCGCGTGGCAGTCTCGGCTGCATATTCTTCGTCCGTCTTGGAGCCGCGGATACGCTCTTCTTCGGCCGCCTCGTCACCTATCTCTGCACGTCGAAGTTCACGAAGATGTGCCTCTAGTGCGTCGGTATCGATCAGGCTCTCGATTACAGCCTGTGCTTTCTGGTAGACTTCGTTTCGGTCGAGAGCACCGTCGATGAGGGCCGCTGCTTTGCCGCGGTCGAGTGTAAGCAGTTGGAAGGGGTTGCGCTCGACTTCTTGCTCGGCTACTTGGAGTATTTGTTTGACGATCTCGGATTCGTGGTCCTACAGCACGATTGTGTCAGATGTCATAGGTCATGAGCTGAACACGCTGTGGCAGGACCTACACTAGCGAACTTCTCCCAGACTTGTTTCCGAATTGCATCATATCCGCCCTTTTTCTTAAAACTGTGAGCTAACCCTTCGATCGCAGATCGTGTGGCCGAAGTGAGCGGTAGGTCAGACGCCTTGAAATTCCTGACGACAATTGGGATATTGATCGGGTTCGGCGTAACCTCCTGAGTCTCCGCGCCCGAGGCAGCAGGAGCCGACGGCGAGGGATGAATGGCGGTCGACATGGTCAGGCCAGTGGCGGTACCACTTGAGGCTGGAAAAAGTGTGCGCAACAGATCCCTCAGCCAGTGGCGAGATTGTTATATAAAGGCCACGGTACGCAGGATGGCTGCGCGAGTGAAGGGTGAGCGGACCTTAACACCTCATTGCTGTCAACCTGAGTCGGCGGGGGTGCTGGGGAAGTTGACGGTAGCGCAGCTCGGGCAGCGTAATCGGCGGATGAAAGCGGCAGAAGGTTCAATTCGTTTCGAGCCGGCTTGGTAAATGATGGATAACCCCTAGTCGAAGATTGCCGTTTTTGGAGAATTGGGCCTCGAGTCGGAGAATAATCGGCTTGTTCGTCTCGTAGATATGGCGGTAGAGTCCTCGGTGGAATGATGATGGAAACGCGATGGTGCAGGGGAATTGAAGCGCGTTGCGGTAAAGTTGCTGGACCAGAAAGTTTCAGTGGGGGTCCTGCTGCCGGCGATCCAGGGAGCCACCTGGACTCGGGCAACCCTTTCCCTGAACAGCTGCTGTGCTCAATTGAGTCAAATTGATTCAAGGTTGCGGCACGGGCCAACGGGCGGGAATTTGTCTATTATACGCTAGGGTTAGGGTCAAAGCTTTAATATCCCCAGACCTTCAGACGAGCTCGCCGGACCTTGCGCACGAGCCTCAGACACAGCACTGTACGTCCAAGATACGAACCACCATCGCGAACATCGTCACTTGGCGCCTTCAACCCACGTCGTCATCGATCTTGCCCATACAAAAGTCGCTGCTCGAGGGGCACAGTATACCGCTTATAGCGCGGTTTCAAAAGCACAAAATGGTTCACAGAATGGTCTTCTGGGCCGGCTTCGGTACGTTGCTCCGCTCTCTTCTCTCCAGGATGGAAATTGGACATGATTCATGAACCAACACCCGCACCAATCCACCACCACCAATTGTGTACTCCACATGCTGTCTGTCAACAAACACCCATAATCCCAGTCTCTCTCCCTTCCTCTCCCTCACCATCTTCATATACTGTAGACATCATCATAGCTAACCGTTGCCCTCCTCCTTCCTCCCCCTCTATAGGCTTGGCCACCCGCGCCTGGCAACTGGGCATCGAGCGACGACCCATCTTCGGCAAGCCAACCCTCTGGGGTTACCCCGTCTTCGCGGCCATCGGCGCCAGCTTCGGCTACTGGGTCCAGGGCGTGGACGAGCGACAGCAGGCCATGCTCCAGGAGCGCAAGCAGGCCATTCTCGACAAGAGGGCGCGGAGGGCGGCGAGGCAGCAGGAGGCTGGCCAGGGTGAACCCGAGGCGGCGGCGCATTAAGGAAAGGGTTGATTGTTACGGATCCTTCACAAATTCCCGGTAAAACGGTACGGGTGCGAGGGGAGATGGACAACCGACATCAATGGACGCTGGCTGGGATGGGACGGGGAAGTCTGAGAGATGGACCGAATGGAAACACAGTACATTGGGGAAGGGGGAAGAGAATCGATGGCCAAGTAGATAAATGGACAGGAAAGAGAACCCACAGGACCTATACGGCACGCCCAGCCATCGAAGATGGGAAGTCAACACACCATGTACATGTTACAGGCGGATATGGCAAGCAAGCTCGGTGTTCAGAGAGGAAGACATTGTTTGACAACGAATCGAGTCCATTTGAATTAAATGCTCCGATTTCCCTTCCTGTCTTGCCTTTCCCTTTCCCTCTACTTTTCCCCCCCCCCACCCTGCATTTCTGCCTGCTTCAGATCCTCTTCGCCGCAAACTATGCGGTCTTGTTGAAGCCTCCTTAAGATCCAGGTATCTCTCTATCTACATACTCTGGCTTTCTACCAAGCTGGCGCGCCACCACCAGCATATGAACCCATATATCTTTTCGGCATGCGTCCTTCATCTCGCCGTCACTCTCACATGTACTTTGTCGTTTAAGCAATAGTAGGGTCCTCCCGCTTCCTCAACAGAGTCAAGATAGCCTGCGCCGGAGCAAAATCCGTACCGCTCTCAAACTCGGTAATAACGCCCGTAATGTACTTGCTGTGCGTGTTGTCGAACATCAGCCTAAACGACTCAGCCGAGCACCGCTCGGGGTCAATCTCGTTGTAGGTGAGCGAGTCCACCGAGACACGCTCACGGTCAAAGTTGATAGTCTCGCAGAGGGCCACCACCTTGACGTTAGCGGCAGAAGCAGCCATGGCGACGTCCGCCGTGCCCGCAGGGGCGAGCAGAGATCCGTTGGCGAAGATGGCCTCGGTGCCGAGCAGCACGTTGCTCGCCCGCTCGAGATGCGCCCGCAAGCCGCCGAGGTTGGGCGAGTAGAAGACGCGGATGCCGGCCTGCTGTAGCGTCTTGGCGAGCTCCTTGCCGCCCTGGTCGTACGGGTCGTCGATGATGGAGACGGCGAAGCTTTTCCCGTCGGCCTTGGCCCGCAGAATGGTCTTCTCTACCAGCCGGTGGCGGCCGTACGTGAGGACGACGCCGGCCTCGTCGATCAGCTCGGCGGCGTTTTTGGAGATGACCACCTCGGCCAGGGTGATGCGCTCGTTGATGAAGATGTCGATAAACTCGAGAAGGGACTCCTTCGCCTCGTCCTCGGGGGTGTCGATGTCGAACTTGTTGACCTGCGACTTGAGGAAGCGGATGGCGTTACCCATGGGAAAGGACATGGGACGGCACTCGGTCAAGTACTCGATCTGGGGGTTCAGGACATGGGGGACAAAGTGACGAGAAAGTGAGTTGCCCTTTGGTGTTTCGTAAGACTCAATAACCTATTGTATGTTGTTTTGTCAGTATACAATCCACACAATTCCGGTAATAAGGTTGCCAACCTTCTTGAACGCCAAAAGAGTCGCCTCCAGCCTGGCAATGCTGTCCTTGAGAGCAAAAGTAGCCATCTGCTGGCCGACCGCCAACACAGCAGGGTGCACGTCCTTGTGCGCCTGCGACGTCTGTATCCGCTTGGCCATGGGCACATGGCTAAAGCACTCGGGAATGCTACTCCTCGGGTCCTCCTTGACGACGGCGATCGAAGGCCGCCTTCCGGTCACGGATGGCCTACGACCGGGAACAGATTTACCATGTTGCTGAGAACCCGATTGACCTCCCTCCTGCTTTCCGCCCTTGCCGCCCTTGCCTCCCTTCGCATCTGCAGCCGCGGCCGCTGGTGGGGCTTCCTTCACCTCTTTCGCCTTTGCCCGTCGTGCTGCCTTCTCGGCCTTGGCCTTGGCTTTTAGCTGAGCGGGAGTGAGCTTCTGTTCGCCGGCGGCGTCTCCTCCGGTGGTGGGTGTGTCTTTGGCGGCAGCGGGCTTAGCTTGTTGCTTCCCCCTCTCCTGTGGTGCGGGAGCCCCAGCGGGAGCCCCAGTAGATTCGGTAGCCATTTGTTGTATGAGAAGATGCGATGTGCTTGGCGGAGTGTCGCAAATGTTGTTAAAAGACCAGATGGGATCCGATTGGGTGAAGGCGGAGTGCGTCCCAAATTTTGCGTCGCGAGTTGACGGATAGGTGAGGACTCGAGTGACCGAAAATGAACAGCCGAGTCGTCGCTTTGAGATGCAAAAGCGGTATTGATGAGCAGGGGGGGATATGGTTGTCTTTCTTTTCACTTTTTGTTGTGTTGGCACAATGCTAATTCTCAGAGTGCTCAGCGCAGGATCATTCTGCCCGATTCTGAACTGAGTCACGGATGCGATCAAGAGGTCGTACCGCCAAATGGAAACAACCACCCCGCGCCCCGCTTTTCACACAACGTCAGCCAATCAGGAGTTGAATTCCGTCTAAGGTTGCCCAAAAAGAGCCGACCAGAACTCGGCTTCCAGAGTTAACAATTCACTACCTGAAGCTTTTAGAACTCTTCGATGTGGTTTCAATGCGAATATGTCTGAGGTAAACTGCAATCAAATAAGCTATAGGTTGGATATTCCACTGCTTCGGTAAAGGGTCTATTTATGCGAGGCGTCGGACCTCATTCCCGTCCTGCATCTATAATTATTACACATATGGTACATGCATATCTACATATGCCGCGAGACCAGCAGATCGACCCCGACATGCTCCCAGCTCGCACAACTTCTATACAACTCGAACCAACCACCACCTGAAATCGTATTCTGACAACCTAACCACCCGATGGCGCTTATTCATCCTTCTTCTCCTCCTTCTCCTCCTCCTCCTCCTCCTCCTCCTCCTGCTTCTCCTCCTCCTTCTGCTTCTTAGGTGTAGGGCCCTGGAAGACCATCCGTACTACTTTCCCAAGCTCACCCTCCATCGCCTTCACCTCCTGAGCCTTTGGCACCTCCGCAACCGCCTGCTTGATCAAGCGCACCACCTCCTGGCACTCCTCCTGCGTCGCCTGCTTCTTATTCTGCCCCTTGGCCTTCTTCTGCAACAGCATGACCTCCACCCTGTGTCCCTTCATCAGGAATTTCTGGAGCTGTCGCGTGCGGAATCCCAAATCGTGCGCCGCAATTGCCCAGTTGATCTCCAGCTCCTTCTTGCTCACTTGCTTTCTGCGCTCTTCTTTAGTCTTGGCCTTCAGAGCCGCTGCCTCGGCGCGGCGGTCGATGATGACGCACACAGGCCAATCGGGCAAGTCGGCGTCCTTGGGAACCTCTGGCTCGCCGGGCTTAGGAGTGGGCGGCGACCATACCATCGCCAAGCTGTAGCGTTCGCGGTCCAGCCGGCTGACGATGTCCGCTGGCCGCTGCTTATCCGCGAGATTGCCGTCCAGGCCGCGCAGGTGTACCCAGGGTGCTCTAATCGCGAGGTCGCGGGGTAAGTTGGCCTCCTGCTGTGCGTTCGGCTTGGACCTTCGCATTGCATAATATTTCCCTTTCGCCTGGACAGCACCTTGAGTCGAAAATGCGCATCGTTTCTGGTTGTTGAGGACAGCAGCAGTCGCGGCGGCAACTGAGAGGCGAGGGAGTAGGATTGTCTGGAGCAGCAGGGGTGCTAGAGCGGACGCGCTTTCGAGGAAGACCCTCCGGAGGGCAGCTGCGGAACTGTAGAGGCAGGGGGAGGCTCTCATGATGGATTCGGTTGTTGGGTTTGTCGGCAGAGATTGGCGACCAGGTTGAGGAACTCGAGAAAGGGTTGAGACGGTCGAAGAAGTTGAGATGTCGTCGCAGGGAAAGAAGAAGAGGCTCTGTGGCAGTTGACGAGTCTAAACCAGAAACACCTCTGGTGCAGATCCGGAGCCTGAGAGCCAACCACAAAGCCCCAATTCAAAGCTTCCCCTGTAAGGATGCCCCACATTTCCGCAAGCTTCCTCCACACCCGACCACGAACCGTCTTCGGCCCCACGACCCGGTCGGCCGCCAGTGCTTTTGCATATCGCATTCATGATTTCGGGGAAGTGAGCCTTAACATCCGCGTCGACATTCTCATCGGAAGGCCAAGGTCATGAGCTATAGTTGTAACTCTGCATACGGAAGAGCTATTCACCCCTAAGCTCACTCACGACTCATTCAATTCACCTCGAATCCCGTGAAACCTCTCAGATCCACACACGGCTCCAAGTCGTCATCTTCACATCCCGTCTCATTCATCGGTCCGGGTCACATCCATAAACACCGATGCCGCCCTCAATACGACCGCCCACCCGGGCTTCCTCCTCACTGATCTCCCTCCTCGTCGGTCCAACATTACGCACCACTACGTCCTCACAAGGAACATGCCGACTCTTATCCGGGAGACACAATGTCGTCGTTAGCCAAACACCACCTCCCAACCCCGGCCCAACAGTCGCCGGCTCCGGGATAGATTATAATTTACCTCCATTATCATCTTCTCAACAACACTCTCAACACCACCAGCAAGAGAACCAACACTCCATACCACCCCCACCACCCCAAGGCTTCCTCCCCCGCCTCCTCCACTTCCTCCGCACCCACCCCCTGACCCTCTCCTTCTCCCGCCTTCTCTCCCACCTCGACAACCTTTTAGGCAGCCCCTCGACCCGCCTCCTCTCCCACCCCTTCCGGGTGCTCTTCTCCACTTTGAAACTGCTCGCCTTCACGCACCTCTTTCTCGAGCACGTGTTATCCATGGCTCCCGCCTCTGGTCCCTCCATGCTCCCCACTTTCGAAGTGGTAGGCGAATGGCTTGTGGTTTCACGGTTCCATAAATATGGAAATTCAGTCAAGGTAGGCGATCTGGTGGTTTACCAGATCCCCATTAGTACGAGCGGGGAGTTGGGGGTGAAGAGGATCATGGGGATGCCGGGGGATTATGTGCTTGTTGACACGCCTGTCCCAGGGGGAGGGACGGTGGAGGGGGAGGTTTTGGGGGAGAGGCCGGGGGGTGATGGGGATGATATCATGATTCAGGTATGTGTTTGTCATCGTTTTGGTGCTGACTGGATGAGGGTGCAAGGGAAGTGATGCTAACGAATGTTGGGAAATCATTTAGGTACCTGAAGGCCATTGTTGGGTGGTGGGAGATAACTTGACGGCATCGCGAGATTCAAGGACGTTTGGACCTGTGCCGCTGGCTCTGATCAGGGGCAAAGTGTTTGCCAAGATTCAGTCGAATTGGCTCCCTAAGTTGATAAGAAACCCCCTGGAAAGGGTAGAGCTTGAGGATGTGATGGCTTGATGAAATACCCATACGCAAAGGAGAAGAAAGCAAGCCTCGAGGCTGTTCAATGAGGTCGAATCCTTCACCCTGTCAGTTCCGGTTCCTCCTTATGTTCACTCATGTCGGTACATGTCTACAACAGACTGCTCTATTTCAGTGGAGGACTAAGAGAACTGATATCCTATGGCAGTAGCAAACGCTATCTCATTTTCATTGAATAACACGAAAAGAAACAAGCGAATCGACAACCAAAAAGGGGAGATGGTGTTCGGCGAACTATATAAATAGGTCTGCCGGCTGATCATAAACGACGAGCAGCTGGGACCATGGCATGGTTTTCGTTATGGTTACAAAAGAAAATAACCCGGGTCGAGATACGCAAACAAAACGCACGCAACCCATCATGTCCATCAGCCTCTCCGATTTGGTCATAACTGCCGCCCCTTCCAATGGTCGCTCCCTGCCAAATACAAAACCCCATGACTTTCCTCCCGTGTATAATCAATCCATTACTAAACAATGCTGCGCCGCAAACTCCACGCCAATCCTATGCGAAGTACCTCAAGCCAGTTGAAAGCAAGATCGAAAAATGCCAACAAAGCAAAGAGGGTTGAAAAGAAATGAAACCATCAACCACTCCCGTTTAGCCCTCGATGTGAACCTTGGCATTTCCCTGGCCGAGGAGCTCCAGGCACCGCTGTGCAAGGCTGACCACTTCACCCTCGTCATCATCCTCCAGTTCGTTATCCGATTCAATCTGGCGGTTCGCAATCTGCCTGATCATATCCACAATGTCGTTCGATTTTCCAATCAGCCCAATAAGCTTCTTGTCTTCGGATTCGAGGAGCTGCAGCAGGGTCCAGATAGCGATGTGTTGGAAAGTGGGGTCGCCGCTAACGAGGAATCTGCTCAAGTAGCCGTGGATGCCATCGCTCGGCTCGTTCCAGTTATGAATGAAGATACTGTAATCGCCCACTGTTCATTTGTTACCATGTTACGCCCAGAAACGGTTTACCAAGGAATCAACTGACCTTTGGATGAGAGGTTACCCAGTGCCGCAGCACTGTTTCCTTGAACCTCGCTGCTAGGCGACTTGGTAAGAGGGATCAAAACCTCAAACACACCGAGCTCCAAAAGATTGGTTTTGAGTTCATCGCTCAACGCCAAAACGGCAATCGCTGCGGTCATCTCCGACTGTACGGTCACTGGAACCTCCAACACCAACTGCTTGCATTTCTGTACAGCACCAGCCTCGAGCACCAACGCCTTGTTCCGGTCCGAGCTCGCTGCGAGATTTCTGAGGGTAGAGATGGCATGGCACTGGATCTCCTCATTATCGGTCGACCCTAGGAGGTCAACCAATGGTTTCAAGAATCCTGCCTCGATAATAGGAGACTCGTTCATTGGGTGAATAGAGATGTTTCGAATGCAGGCAACAGCCGACAGGATGAGCGGTAGGTACGACGACTGAAGAAGACGGAGAAGGGGGCCGAGACCGCTGGCCCGAACAATTTCTAGCTGGTACTTTTCGTCCGAGGCGAGATTTCGGAGTGCCAAGGCGGCCTGGCACTGAACCTTGGGTGAAGAGGAATCCATCAAGTTGACAAGAGACTGAACAAGCCGAGGCTCAGTTTGCGCAAGCTTCCGCCTGTTGTTAGCATCGACGGCAATGTTGCTGAGGGCGGTAGTGCAGTAATACTGGACGTCGACATCGGTGGAAGATAACAGCTGAACCAGCACAGGGATAGCGCCGGCATTGACCAGTTGTTGGCGATTCTCATCTACCATGTGTTAGCAATGTATAACCAATATCCGGAATGGTACAAGCCTACCGGAGTGCGTCATGTTCAGAAGAGCGCCGGTAGCATTTCGTTGAACTCTCATGTCCCTAGATTTGGCGAGTCGTGTCAATGGTCCCAGAGCCCCGGAGCGGGCAATCTTGGCTTTGTTGTCTTCGTGCGTGGCCAAGTTCGTGATACAACCAACGGCGTTACACTGAACCTCGACGTTGGGCGACATCATTTGGCGGATAAGGGGGGCCAGACCGCCGAGCTGGACAATCAGGACCTTGTTCTCAGCTGTTCGCTTGTTAGCCATCGCTGCCACACTAATACGCCTCCAAGAAGAGTACATACTGTTTACCGCGAGGTTGCCCAGCGCCGCACTGGCTGCCCTTTGTACTTCAATGTCGGAATTTTGGAGAAGGGAGAGGATGGGTTCGAGAGTGTCCCTATCAACAGCTCGAACATCTAGTATAAGCAAGGCAAAGTCAGCGACCTGATGACCAAAACAAAGGGTATTGATGCCGTGTCTTCCAACAATGCATACCTCGCTCGGTGATTTCAGCAAATGTCAGACTGGCACTCCGTTGAAGATCGATATTCTCCGAGTAGACGAGAGTGCTCAGGGCGCGTAAGGGCTCTCCGGAGAAGAAGTCGGTCTCCCCACGCTATACAAGAGTTAGCGCTTCCGTCATGACGTGGGCAGATATCGGTATGCATACGTTTTCGAGGTACTGGAGGAGGTCCGCAACGGCTTCTCGCTCACTATCGGCGAGGACATTATCATACAAGCCGTCGCGGGATTTGCCTGTCGGGTCCCGTTAGCTTTACTGCACCCATGGCATATGTATAAACGGAGGGGGAAGAAAGGCATTACATACCTCCGCAGCACGAGGAACAGGAAGCGCCCATGGCTGCTGGGGGACGCGAATCGATCTGCCGTCAACCGCGATGTACAACAGAAAGGACGGGCGCTTTTGGCTGTTGGTATCGCGAAGTGGTGATGGCGATGATTGTGGTGGAATGCCGGGGAAGTCGAGGGCGCCCCGGTGTTATTGTTCTAGGTCCGGCAGGCGGTCGGTGGTGCCCTGGTCGGTGGTCGGGAGTCGGATCGGTCGCTCCACAACAAAGTGGACGGTGGACGCAGGGGTTCTTGACGTTTGCGAGGGCAGCGAGAGCGTAGCGAAATCACTGACACGAAAGATCAAAGACAAGCAGCGAACTGAAGAGCCAAAGCAGGCCTCGAACAGAGCTCAGAGTAATGCGCAATCAGTAATATGAATGTGAGAAGCCGATGTTTCTCTGATGGTTGACGATAGACGTTTCCGCAAAACCGGTGGAACGTGGACGGTGTCGAGCGGGAACGGGCGACGGGACCCGATGTTGAATGTTTTTTTGGGGGAGGGATTGTTGGGTTGCGTGAGGCGGCGGGACAGGACAGCGGAGAAGCTGGAAAGAATCACGGTCACAAAGAGATGGAAGAACAACGCTAATAGTGTAGCACCGCTCGCTCCACTGGTCTGCTTGGTCGCGGAATGGAAGCAAAGCACGATGGACACGGACAGACAATATGGATCACGTCGCCTTGCCCCGGTGCTGCTGCCCTTCACTCGTTGTTAATGCGAGCAAATCTGTTGAACGGGGAGCGGCGGCAGAGGCATGAATGATTGCTGTGCCTTGCAAGCACGGTGTCAGTCCCCACTTTTGCATCTGGCCGCCAGATATATATATATGTATTAATATCGACTTTCTAGATTGTAAAGATTAATAACTCCGTCGTTTTATATTCGATTTGCACTCAAATTTGACCGTTTCGACCAGAAATTGAAGCTATATCAACGTACAACAATTACGACCATAACGCACTATATAAATAGCCAACAGCGACAAACTATCTACGTAATACTAGTCGTTAGCGAATATTTATATAAAATCGTATAAACCGTTAGTATTAGCGAGCGATAAATTTAATACTTAAAGAAGAATTATAATACGATTGGTAAGCTATATTTAGAGCTTCGTACTCCCTTTAATTCTATTATATTAGCGCCCTAAGCTATAGAAATTAATATAGGTATATACGTATAATAATTTCGAATGGTATTTAATTTACTAATATATAAAAAGTTTTCGAATTCCTTCGATATAAACACGATTTTTATTTCGATAAAATATAGTACTTTTTCGTTAGCGAATTAAATATATACGTATCGATAGCGATTATATTGAAATATTTAAAAGCTTCGAAATAGAAGAATAAGAAGATAGTTTACAAAGCTTTTTAACGTAGTGATTTACTAAGATTCGATTAATTGCGAAAGGTTTCGAAATTTTTAATAGAAATATATATATTCTATAATAAATTTGGAATCGATAAAAGGGATAGCGTTTATTATATAGAATAGGCGCTAAAAAGTATATTTCTATAGTTAAATAACGCTTTAACTAAAGGTAAATAATTCTATTTATTACTAGCGTTAATTATAAATAGCCTTATCGATATACTATATTATAAGGGAATAATTAATATAGCTAGGTTTATTATATAGTTCGAAGAAGAAGTATTCCTTAAGATAAATCCTTTTCTTAACCGCTATAGTATTTTAATAATAAATAACGCGTTGTAATATAAAGATCCCTCTATTAAAGTTGTTTATAATAATAGAAGTATCTTATTCTAGTTTTTACTACTATATTATCACGGGGCGAGAGGGCACCGTTATGGGTAGGGTACGATATATATTGTTATATGAGGAGAAGGGAGGAGAGAAGAAAGTGTACGCGGAGGTCTGGCTATATAGGCGAGAGCCCTGTAGGCCAGACCGTACACGGGCACGTAAAACTGCACGTAACAATAACATATACGAGGACAGAGCTCTAAAGCTCTAGTCGTAACACATATACGGTCAGTGCAACATAACATATCACAGGCCTAACCCTATAATACTATCCCCCCTCAAAAGAAGCTCGAAGAGCTAAAAATCTATATACACGTAAAATAATAAACTCAAAATCCCTCCCGTAACTTTTTATCCTCGTAAACATCCATCAACTTCCGAAATACCCGTCCAAACGCGAAGTATAAACCCTCCTCCATATCCTTCCACATCCTATCCTTTATAGTAACAGCCGTCTCTTACCATACTAAACGACTAAAACGGCGCCATAGTAGCTCGGGGGCTGCCAATACTAACGTCGTCGTTAATACTAAAGTATCGGCGGCGAATCGCTCGAAAACCCTCTAAACCTCTAAGGGAATTAGTTTATCCGGGTACTCATAGTAGAACTACTAAAAATAATACTTACAATCGATAATATTATTAATAAATTCCCAAGTAAGGTTACTAATCTTCTATTTAACCTTATATTTCTAATACCTATTATTACCCATCTATTAACAATCCGTAAAACGTTCGAATACCTACTCTTCGTACTCCTCCTAACCGTCGGTCCGTATTATAACCCTACCTTCATTAACCTAAACATCTATCGTAATAAACTAATTTAAAAAGCCCTAACCGGACTATAATTACACTATAAAAACGTAGAAAACTAGTAAACACTTTATATTAAAAAGTAGGGCAAAATAAACCGTATACAACTCGGCGCGGACAATTTTAAAAAGTCCCTCCCAACGGGGACAGAATTTCGTATACGGACATCCATTAACAAAATTAACTGTATTAAAGAAAACTATATTACTAGCACAATATTTAATAGAATCGACTCGCTTCTTATTAGCATTATCCTCATATCGTTCCTATATACGCCGCGACTACTAGATAACAAAGTCCTAAATCTACTAAAAGCAATCTACTAATTCGTTAACCTTATAATACTCTTTAAACTAAACTAGAGAGAAGTCTAATAGCGGCGGGGTACGAAATTCTATACCTATATATAAATAATAGCTATAATTAGCGAAGAACAATAAAATCCCTATTAATAATAAAACGGCGTTATTACCAACGAACTCTACAAATAACAACCATTTTACCCAATCTATCTATACCTAATTAATATAAATCCTTAAAAACTACTCCATCTCTACATTAATACACTCAATCTAAACATTCGTTTAAAAGTAGAAAACGGAAATAAACTTGCAAATTACAGATAACCGCTTACAAAGGGTAAACTAAAATTGTAAAACGAATTAGGTACTTTTATTAGAAAGTATACTATCTAAAAGACCGTATATTAAATAAATATAATTAATAAATCGGTCTACCAATTCTTCCACTTCCAAAATCACTATTAGAATATAGTACTATATCTTAGTAAATTGATCAACAACGATAGTAACGTACTTAAAAATCTAGCCTAAATAAATACTTAGTAATAATAGTATAACGTAATCGACTAAAATATTGGTCTATAGCGCGAAAACAATTATAACTAATTTAAAATAACTGATTAAACCTCTTTTCAAAAACTTAGTCTTTACATAAAGCAAACAACCCTTATAAAAAAAACGCACATCATTATATATCCCCTCCTAATAGAAATCGTATTATAAAAACTCGTATATAGCGTTACAACCTAAATAACCGGCGCCCGGGGAATTATATTAACGATTAATAAACTAGAATTAGAAATTCTTATCGTAAAGATTAATAATAATTCGGTCGCGCTATTTCACAATGCTATTAACAATATAACATTCCGAAAAAGCCCTATAAAAAACCTTCTTAATAACAATAGGCCATTAACGGACTCTACTAATAAAGGAGGAGACCAACTCCTATAAGAAAACAGAAATTTCGTAACTCGTACAAATAAAATCATCGGTTAATTAAATATCCAAATCATCTAAACCTAACAAGCAAAAGGAGAACCCTACCACTAAATTATCAAATTCAAAACAACCTTCCTCGAATTAAAACAGGTCTAGTAAAACCCTCTTACGGACGACCAAACAATTATCCTCCTTATTATCCAAGCGGTCGTTAAATTTACGACTTAAGGCATCCGGGCAAAGGTTTTTCGAACCCAATATATATTTAATCAAAAAATTAAACCGGGATAAGAACTAAAACTAGCATATATACCGCTAGGTTAACTACTTATTAATCGTAAACGTTTAAAAATTCTTATAATCCATTAAAATATCGAACAATTACTAAGCTCCTTCAAATTCTAGCCTCCACTCCTCTAATAACTTAATAATCGCAAATAACTCTTTATCGTATATATTATAATTATATTCCTAGGAACTATATTTAGCCGAAAAGTAAGCAATAAAGTAAAGGACACCGTCATCCCTATACTAGGAAAAAGTACTGCCTACAACCCAATTGGAAACATCTATCTCAACTACAATCTTCTTAATCCAATCGTAAATCCTTAAAACAGGGCCTTCCGAAAATACTTTTTTAAAAACTTTAAAAACGGCCTAATAACGGTTATTCTAGGACTATCTAACATCCTTCTTCGTAAATTCGTAAAATAGAATAACTATTATCGAAAAATCTTTTATAAACTGTCAATAGAAATTCGTAAAGCCTAAAAAGGACTATAGGGACTTCTTTAATTCTAATACTTACTAATCCGTAATAATTTTAACCTTTTCTAAATCCATTTCAATACTTCCAAATATAATAATTAAACCTAAATATTTCGTTCTTATCGTATAAAATTCGCACTTATTGATATTAACGCTAAGGCCCGCTTTTATTAACCTATCGAAAACATCATTAACGTACCGCTCGTAATCTTTAACATTATCTAAATAAATAAAGATATCGTCGAAATAGGCGGTCGTATAAACGTCGAAAATATCGTACAAAATATTATTAATATAATTCTAGAACGCACCTAAGGCGCCTTATAAACTAAAAAGAATAATTAATAATTCAAATAGGCTAAACCAAATTATAAAAACAATAAGCCACTCGTACCCCTATTTAATATAGATACAATTAAAAGTAATAATCACATTAAACTTCGTAAAAATCTTAATACGGCAAATCACGTCAAAAGTTTCTTTAATAAGTAGGAAGGGGTAATAAGACTTAAAAGTAACATTATTAACGCTATAGTAATTTACGCAAACGCAGACTCTACTTCCTAATTTCTTAATAAAGAGTAAAAGTACTAAAGCCTCTAATTATAAAAATTTAATAAACTTCTTCTAAAATATATTATCGACCTATTTCTTAATAATACTAAATTCATTAAAATTGAACGTACGCCCGTAGGAAGCGGGAAAGGTTACTCCCGAACGGAGCTCGATCTTCAAATCGTATACCTTATAAGGAGGAAGAATATCCACTCCCTCTTACAAAAAAATTTATATATAATACTAATATTATCGCAAAAACTTAATTTGAATCTCTACAACTATCTTAAGAAATTTATCAACTTTTTCGTAGAATTTAACCGCATCTTCAAACGTAATCTTATAAATAGCAATACCATTTACTACAAAATACTTATTAATCACTTCCTCGTAACGGGGAAAATTGTTATTAATACCGTTAATTTTAATAAAATTAGAAATTTTCATTACCTTTAAAGCGGCTTCGTCTCCCTTCCCTATTAAGGCATTAATCCAACAATAATATTTACTACCGAAAAAATACTTAAAACGCTAACCTTTACCTAATAATACCTCCGCTACCATATTTAACGTAAAATTATCGCTTATACTCCAAAGGTCTAAGATCCGTCCCTCCTTTTCTAATTTCTCGTCTTCCTCGGTTAACCTATAAATATCTTCATCTAAATTAGCCCAAATCGTATAAATAATCGGGAACTTATAAATCTCCGCTAACCAATTAAAAGTAACGGCAGGGAACTCTTTAATATCGTTAAAGTTAATAGGACTAGCCAGAATATTATAGAACCGAACTAAAATACAATAATCTACTGCAAAAGTCCTTACACCGCCGGCCTAACGGCAAGGCGCCGGGCAAGGTGCTAAAAGAAGTGCCAGGGGTAATACTAATAATATAATCGCACTACCGCCTTTTACTTTCCCGAACGGAATAGTACCCAATCGGTTAGCAACCCTATACTTAAAACGGTAAAATCGTTAACGAGCAACTCGTTTAACCATAACAGAAATAGACAGCCGCTTAATAACCGCTACTTCGTCGTACTAACCTTCATTATATTAATTAAATTCGCCTTCATTATTTACATCTTCTACCGTTAGACTTTAATATAAATATTGGATTAACGGTCGCGGAATTATAAAATAGCGGCTTAAGAGCAGAGTAATACAATTCGAACTCCCGGGCAGGAAACAGCCATATTATTCACAAACAGGACTAAACCGAAGGGAATCATTAGGCTAATTAATACCTAGGGCGTAATAAACGAACTACAAGTAACCTAAAATAATAGAATTATCTTCAACCAAATTATAAATTAATAAATTAATAACTTTACAATAAACTCCCACCTACATTATAAATCTAAAGAAGTAAGTAATACTACCTTTAACTTAGCCATTAGCGAAGTATAATAATTTAAGAACGGCGAATAGAAGAAAAGGGAAATAATAACAGTAAACGAAACAACAATTAATAAAACCAAGGGCAATATATCCACTATCAACGAAAGTAATATAATATAATTTACATAGTCCGTAAAATAAATAAATAAAAAGATTTAATAAATTTAGGTATTTATAACGGCTATTTATTAAAAATCTATTTATTTTAATAATATCTAACTATATAAGGACAATCCTATTATTTCCTCTATATCCGTTAGATTCGTACCTCTAAACACAATTTAATTAAGAGGTTATACATTTCCCTAGCCCGAAATAGAACTAATCTCGTTACTTATAACCAGGCCGATAAAACCGGGCTAATAAGCGGGAATAGGGTTATAGTAATTAGGAGCCGGAGTACCGGGGGCTAGAACGCTTATACTAGAATTTATAGTATTAACGTAATAACCGCCGCCGTAATTAAAGCACTACTAACTATAACTATACTAACTCTAAGTAGGCTACTAGCCGTTATTACTAGCATTATTATTACTACCACTATTATTATTACAATTACCATTACCAATATTATTAATACCGCCATTATTATTACCGCCGCCATTATTATTACAATTACCGCCATTATTACCTATATTACCACTACTACAATTCCTATTATTACAATTATTACAAAGCTTAACCTCCTTCTTAAAATTAATACGAGCGCAATAATTAGTAGAATAATAGCCGGGCCTTCTATAACAAATATAAACACCTATCTTTATACAGTATTTAAAAATACTAGCCTCGATTATACAAAACATTTAAATATCCATTTTAATTAAAGCGTTAAAATCCATCGCATCGCCGTCCTAACTAACAATTACCTTAATTATAAAAATATTAGGGCGACCGGTAGGAACGGAAACGTTAACTATATTAACTTTATAAAATAAATTAATCTACTTCTTACGCTAATCCTTATTTTCTAACGCTTTAACGAAATTACGAACAGCTTTAAACCACTCATCAAATTTATCGTTAGCAGGCTAAAGACATTAATAAAAAAAGGCAAAGCGAATACAATCGCTAATTTTCTAACAAAAATAATAAATTTTTATACCATTATCGAATTTATATTTATTAACAAATATAACAAACTTTTCCTTAAAATCAATCCACTTCATACCCTTAAATATTTTAAAGTCCTCGAAAACGCGGCGGAACTCAACGACAACATTAATATTATCATACTTTTTATCTAATTCGTTAAAGAATTCGAAGGCAATACCCCATTTATAAGGTTCGCCGAAAATAACTTTATTCAATTCAATTTCAATAACTTCAAACAAAATACCTTCAATAGAACAGGCAATAAAAGAAAATTTAAGGCGCTTATTAACAAAGACCTTTAGCTCATCCACCTAAATAAACTTCATACGTATACACTAAATACAATACTTAACAATACATTCGATTAACAATCCTTTACCATTAAAGGCGGAGGTAATAATAATACGCAACACCGACCTATAACCGCTACCATTCTCGCTAGTACTCATAATATCATCATCGTCGCCGGAATTACTAAGTACGCTAAAAAGTAAAAGGGAATAGGAACTAAAGCTAAAAGACGGCAGAGAGGGAGCCGGACTAATATTCTAAAACCAAGTACGAAAATTAAAAAGGGCCTTCTAATAACGCTCCTTCTAAAATTAGAAAGCAGCCGCGGACATAATACAAAAATCGTTAAACTCCTTCTTAAAAGCGGCAATCTATTTATAAAGCAATTTAATTTACTCCGTATAATCTTTTACACTAACCTAAACAGCAAGCAAATATTAAATATAAATAATCACAATATTACTCTCTTTACAAGCGACCTCGTAATTAAAATCCCTAATACAGGTCTAGAAATAAACGACCTCTTCCTTAACCGTAATAAAATCTTCTTCGAAATCGCGGACGTCGACTCTAGCAACAATAACATCGTTACAGAACAAACAACAGAAAACGGAAAAGAAAGCTTAAAAAACGAGAAAGTTAATAAAAGTATAAACTTAAGAAATAGGGATTAAAACTTTAATCGCTTAATAATAAAAGCCTTCGAACGCTTGAACGAAAATTATTAAATTATCTTAGTAGTCTAAGCCAATAATTATTACAATAGCATTAACGACTATAATAGCAATAAAGTTATCGGTTACGGACTAGGCTCAAAAAGCAATAGAATTAAATATTAATTATTAGATTAAATATACTTTAATAAGTATAAAGGAAAAAAGAGAATACAAACGATTTTAATTAACAATACTCGGCTTAATATTTTACCTAACTCAACAATTAAATTCGCGACTAGAATCGGGAACGCGCAAAGTCGAATCTTAATTATTAATTACTACAATTAAAATACAAGCAATCTTCCTCTTATAATAGTAAACGCGCGCAACACAATAATTAATACAACAAACTATCACGGGGCGAGAAGGCACCGTTATAAGTAGGGTACAATATATATTATTATATAAGGAGAAAGGAGGAGAGAAGGAAGTATACGCGGAGGTCTAGCTATATAGGCAAGAGCCCTATAGGCCAGACCGTACGCGGGCACGTAAAGCTGCACGTAACGATGACATGTGCGAGGACAGAGCTCTAAGGCTCTAGTCGTAACACATATGCGGTCAGTACAGCACAGCACATCACAGGCCTAACCCTGTAATATATATTCCCCTAATTTCAACCCTATCGAAGCGTACTTTAGCGACGTAAAGGTATATATAAGGCGGCAATATTAGTACGCTAGTAGTAATCGATTAAAGGAGGGGGAATTTAAAGCCTTCCTTAAAGGGGTAGTGCGGGAAGTAGGGTAACGAATTAATATTATACGAAGGTATTATTGTTAGGTATACGTACCTTTTAACGAATTTAACGAAGCTAGCGAAGTAAAGGATTACAATATGCTATATAGGGATTAATTATATAAATTAAAGATAACGGGTATAATAGTATAGGATATTAATTTATATAGTAAATATAGTAAAATAAATATTATTGAGATTAGAAGTAATTTATAGCTAAAAACGAATATAAATATAAGAAAATACCGTAAATATATAAAGAAAGTAATAATAATAAGAAAACCCTCTAGAGTACTAGAAATATTAAAAGTGCTATAAATCCCTTAAATAATATTATTATATATAATAATCCTTCTATATATAATTCCCCTCTTTAGAGTTCGCCTCCCTTTGTATATATAATCCCCCTTTTAGAATTCGTTATTTTCGTCGTTGTCGTCGTCGTCGTTAATAGAAATAGGCTCTACTTCGCTAATAGTAGGGTTATCGTCTATACGCAAGCTATCGTCGGGGTTAATCTCTTCGTTTGTATAGTTTTAAATAAAGCTGCTATAAATGTAGTCGTCGAAAGCGGGAGGATTATAGTCGGGTACGAAATTTATATCCTAGAAGGAGTTTAGAAATATAGTTATTAATAATATAAACGGTTAATAATATATACGACGGCGATAAACGAATATTTATTTTACGGCTGTAATAATTCTATAAGGTTAATAGTTTGGGGAGGTATTTACTACGGTTATAATATTAGAATATTATATAGTAGTACTAGAGTATTACGTAGTAATAATAATAACGACCGCTAGATATAATTATATTCGAAGTAGAAATAGTCCTTAATAGCCTTTTTAATTACAATATAAATATTTTTATTAATTCTATAAGCGAAATACTATAAAGGCGGCAGGTTTCGTATATCGTAGAATAATAACCTCCCGGATATAAAAGAATTTTTAAAGCTATATAGTATTTCTCTTAGCGTATTATTTTTATTAGTTCTTAATGCGAATTTAAAGATCAACTACTTTATAAAGTCGGCAATACGGGTATTAAGCGGTTAGTCTAGTAGTAATAAAGGTAGAAGGGAGGAAAATTGAGGGTTATTATTAATACGAAAGGTAAAGACAATTCTAATATTAATACTAATACTATTAGGTAATATAAGTAAAGTAAGTAACGTAGGTTTTAATAGTCCTATTATACTTATACCTATACCCCTATATTCGTTAAATATAAGTATAGGAAGTAGGGTAGGGAATATTCTAACGCCGTTATTATTACTATTAACTCTATATATATTACCGTTAGTTTAATAACTATTCTAAAGGTTAAAATTAAAAATTTAAAGTACGGGTATAAAATCTTTTATACTACTACTACGTTTTATACCCGGGATAATATATAATATAAACAGCTAAAATTATTAATTATTTAATTATTTAAGTATTAGCGCGCTAGTAAAAGAAATAAATAATTATTAAAACGAATTAAATTATTGTAAGGTTATTTCGGGTAGAAGTTAATTAATTGTAATCCGCTTAATAATAATAATATTAATTTAAAGAATAAAATCCTTTACCGTTAGGGTAAAATAGTATTTTTAATTAAGAAAAATATAATACTAATAATATTTTTGCCCTTATAGTAATTTTTGTATTCGCGAACGAAGTTATACCCTTATATTTTAATTAATTTATTATATAATAAATTAGCGGATTCCTTACTTTTTTTTTATACTTCGCGTTCGTATTCGCGCCTATCCTTAAATTTATACAATATTAAATTCGTCGTTAATTTACGGCCGGTACTAATTGTCTTTAAATATTTAGAAGTACTAGCGGGCGCGGCAATAAACGCAGCGGTAGGTATAGAAGGCTAGCAAAAGGGTTAACGAAAAAGTAATTAAAAGGAGCTATATTATAATTATAATTCTAATTATAAAATATTATAATTAATTAACTGTTTTATAAAAGAGGCGATTTATAATAGGGTAAACGTATTAAATATAGAGGTAGAATTATTTTATTGCTAGAATCCGCTAATAACGCGGAAGTAAATTATAATTATAAGAAAATATTATTTAATTAATTGCTTTATAAAATTAATAATTACCTTCGAAATATTATTATTACTAAATAGTATAATTAAATTGTTTTTCTTAAGGATAATATAATTTTAAAAGAGTATTATACTTTTCCTATTCGTTTCTTATATACTAACCGCTTAATCTATATATTATATAATAATATAGGGATTTATACTAATAATATTATATTCTTTACGAATAATTTCTATAAAATTATTTTCAATACGCTATAATTTAATTAGGAGCCTAATATTAAAGTTGTAATTATTTGGATAAACTTCGCTAAAATTATTTTTCTTAATAGGTATACGGTCGTTCGAAACGAAAGTAGGCAATTTATTAGGCTTTATAAGGAGGTTGTTAAAATTCTTATTTATTAATTATATACCGTTATATATAAATAAAATATTAAAATAATTAGGGACTCGGGGCGGTATTAATATTGCCTTTAATTTACACAATTTTTTAACCGGCGCCAATCGTTCGACTACTTTAATAACTTCAATTTCGCTTTATAATATTTATAATACTTAAGATAGAAGCGGATACTCGTCCTCCCTACTATTATTTATAATTATTATATAATGGAATTTATTTTTATCTTCGATAGGGGTTTTATAACGGGGAGGTAGCGGCGGCTATTTCTTAACCTGGAGGCGCGCTAGGACGCAAAGAATTCGAATATAAGCGGGAATAACGGCAGGAATTCGAAAGGATAAAGTAATAAGAATTCAAGAGGATAAGGCAATTACTAAAAGAGTAAACGAAATCGAAATAATTAGAAAGGCAATAATAATAAGCAATCGGATTATAATACATTATATAAAGTTGGCGGGTATAAATAAAGTACGGCGAATAGGCTATTTACCCGTAATATTTACCTTTATAAATCTAGTAGTATTATTACCTTCTACCGTATTATTATTATTCTTATTATTATTAACGAATATAATTTTGGGATTGGGCCGGTTTAGTTAGCTAAGAGTTTTTAGAGTAATAGCGCCGCTTATTATCGCTATATCCCCCGCCCGTTTATCGCTAGTATTATTTATATTTCCGGCTTTAAAAATGGTATTTATTCGAATTATATAGGTATTAAGCTATAAAAGCCGCTTCGACCGTCGGAGGTTATTATCGTTGTCGGGGAGGGAATATTTAGGAAGTATAATTAATACGGGCGCGGCGGTACCTAATACAAATCGTATACAGTATAGGCTAGCGAGTTGACTAGGATCCTTTAATATCGATCTCAATAGATACGGAGAGTCTATACGAGTATAGCGCAATAATCAGATTATAAATACCCTCTAGATTGGTAATAATATGGCTGGATAAAGATTTTACTATTGTTACGTATCGACGTTTTTACGATATGTGTGTATTTGGCGGTCAAATGCAAAAGTGGGGACTGACACCGTGCTTGCAAGGCATAGTAATAATATTGGGTGAGCGTCGTCGAAGCTTGCCTCGCAATCGCGCCCTGGACCCCCCAATCACAGCGCACCATCACAGACGGGATTCACAACGAGGCAGCTTCCCAGGCTCGAGCCAGGGCCCGGGCGTCTGGGGGAAAAGTGGGCCGTGCGCTGAGGTGGCACCTGCGGTTGCGCTGGACTGCTGGATGAGTGGTCCTTGCTAGCGTGCCATCGGATGTCATCACCACAACGACGACGCCAACCTCCATGGATTCAGGGCCCAAAGGTAAAACCCAACCCAAAGCAAGTTGGAAGCGAGCAGGTACAATTCATTGGATTCATTGCCGGGAGCGGGCAGGCGGAAACGGCGGGCTCAGAGTCACAGTGACCACTGCAGACTCGTCCATTGTTGGGTTGCAACAGCTACCGGTATTCATTCCTTTTCTAGAGTCTCCTCTTGGGCGTGCATTCTGCATCAAACAGTATCACTTGCACTCTCGTCGGGTCTTTCCACTCTCAATGTCATCCTGGTCCGAGCCGCATCACAAGAACAAGTCACCTCACCCACTATCACGATACTGAAACTGTGTACCTACACTATGGAGTACATGACCTTCTGGCCTTTTTTTGTCTCCGGCCCAAAGGTTGTGTGGTGTCTCGGTACCAAGGAATACCCGACTCGTGTGCTTTGTCTCACAGGGAACCTGGGTCGTTTAGGTTGTTAACGGATATACCGGTAGCTGTGTGTTCCGTCTAACTCTAGAAGGGTGGCTTGACGCAGTGCGGTGATAACCGTTTAGTGTCAGTTTGGAGATGCGTGGAGGTGTCCAGATACGTATCTTGTCATCTTTCTTTGATCGTCATTCATCTGTTTGCTTCAGGCGTGGCACGATAATGGACTGCTTGGCCAGCTATATGACCATACGGAGTTGTAGGTACTAGTGCTCAACCTGGGCGTTGGTGGACGTTCAACGTCTGAAACATGGACGTAGCTTCCCATATCTTGTATTTGTGAAGACATCGGAGATCGTATATCGCCATTCAAGCGGAAGATGCTCTGGACTCCTTGCTCGAACCAGAGCGACATGAGCGTATATATCGTGGGTTCCCCAAGTCAGGGAGCAAGAGCTAAGCTGTTTCTTCCCGTTTTCCTTGAATACACGGCGGTATCAGGATGTTATGGAAGGTACCTTATCGGAGATGGAAATTCTCTGAACAGGAAGGGCACTTTCATAGCTCGGCTAGAACGTGTAAACTTTGTGAAGCGATGGCATTACAAGCTCAAACCATACGTACAAGGTGAAGAGCAACCTTGAAAAGGTTACAGGCATACTCGCCGGTCTCGGTCACGAAAGGTAACGGTAAAAGCTTATCTACACGTGTATACAACCCGACTACCCTTGGCCGGGGTTCTTATCGGTTCCCAGCCCAGCTCGGCGGTCCTGCACCAAAAGGACCTGCCGACTGGAGGGGTCTCCACCTGGGGTCAACCGGGGAACACCCACATAGGCGCCCTCGCTACTGGTGGAAGCCCGATATATGGCAGCCTCTGGCGGCCCAGCGCAAGCAACAAGCATCCCCTCATCCGTGACAGGCTCCATTGTGTAGGTAGCGCTCTGCAAGTGGAGGGAGTCGAGTCCTCCCTGACAACGCCGACTTCTGCCCGTTCCGTCCAGCTTGTGAACCATTACATATTTCTGCTCTAGATCGCCATCCCTTTCCCTTTCGAGTCCTCCGTCCATCACCTCCGAAATACCGTTGCGGCGGATTCGACATCTTGCCTCTGAACGGGCCGACTGACTACCTAGGTAGACGAAAGGCACGGCGATCAAGTTAATGATTCCATCTCGGTCGATTGCGCCCAAGTCCATCTTCTGCCACTTGCGACGGCTACATACAGCTAGATCGCCCGACTAAGTCGCTTCAACTTTCTTGCCCTTCTTTTTTCCGTCCCTCGGCTATCATCCAGACGACATCCCCTCCGTCTTCGTCGCTTGCACTTCCCGGTCGGAAGTTACACACAACTCTCCAACTCTGCCCAAAGCCAATTGACGTAAAACCCCGAGACCGCCCACGCAATCAGAACCAAGGGGACAGGAAAAGACACTGTCAAAGGGCTGAGAGGAAGAGAGGTTATATCCGGGATATCGATACAGAGACATAGTCCGATACTGTACCGGTAGAAGATTGTGGGTGGGCGGCGATTCAATCCTCCGTCAACGGAATCAAAGCTCCAAGTACCCAGCAAGACAAAACTACAACGGGGGTCCCTCCCCAATGCATGTTCCACGACCACGATAATGGACGACTCTCGTACTCCCCCTGACCAGGCGGCGGCTTCTGGTACCGGCAGTGATGCCGCCAGTGTTTCTCCCCAGGCTCCCCAGCCTTCCACAACCTCAGCTGGGAACAGCAATACCGATCCTAATCTCAATGGCCCGTTGCCGCTCCGACCTGGTCACGAGCTGCCTTTCGTTGCGCCATCATCCTACCTTCGTCCCAAACCAAGCAGTCGCACAATGTCAGATAAGACGTCAAATTCCCTGGACAAGGACCAGATGCAGGGTCTGGTGAGCATCCCATTTCCGAGACAGCACACCCAAACTTTCCCCTACCATCAATCCATTCTTCCTCCTTGACTTTTATCCACATGAGAGTCCCATGGTCGCAAACTGCCTCTGTCAATCCAGTGCGGTTGAATCCTTCTGGCTCGGATGGCCTCTATGCGAGATGCCGGTCTCCATGGCCCTAGTCCTTGCTAATGCTATGCTGTCAAAGAAGGCAACTTGGCAAAAAAAAAGACAACACACGCATAGCCTTTTTTCACGGGGTTCTGGTTGACTGACCGTTGATGCAAACAGAGAGGGGTTCGCGAGTTCCTCAAGGTCCGCACCAGTTACGATGTCCTGCCGCTCTCCTTCCGCCTAGTCGTACTTGACAACGATCTGCTTATCAGAAAGAGTCTGAATATTCTGATCCAAAACGGTATGATAACAATTTGGAGCCGGTTCAGCCAGGGTGGTAACATGTGATGCTGACTCTCGTCATCCAGGCATTGTCTCGGCGCCGCTCTGGGACTCGCGTAACGGAACATTTGCTGGCTTGCTTACTAGCACCGACTACATCAACGTCATCCAGTATTACTGCCAGTTCCCCCATGAGATCGACCAGGTCGACCAGTTCCGGCTGAGTAGCCTTCGAGGTGAGTGCCCTTATCAGGGGCCATCAAGGTTCTCTCGTGCGGGGCGTCAGGCTGACAAGTAATGCGCGTAGATATCGAAAGGGCCATTGGTGTCCTGCCACTCGAGACCGTATCCGTCCATCCCATGCGCCCTTTGTACGAAGCCTGCCGACGAATGCTTAAGACGCGAGCTCGGAGGATTCCATTGATCGATACGGACGACGAGACCGGCCGAGAGACGGTTGTCAGCGTCATCACACAATACCGCATCCTAAAGTTCATTGCTGTCAACAATGAGCAGCACACAATGTTGCTGAAGAAGCCCGTGAGGGAGATTGGCCTGGGAACCTACACCGACCTCGCTACGGCGACCATGAACAGTTCCGTTTTGGACGTCATTCACCTCATGGTCAAGTACAACATCTCGGCTGTGCCAATCGTCGACAAGGACAACCGAGTTCTCAATCTCTTTGAAGCCGTCGACGTTATCCCCTGTATCAAAGGGGGTGCGTATGACGAGCTGACAGCGACCGTTGGTGATGCCTTGTCTCAGAGGGCTGAAGACTTTGCGGGAATCTACACGTGCAGCGAAGAGGACCGCCTGGACTCGATATTCGAAACTATCCGAAAGTCGAGGGTGCATAGGTTAATTGTTGTCGACGACGACAGCCGCCTTAAGGGCATCATCTCTCTCTCGGATATTCTCAAATACGTGTTGCTCTACGGCGAGGAAGAGGATGACCTACAGGAGTATTAGAAGGGAACACAAAGAATGGCCGGCACTTGTCATGGCCTAGCTAGGTTGGCTATAGGAGCTGAAGGGTATGGTTTTGGTTTGCATTGCATGGCGCTTTTTTTGGACGGCATGTGGAATTGGTGGAATAACAGGGTTGTATATCCTTTCCCCCCGATGGGCGACAATAGACGGGATCTTCTCCTGGAACACGGCAAGAGGTGGTGTTGTTATTGCTGATGAATGGCTTGCTGGCGATCTTGACTAAGAATCTCTACCCTGCCCTTTACAGTACGGGATTGATGTGGCTACCTTGGTAGTGATAATTAGCCGGTGAGCATATATAGATATGGCTACTTGAACGTTGAACTGACAACGAGGCAGGTTTAGACGAGAATGGGTTTGCCTTGAGTTGAAAAAACAAGTGCAATGGCACCAGCTTGTAGATTACTAGGCATTACAGTAATGTAAGGAACTTGGCGGCGATCGTGACTGCCATTTCTTCCTCCGACACTCCGCTTGCTTCCGCGGGTCTCAGTTTTCTCTGTTCACTCCACCTTCCTGTTGAGACGGTATCAGTCTTTTCGGGAAGGAACAGGTTGGACACAAAGAGCGACATGTGAATACGGGAAGCAGCAGTTGACAACAAACGACACTACCTACTAGGTATGCTTCAAACCATGCTTTGGGCTTTCTGGAGCTCGTCCACACAACATCATCAGTGTACAACCGCTTTGGATATCTTGTCTTGCCACCGCCTCCCAAAGACCCTCCTTTACTTGTTTGAACGACTTTATATCTTCCAAAGAAGACATGCAAAACTATCATTACGAAACCGACCGAGCAGCGGTTGCATCGGTCGGTACTCCCTCGACCACCAAGAGCTTCTTGCCTAGACGCGTACCAAAGAGAGGGCAGACGGATGATACATCGACTACATGGCGCGGTATCCCTCAGTCTGCCACAGCAGGTCAACTCCCGGATCCTGTGGCATATAGGCGTGCGGACAGAAGCAGTGCAACATGGACATCATCCAGTGACGATGTGGGAGGCTGCTCCGATGCCGATGAACTCCAAGATCGAGGGGACTTTGTCCGAGAGTACAACAGACTCGCAACCAAGGTTAGCTCATTTGCATCTTACACCTCATTCATGTCTGCGAACTACTGACTAGAGGTTATAGCATGGGCTACGTCTACTTTCGCCCGACGACGATGGCCACTCGTCGGTAAGTCGCCAACACACACTCATCGCTCTATGAACCATTTGACTAATACAATACTCGATTCAGAGAGAAACGTCCCCAAGTCCGCACAGAAGGGGATGGTTTTCCCGCACGTTTCGGCGCCACCCGTCGGGTGCCAGCAATACCAGCTCAGCAAAATTGGGACGGTCGGAAAGAAAAGCGAGCCATAGACGGAGCATCAGCGATCTAGCATTGCAGTTGGTACACTCAGCAAAACGGGACGTTCTCAAAGATGAAGACCTGCAATCTCTTGTCCGTTTGTGCGGCAAGAGCATGTTCTACTTGCCGTCCGAGTATGCGCCCAGCTCCTTGATCCTCCCAACATGCCTTCGCGCAACCGCCCAATATCTTGTACAACATGGTGAGACCTACATACTTCCCAGCTGGTGAGGCATTCACTGATGGCTTTACAGCTACGGAGACTCGCGGTGTCTTTAGAATCCCTGGGTCTGTTCGAGTGGTTAATGCCCTCTATGACTACTACTGCGCCGAGGGTGATCCGGACGAGATATCGAGCACAACCCGCTGCCCAAGCCTCCCAGTCCACATCAAGGCCGGTGTTCACGACGTTTCTTCAGCATTCAAGCGTCTTCTCTCTGGTCTTCCGGGCGGCATCCTCGGATCCCTCCCATTGTTTGACACAATGGTCTCAATACAAAGTCAGTTAAATGGGGATCCTGAGGTCACGAAAACCAAGCAGACGAAGCTCCGTGCCAGACTGATTGCGCTGGCAATTGGCAGTGTTAGGTCTCAATTACGTCGCGAGCTGATATATGCAGTTTTCGGTCTCCTGTGCTTGATCGGACGCGCTGCTGAGACGGCACCCCGCGAGGATGAATTTGGCAGACCATTGCCTACAGCAGACCTGATGGGCTACAATGCTCTAGGTGTCGTATTTGGGCCGCTTTTGGTCGGGGATCTTCTCAACTCCTACTCAATTCGAAGCTCCAGTGTTCGCCTTATATTATCCCCAGTGAGCCCACCCCCCAACAGCAAGTGGGAAAAAAAGAAGTATATGGCATCAGAGGAGGCTATTGCCCTTTGCTTTCCAGACATGGACAAAGTCCATGTTGCCAACAGCATTGCTGAGATGCTCATAACCCATTGGCGGGAGGTTGTCAAGCAAACGAAAAGCCTCGATGTGTTGAGGGTGGTTGGGTCGGGCATTGCCGACCATTGTACTTCACGAAAGGGATCACTGCGGCCTTCTGTCTCGGAGCCATTTGTTCTACGAAAGCCACCTGAATGGCAACAGAATGGTCCGCAAACAGGCTCTTTTCAAGTATCGGAATCCCCTGTTCCTCCAAGCCCAACGCCCGAAACTCGTATGTCCATTCCCATCCAAATCCCTGTTGGTATCTTTCTGACCTGACAATAAACCAGGTGGACGAGTACCTAGCGGAGGGCTACGAGCAGACAGACCGCGACCTACACTTGTGATACCTCGACAGCGCCCAAGATCATCGCGGTCACTGTCTCGGAGTCGACTGAATACGCCAGGACCTGTGGTGTTACTGTCTCCTACCGAGGAAGAGCCGCCCGCAGGTGGCGCGTCCCTCTCGAAAAGACAATCAAAGGGCTCGATCATGTTTGCCGACGAAGCACTGTCTCGTCAATACCGTGAGGGTCAACAATCTGATTCTGAGTATGCCGAAAGGAGACAGACAGGGTCCCCGACCAAATTGCAACCTGTCATACCAAACTCACAGACGCCCCGGACAATCAGACGTCGGGGCAGCCTGATGAAAAGCTTTACAGAAGGGCTTGATGTCCACCCATTGGTCAGCTTCCGCGATCGAAAAGGAGATAAGAGTCAAGGGGATGCGCTGGTGTCGGTCTTTGATGAGCCAATGACCAAAATCCCAACCCCGAGGAACTTCGGCTCAAGAGCAGAGGACTCAGAGCTGACTCCGAAGCCATCTGTGAGAGCCCCATCACAGGATCGTATGTCCACGAACAGTGGTAAACCAGATGCAGATGGAACGCTTCCGGATGGAAAGGCCAAAGTTAAGAGCTCGGGACACAGGCTTTCGAGGTTTCCAGGTTGGAGATGGGGAGAAAGATCTGACAAATCAACGGACCCGACTGAATCAGCTGTAGAACCTCCTAGTTACGCCGTAGCCTCATCAGGACGCTCTTCTCGCCAAAAGGGTCGACGAAGATTGTCATTTCACTTGAGAAAATCGACAACAGCGGCTTCGGCGGAGGAACGGGCAGGACAACAAGTCCTTGATTCCTCTCAAATTCCAACGGAGTGTTCAGCTGGCGCTGAGAAGACACCAAAGCCGAGTGTCAAAACTAGCCATTATTCTGGCGGCCCTTTGAGTCACTTTGCAACATTAAGCCGGGCTACGGGCCGCATAGCTCGAACAGACCGCAGTCGAGAACCCCCCAGTAGACCGCCAACAGCACATGATCAATCGCACGCAAAATCACGGACAAGATCGTTGGCATCGAAGATACCTCGCGCACGGAAATCCGATCGGCGACAGACTCAAAGGTCTAGTCGGGAGTCTATTCGCCGCAGTACTATTCCCAGCAAGAGTCCTTCCGAACACACTCTTGTCTCTGTTCCTCCTGAAGTTCAACATGAAGAAGATCGGATCAATTCTGACCAGGAGGAGCAAGTGCCGGAGTCACGACCATCGACTGTCCTGAAACATGACCGCATGACTGATTACGCACCGTCCGCTACGTCCTTTGATGGCGATCTCCGACCACCAACAACTCCCTCAAGGCCGACATCTTACTACAGCAAGTCCTTCACCGGGAGTGCGGTGAGGGCAATGGCTGCGATGTTTGAGTCTGCTGCTGCGAAGGACAAAGACTTGAAGAGGCCTGAATTTCTCCCCATGCCTACGAAAATGACTGGCAATGTGCTTTCGCTTTATACTGTGAATCCGCCATCATCACGGAAATCACTGTCGTCGCCATTTGAAAAACCTGAAAAGGGTACCGGTGGCGTTCATACGAAAGGGCGCAGAGAACATCCAGAATCTAAAGGCAGCCCAAACAAGAGTTCCGGGCGAGGAAGTCATGATGGGGTGGATGACGAGGACGGGAGAACAACGAGTCTAGCCGCGACTTTGGGAAGGAGCTCAAAGAGCTCGAATGAGCGGGCGAACGAGCAACAGAACTACGAGCCAACTAGAGACTCTTATAGAAGGGCCGTTAAGGACCGCGCATTTGAACAGGAGGGAAACATTCGGCTGACCCGATCAACGACCAATTCTGGCGGCCACAAAACTAAAAGCTTGTTTGGCAACGAAGCTCAATACGTACCCTTACCACAATCACCTCATATACTCAGACCTTGCAGCGCACCCATTGGAGCTCCAGATGCAAACCAGGGCTCCAGGGTTCCGATCGAACCCGGCACTTCGAACTAGTTGCTTGAAAGTGCTCTTCCTCAGAATCCAAGGCTTCTTTTTCAATCAACCCCAACCGTAATAACCGCCGTCGCTAGCGACATGTTGATTCTCCAAGCCCAAATTCGCCGCTTGCAAACACAACTCGACATCAAGACGGAGGAAAACGACCATCTCCGCCGCAAATTGGCAAGCTTCGGTGCAGGACAGTGTAGTCTCCCGAAAGAAGTAAGCGTACGACGAAGCACAAGCATCAAGTTGAGCGAGCACCTGCGGCAGACGGAACGTGAGTGCAAAGCATGGCGGGAAAGAGCAGAGGCGGCGGAGATGAGAGTGGCAATTTTGGAGAGGTTGCTGAGGAGTAAGATGGATGGAAAATCATATGAGGAAGAAAAGAGTAAACAGTCGAAAGCCAAGTCGCCGCCCACTTCTCAGCACACTTTTTCAGCAGAAGTTTACCGAAGCAGTGGACCTGTTCGAGATCGACTTCGAAAGCTGTGTGGTACGCTGGATGGTTGCTCTGAGGACGAGTCCTCTGAGGGGTTGGAAGAGACAGAAAGCCAAGAGGAAGGGACTGTAAGGTGTACTAGTGTGTGGAGCGGCGGAGAGGACGAAGGCGATGGGCTATCAGGTGATGAAACACCAGAACAAAATGAGGACGAACGGTGTGTGTTGCAAGAGAGAGAGGTGGATGTTCAACAAACTATTGTGGGTGAAGACGATAACGATAATGATATCCCGGAGCAAAATACAGAGTTGACAGGTTGGTATGCAAACGGCAGACATTATTATAGAACAAACGAACGGGAAGAGGAGCAACTATGTGCGAAAATAGGAAGTCATGAGCAAGATGTTTGTCATGCATTGGGAGAGGAGGATGGCAATGAGCTTGACGCCACCAGAACAACACTTGAAACAGGGTTGGCCGGATCCTCTAACATCAACTTTTTCGGGTGGAAGACATGCGAAGATCCCGAAGAGGGCGTGACGTTGGATGAGACGGAGGAAGAGACAATGGCACTCATGGGTAAGTGTATTACAGGGAATGATGAAAATGGGGAGGAAGAGGAGGGAGAGAAGGGAGAGCGTGACAAGCATCGACTTGTGGACGTAACGGAGCATGCGGAGATGCGGATTGAGTAGGCTACGCAGAGATATAGGGAGTTTATCGGGGACATGCTGTTAGAAGTTGTATGTCAGCTACATTGTTTACTGATTTCCCTTTTTGGACGGATGGTGAAAGGGGGTCAATGATAGGAAAGCTGAGAATACCTTGGGATAAGTGTACCAGGCCACGATACATGTTTAGGTTGAGATAGTTACACGTCTGGCTGTTCTATAGGCTTTAGTCAACATAAATTGGACTGCATAATCGTCTTACTTTACCGCATTTATTAACGTTCATGGCTTGTATTTGTACATTGATTAGGCGTTTTCCGCGCCCTTTTGGTCTACTCATGTCTGATATAACTATAGTACAATACAAGGCAGCTTCACGCACCGGCAAAGACCATCCCACTGCCACGCCACGAGTCGTCGTCTCGGCCGTCGTAACGTGACGAATACCGCTCTCCACGACAACAGCATCAACAAGAGGACAACACTGCTGACCACAACGCTCGCATCTGCACCTACTACACCCACATCCATACTCAAACGCTCGCTTTTTACGCAATGCGCTTGACGTACTTCCACAAGCTCTTGTACTTGGGCTTCTGCCTCTTGGCTTCCCAGCCCCTGGCCTTGCGGGGCGGCTTGAGCGAGGCGAACTTCTGGCGCTTGAACTCGACCTCGGCGCCGGGGATGCCGTGCCTCTCCATGACCTCGGCGGTGCCCTCGTCCCACTCGGAACGGAACAGGTTGAAGCCGACGGGCTCGAGGTCAAACTTTTCGCGGAAGCCCTTGAGCGAGAAGTTCTCGCGGTTCTCCAAATGCTTCTTCAGCGCCTCGCCGTCGATCTTGGCGCCGGGCTTCTGCTCCAGCACGAAGACGTTGAGGCGGTGATAAGGCGAACCTTTCTGCGCAAAGGGAGGAAGCCAGGGCTTGCCGACGTCACCCTCGACGCGGTCGCCGACGCTGCGCAGCGACAAAACCGTCTTCGACGGGTCCCAGGGAATGTTGGAAGCAAGGAAGTGGCACCGGCGCGAGAACTTGTCGTGATCGACGTCGGGCACGTCCGAGTCGACGACCACCACGGTCAGCAGGCGCTCGCCCTTGTCGAAGACTTGCATGCGGAGTGTCGGGGCGACCTCGGTCACGCGAGAGTCGAGGATCGCGCCGGGGGAGACTTGGTAGCCACGGAAGGAAAGCTTGACGTCCATGGATGGGCCGAAAGAGGGCAGCAGATCGGGGACGACGTGGAACTGCGAGATACGCTGCGCGATGATCTTGTAGTCCATGGAACGCCAGCGGCGCTCGGCGAGGAAACGGTAGACGGGCTTGGTCATGTCACCTGTTTGGAAAGTAAGAGGAATATGTTAGTTAACTGAGCTGGACATTGCGAAAGGAGGGTGTAGTGCAGTGCAGTGCAGTGCAGGGAAAGTTATCTGAAAAGGTAAATACGAACCCCTGCCATCCTCGAAGCGCCTCTTCACCTCGGGGTCGTTGATGTCGGCCAGAATCTTGAGCTCCTCAACGTAGTTCCTCAGGCTCTTGATCCGTGTCTGCTTGGCGGCCTCGCCGCCCTCAAATTCGCTGGCATCCCGCGCCTCGATCAGCTTGATCTTCTCCGTCTCCTTGACAATCTGGGCAATCTTGGCCGCGCGGTCCTGCTGCAAGATCTTGCGCGCCTCCTGGAAGCACTGGTACGGCAGCTGCTCGAAGGGGAGGTTGCCGGTCGTGGCCAGGGCGGCCCTTCTCCTTCGCGACCCGAGCTCTGGTCCTCCAACTACTGTGTCTGCTACTCCCGCCGACTTAGCCTCGGTGGCCGAAGGAGGAGGGGGTGGTGGTGTTGTGGTGGAATCGGCAGAAGGGGTGGCGGCGCTGGTGGTGGTGGTGGTGGTGGCGCCTTCGTCTTTGCGCATCGGGGTCGAGGAAAAGGGCCGAACGGCGGCGGCGGCGACGGACCGGGTCGAACATGTCGCAGCGCCGGGGCCGGCTTGCCGGAGACAGCGGACGAGTGGCCGCGCGACCTGCTGACACGTCGACATGGCGGGTGGGAATATGTGTGCAGGCGGGCCGGAGGAGAGGATATTCGGAGGATGTGCGGGATCGCTCTCGATCGAGAGGAGCTGCACTCAAGGTCGGGTTCGTCGACGGGGAGGATGGGGTCGAGGACGGGGACGGGGACGGAGGGTTCGTGGTCCTTCAATTGCTGCAGCCCACTCGGACTCGGACCAGACACAGACTCGAACTGCGGCCAAAATTTCGTGGACCCCGGGCCGGCAGCACAGTGCGTGAATTGGAGGTACCTATGGTGGGGGTTGCAGCTAGCTGGCAGTCAACGCGAGAAGCTCGCCAGGTACCTGTACCGCAGCACTGCTTCGCACTGTACGTGCACGTTGCACCCGACTCCAGATCTTTTTTCTCCAGACTCCCCTCGTCGGCCGAATCGATGCGACTTGACTGGGAGGACCGGCGCCCGCGACGACCATCGTACATCCTGTCAGAGCCCCGTCTCGGTCCCGTTCCGTTGTCCCTCCCTCGCCCCGAAGCGCGCTCCACGTTTCCGTACCGCACAGTCCGTACCGCACAGGCCCGTGGTTGCTCGTCTCTCTCTCTTTTCCTTCCGCAAACAACTGCCCCAAGCACCACCACGCCGACCTCCACCACACCCGGTCACCACCCGCAATCCGAGTTGCATTGACTTGTAACTCCCGTCGCCTTGCCATATCACAACGCCGCCATGGCCGGCAAGGGTCTCAAGAGCCTCAATGAGGCCATGAAGGCGCTGAGCATTGCTTCGCAGCCATGCAGGGCACTGCCGGTTCGTCTTCTACCTCCGCCGTCTTGCTACTTGTCCGCCGACGACTTTCGCTCACCAGTACAAATCATGTCCCACTAGATGCGCCAATCCTCTATTCTTTCCTCCAGACGGTCGATGGCCTCAGTAACCACCCCTCCCTCCGCCAACATCACAAGATCGGTCTCGGAACCATGGCAACCCAGTATGAGCACCAACACGACTGCCAACCTCGACAACATCGCCCGCGCCGGAAAGGTACTAACCCAGGACTCAGTCACCAACGTTCCTGTTACTGTCTATTCCTTCCCCGAACTCGAGCCGCGCTCCCTCGAATCCTACTCAGCCCGCCACCTCCACCTCCCGCTGCGTCGCGATATCCTCCATTTGGCCGTCATTTACGAGGGTGACTCGACACGACTGGGCATGGCGTCCTCCAAGACTCGCTACGAAGTTCATGGTTCGCACAAGAAGATGATCGCACAGAAGGGTACCGGTCACGCCCGCCGTGGTACCAAGCAGTCACCTCTGCAGAAGGGTGGTGGAAAGTCCTTTGGCCCCAAGCCTCGCGACTTCAGCACGAAGCTTAACAAGAAGGTCTACGATCTGGCCTGGCGCACCGCGCTATCCTACCGCTACAAGCGCGGCGAGCTCATCGTCACCGAGGACGGCCTCGACCTCCCGCTCCCCGACGACTTCCTTTGGCTTGCCGGCGGCGGTAAGCTCAGCCGCGAGCTTGAGGACGCCTACGTCCGCAAGTGGGTTCACGAGTTCATGACCGGCTTGAACTGGGGCAAGGAGGCTGGCCGGACGACCTTCATCACGGGCGACAAGCGCCCCAACCTCTTCACCGGATTCGAGTTGGCCGGTGCCGAGGGTCGCGCTTTGGAGTTGTGGGACGTCGATGTCAAGGACCTCTTGGAGACGGGCAGGATAGTGATCGAGCGCAGCGCACTCAAGGAGATGATCAAGGACCACCAGAGCGACCTTGTCACTCGTGTAGCAGTCCAGGGGCTCCGCCAAAAGGGACCCAAGCTTGGTGAGGTGCTCGTTAGGGCGCCGAGATACTAGACAGAGATGAGAAGAGACGAAGCGAATGCGTGTGTGCAACCACCGGCAACACTCTTGTACCATATGAATCGCGCAAGGAGGGCGGACTGAAGAGAACGGTTCGGCCAGCACGATCAGTGTAATATTCATGTTCCCTTGTATGATGTACCTATGCGAGTTTCCTTTATAATTTGGAAGCAATGGGCGTATCTTGCTAGTGGGCTTATCTGGTGGATGACCTCAGTTGTAACTGCAACCGTCAAGGCAGTAAAACCGAACCTTGCCTGTTGGGAGGAGCATTGTGAGTTTGTGACAGCTCGTCCCTATGGTGATGTGAATGACATGCAACTATAAAAAGAAATGAGAATATGCAATAGGAACAGGGTTGAGTAATTGTCTGTGACTGTGACTGCTCATGCGCAACTGCCATTGCTTGCAGTGAAATGGCACTGCAGTATTCGATTCACCGAGCAATGACTGGGCAGTGACAGTCATCGTCGGCGTGTCGCCTCACCAACAACAAAGGAGACAAGTTGCAGCCAACTGCCTAGGCAGCCTGGCTGGAGCCTGGCAGTCCCGTTGTCGGCCCGCCATGAAATTCTTCCCGGAATTTGCACTGGTGCACGGACCAAGGGTCAGGGCCCTCCCCGCGCATATTTAACCAAGCCAGCCCTTCCCAGAATCTTTCAACTTTTCCTTTCTCCTTCTTTTTTTTCTCCATCCAAGTGCAGGGGTTTTACGCGTATCAGTGAGGATTCGTCCGAGATCGCGTTTTTGCTAGTTGAAAACTACATACCTGACCGCTCTCAGTTGGCTTCGGCTGGCTGGGGAATTTTTGGAAACCTACAAATCCTATTCTTCGGACTGGAGATTTTTTTCTTCTTGAAAAAACCTTTTCTCTTTATCTTTCATTGCATACGGTTCCCTATTTTAGGGGGCCGTGGTGAGGAAGGAATATCATGAATGATGCATGACGTTGCGAGTTGGGTAATTCTGCTTGACTTGTAGGTGAGGGCTGAAGAGGGAAGATTTGACGAGCCGTGTCGATGCGACATGTGTCAACAACGCGGGGTTATTTGGGATCGTGATGCAGTCTCGCGGGCAGTTGTGGTGGTGTGAAAGTCATGTTTCGCATTGCCATGGTTTTGTTTCGCTGTCAACTGGACGCGGTCTGTCTTGAATGGGAAAACCTCACTTTGCAAGCCTGGTCCATGAGTGTCCGGAAATTCAATATGTCTACGCGTCCTTGGATTCAGCCGCCATTTGTAAATTGTCGTGATATTGCCGTTACCAAAATTGCGCTGTGTTATATGGATTCGGCCTTGTATCAAGTTCACCCCAAGCGTGCACATATCTTGCATTCGTGTATCCAGAGATCCCTTCAGCTCGCTTGCCTCGCCCACTCGCCCACTCGCCAAACGACAAAAGGTCGATCTAGTAGACAAAGACAAAGCCTTTATCTGGATTATTCCATTGCCTCCGACATCACCACTCATGACATGACGTCGAAGGGTCCGAATATCGTTCAAGCTTTGGAGCGACGATCTTGCGCATCAACATGCGACACCTGACTTCACTGCAACGAAACGAGTGCGTGGCCGGCCGGGGCTGGCCGCTCCGGTCCTCGTTCCCCACACGGACCCCGGCACCACCACCAGGCTACCGTACACGATACCTAGGTACAGATTAATGCTGGTTTGTTTGTTAGCGCGAGACTCGCAACCTCTTCAGACCAGGGAGAAGACGAGGGATTCTGGCGCTCCTATTGGACCAAACCACTCCAAGACCCAGCCAAGAACAACGATTGATCGTGTCCCGCACCCGTCCATTCCTAGCGGGCAATAACGAACCAAATGCTTTTTCAGGCCAGAAGTCCCGGCTAGCCAGCTTGAAAGTGGTGAAAGTGCCCTCTGAAGTACCGAGCTAACGAACAAACCAAGGGTGATGTGTACCTATGGCATGTCGAGTCAACAATGGCGGCATGGAGGACGAGTCGTGAAATGTTGATAGTAGTTCAGGGTCCAAATCGGCACCTCATTGCTGTCCAATCCTGTCACTCGTTCTCCTGGTTAATGCTCCTTGTTTGCGTACTCTAATCAAATTGGCAGTTACTGGTCTCAGAGCTCTCTCGCTTCAATGCAAAACATATTCCCCTGGCATTCTCAGAGGGACGAACCAATGTCAAGGGATGATGGCTGTTTGGATAAGAGACCGCTCCTAGACCTTTCCGCGATACCTCTCTGACACCCATCCCAGATCGCAAGATCGAAGTCAGCATGTCTTGCAGCAGAGTTGGCCGTCAGCATCAGCAGCGGAGATACATTGTGATATCGGTGGGAGAATAGAGAAAGGAAGTGGGAATGCCGATTGGCCGGCGCGACGATTTCCAGATGCCAAGACCAAGAAAGTGTGAAGGCTGGAAGGTCGGCCCACCACAACGTTGTTGAAGTGTCGGGGGCCCGTGGGCAAGAACTTGAAGAGACTTTCGACGCTGGTAGAGTTTTCGCTCCACTCAGCTGGCCAGCTACGCCGTCAGATTGGTCAGCTTCGGTCACCGGCCGTGTCAGGTTACGGATGGTTACTGTAAAATTGTATGATACGCCGGCCGCGTGACACAGTGCACCGCTGAAAACTGGAGCTGGAGGTGCGTCGCGCTGCTGGCTGGCGAATGGCCCTGCAAGTCCCGGCCGTCGTTGGCTGAAAGGCCAGGGCCGTCCAACTCTGCCTTCCACTCCCGCTCGCCTCCTCCAAGTCCAAGGCGGCGCCCTGTCTTTGTTCACTCCAGCATCATCAACCGAACACCAAAACCCATCACCACCGACCGACAATCAAACCTGTCGCCTAACCCATCCAGCATCGCCGAGCGCCGCCACGAGGCCCGCGATCACCGAGACGCCATTCGAGTCGATTCATTTCCGACTCTGAATTTCGATTTTTCCCCGGGTTATCTGTCGACCGCCTATCTGGATTGATTGAGTTGGAACTTGCAGTTGGGGGAGTTGCACGCGGGCGGAGAGCGAAAGCTTCTGCGACAGTCGCCGGCAGTTTACGCTCGCGACTCGACACGGCGAAAACACTCTTCCCCCTTCGACGAGCGCCCGCTTTCAGGCCTCCCTCTTGGACACCGCTGTCTCGTCACCATCGGGCTTCGTCGGCCGATTATCAGCATCGCGTCACATCCGCTTCACGAGCGTCGGAGCGTGACACCACCACCTGCTGTTAGGGAGCGGTGAAATCTCGTTGTTGTTTGTCTGAAAGACAGAACCGACGTAGGCATCTCTTTGTTGTCGCCGGACCGCCAGTTTTCTGCAGCGGACAAGACAGAGAGACAATCGCTTTCGCGCCAAGGATCCTGGTCGTTTATCCATCGTTGTTCGGTCGCCTCACTCAACGTCTTCAACGACTCCACCAATTTGCCATCATTGAAAAATGATGTCTTTCCACCCCCAGACCCCGCAAAGCCCCTCGCATTTCTCGCCCAGTTCGAGTGATCAATCCACGAGCATGTCAGGCTCCATGATTTCCACCACGACGACCTTGCCGACCCCAGCCCACAGCGTAAACGGAAGCTCCCTCGCCAACGACATGTCATTCACAGACATTGTCATGGGAGAGAACTCCCCCCAGAAGCGCAAGCGCACAGCCGACGATGTAGGCGATCGAGAGCAGAAGAAAGTCCACATCGAGGACCGCAAACTTGGTATTGACGACCTCCATTTGGACGTTGGTGAAAAATACCTCCTTTGCAGATCTCGTAAGGCTCCCTTCACCTGCACCCAAAAACAGCAGCAGCAGCAGAAGCAGATGCGGATGCGAGAGATGCGATCCCGCTCGTTGTGGCTCATGTTGCCGCAGCGACGGGCATTATCTCTCGGTCTGCTTTCCTGTCCACACCCCGTGCCAGTCGCTGGGTGACCTACTCGGTATTGTTGTTGCACATTGAGAAGAGTCTTCGTTAACATTGACAATTGCAGAGCATCAACCGCCTCGTCCTCATCTGTCCGAAGATCTTTTCGAGATGTTTGGTTTGGCGGATCTTGCTGCTGAGTACGCGCGCATCAAGGACGGCCAGAAGAACGCGCTCCGCAAGACGTACAAGGGCCACATCAAGAAGCTGGGAGTGCAAGGTCACTTTGACTCGGTGAAGACGGATGAAAAGGACCCTGAGAGGCTAGAGTTCCTCATGGGCTGTCCCCAAGAAGAGTGGAATGCGCATTTTGTTAGAGGCAAGGAGATCACCAGGGGATTCTCGTCGGACATGAAGAGCAAGATCTCGAGGGCTGTTACTATGAGCAGGGGGGCCGTTCCTTCTGCCCTTTGGAACAACTCGGTTCTTGGGGATATCGCAACGGCCTCGTTGAAGGCGCACCTCAATCAGCCGCCATCCGCAAGACCCACGGCGCCGAACACCCCTTTGGCTTACGGGGGCCCAGCTATGCAACGTGTGAAGCCGCAGACCCCCGGTTTCCAGGACAACCGGCCCAGGCGCAACATCAAGAAGCGAGGCTACGGCGATTCCAGCTATGAGGGCTACGGCGAAGGGTACGAGGATGATGGCGGGTTGGAAACAGGATACTCCACCGGCGAGGGTGACATGGCCTCTGGCCTCAAGCGTCGCAAAAAGGTGCTTATTTAAAGCAACGTCCCCGGTTGAGAGATTGGGGCACCCTTTGCTGACATCATACAGGCTCAGCCCGGTACTCAGTCGCATGCGCAAGGCCGGCAGCAGTCGAGCTATGGCCATCATGGCGTGTCCGGGATATGACGTCCTGCGCGCGGCAGAAAGAGGAACGAGTACGCCGAACCGCCGCCCTTACGGCAGATACCAACTGTTTTATCGTCGAGAGCTTGCGAGACGTTTACGAATAGCCACGAGATATAGTGCCGCCATGCATTTCCTTCGAACGGCTTAAACGATTCGCCTGATCAGTGTTCAGGGTGATACCTGGGTGACCGGAGATGTTCGTGGGACAGAACCGGTACGGAAGACAGGTCAGATCTTTTTGAGGCTCACACCTATGGCGAAAGTCTGGGATAAAGGCACAACGGGCGGTACTCGGGAGGTTGGCTCGGGGGTGGTGCGAGTCATTCTCATTGGCACACATACAGAAATTACTGGCGGTGTTAACTCATCGAAAGTTCTGCTGTCTGTTGGTTCATCTGCAGAACATAAAAACGTCTGCGGCTTTTGCTGTTTTTGCCTTTTTTTTTTTTTTTTTAACCAAAACACATAACACGACATATACCAGCATGGCGTTCAGGGGGGTTTTTGCTTTTTTTCTCACAGCACGTTTATTCTACGACTTGGCTTCCGGCTGCTTTTTCACTATCACAAGAATGCAAAAATGGGGTCCCAACATACCCCTCTACATTGTCTGATTATTTGCATACTGCTCGGTTTTCTTCTCATCTCTCCTCAGAAAAAAAAGTGGTGGGAATCGAGGAAGAGAGAAGAAAGGAAAGGAAAGAGAAGGGAATGATATGGATCTCTCTATTGGTCTCTTTTTGTGAAAGGAAGGGGGAAGGAAGCGAAGGTTGATACCATTGGGGGAGAAAAAAGAGTGCGCTCCCGCGACGGAACTACAGGGTCCTTTAGCTAGGGGACGGAGAAGGGGATCAGGTGTAGAACGAAGCCCCAAGCTGGCTGGCAAGGCTTCGCGGAGATGGCGATACTAGTGATGATGGTTTCTAGACCGATCATAGTTGCCTCGCTCATATACCCCTACTAGTTTAGTTCCGAAAGAGAAGAAAAAAAGAGGATAAGTAACTTCGCGCGGCTTAATCAGAGGAGGATTTGGGAGAGAGTACGGAACAAGTCTTCATCCAGCCTTGTGTCAACGGAAGTGGTTTGTTCGTCTTCAGTTACCATGTGTGGTTTTTGCCTTTCTGCTTTTTTGCCGGTGTTCATTGTTGTTTGTTTGTGTTTGTCGTTTTCGAGTAGCGCAAAGTTTAGATAAAAGGCTGAGCGCATTACCGGATGGATGGGATGAATGAGGTTGGATGGGACGGATGGAGGAAACAAGGGCATGTCTAATATAGGAAACAATGGAGTTGAATCGAACATCTTATGCAGAACAAAGTCCATTCATGCTTTCAGTTTGATGTAAGGCACATGGTCAAAGTCTCTTGTGACCGAGTAAATAGGTGATTGAGGTTATTCGTAATCCTGATCGCGCATGCGTTACGCTCGTGTTTGGTCCTTTACTATCTCAACTCCTTCTCTGTCTGAATGCGTGTCTGTCCGGTCATCGATGTGTCTTGTCCTACATATTGTCCTCATCTCATCAAGCCCAGTATTTGTCCGTCGTAGTTAGTATCATGCCCAAGTAGTACTCAGTACCATACTGCTTCCCATCTGAGCCATCCTTCCTCCCTCCCATTTCCCATCCTCCCACAATTCTACCCTCCCCCAACAATCCCCTCACTCACTCACTCAATCAAGATCCAACCCCTGCATCCCTTCAAGCAACAGCCTCTTGCTCGCATCATCCTGTACCCACCCCACGATCCTCGAGCTGACATCCCCCACCAGCTTATCGTAATGCGGCCCCGGGAAGAACAAGCCGCAATGGGCGCCGACCTCATCAACGCCCTCCATGTAGATCTGTATCCAAGTTGGGTCCATGAGGCCGTTGCTGGTTTTGGAGGGGACCATGCAGAATTTGCGGAGTTTTTGTTTCTTGGGTTCTTTTTGTTTTTGCTTGTTCTTGTTCTTGTCCTTGGTTTTGTTTCTCGTGGTGGTTGTCGTTGTCGTTGATGCCTCCCCGTTGCCGTTTTCATTGTCGTCGTCATCATTAGGAGACCCCGAAAGAGCCAAGTGATGACTTTCCAACTCCCCAATCCTCTCTGCTGTCGCACTCGCCTTGATCTTCTCTTCCTTCTTCTGTTTCCGTTCCCACTCCCTTTTGTCCTTCTTCTCCTTCTTCTCGGCTTCTTTCTTTATCTTCTCCTGTTGCTTCTCGGTGTCCCGTTGGAGTTTGGCTTGCGCCTTCTCATGCTTCTCGACGATCTTGAGTCGTTCTTTTAAGATCTTGTCCCGGTTCTTGACTGCTGCTTCGTACTCCTTCCGTGCTTGCTTGGCATCCTTTTCGGCTTGCTTGCGAGCTTCTTTGGAGGGGATGGTGCTGAGGTCGATGACTGGAGGTGGGGAAGGGGTGTCGGGGATTGCGGGGAGGTCGGGCATGGGGAGGGAGGAGGGGAGGGTTGTTAGGGTGCTTGTTTCGGCGCCGTCGCCGTCGCCGCTGCCACTTTTGCTCCCGGTTTCGGTTCCGCTGACGTTACTGATGGAATGCTCAGCAGTCTTGTTAACCTCTTCATGAGAGACATATGCAGGGGGCTTATCCTCCTCCTCTCGGTGTTCCGCCTGGTGGATAGGCTCGTCATCTGATAGGGGTACGGGCTCCAGTTCTGTGAGTTCCAACTCTTCTGAGCTCCGTGGAGTTGAGGTTTGAGACCTGGCAGTATCGAAAGATTCACGCTCAGGGGCCGCCTTCTCAATCATTCTGGACTTCGAGTGCGACCTCGAGTGCGACTTCAAGTGTCCTTCTGGAGCAACCTCTGAAGCAACCGTTGGAGCAATGGTCTTGCGAGCTTCCTTGTCCTTGAGGATCCCTGTAGAAACGGTGTAGTAGTTTACGAACCGCACTCTGACCTCCTTGTCTGTTGGGGACTGTCTCAACTCATCCACATCTTCCAACCTTCTCAACCTGTTATACCTAGACTTCATGCCGGGGTAGTCGGCCAGGCAGCCGCCAAACTCCAAGTGTGATATAATGTGGTTAGTAGCCGCCTCAACGAGATTCTCTTGGCTGTGTTTTTGCGCAAAGTGGGCTATGTTCTTCAACCAGCCTCGATCCACGAATGACACGTCGTTGAAGAATTTAGGGTTGAAGTAAGGGTCAGGACCTGAAGGAGAGGACATCGTTGATGATGGTGTCAACTTGGGTATTGGTGAAGTCGCCTCGGGAGGAGGATAGATCTCAGAGTAGATAGACGCATCTGGTGACAGCCCTGGCGACTGCTGGGCGACAAGCGTTTGCGATTCTTGTCCCGCGTTCGTAGCTCCTGGAGGAGCCGGAGCCTTACGAAAGAGACTTGCGATTCCTGATACCACAATACCTGGATGAAGGCCTAATAATGGAGCATCCAAAGACAGAGTCCCCAATATCCGATGGCGAAAGGGAGAGTCGCCGTAAACTAGATCTTGAGGTTGACGCGGCAAGAGAGCAACTTCAGCAGCCAGCAGGCCACCCATAGAGTGGCCGATCAAGACAACATCGGTGGTGGGCGACTCGTGTGGCAGAAGCCAGTTACTGAAGTTATCCCGGGCCACGGTAATGGACTTGTAAGTCTTGTACCGGGGATAGATCTTGGAGTGGATGGCGTGTGTCTCGGCCAGGGCTTCTCGAAGGAAGTTGTGGATATGGGCGGGAAAGGAGCGAAAGGAAGAGTCGTTGCCCATGAAACCATGAATGTAAATAACGAGCAGCGTCCGCCTTTGCGAGTCCCTGTAACTGCCTGTCGGGGTGGACGGGGCCAAAGAGTGTGTGGACGAGGTTCGAGGGTCAGCCGGCCTGTTCCATTGCGAATATGGGTAATTCGGCGGAGGGGGAATCGAGTTGTCTAGGCCGTGCCCTTGGTCTGCCGTCCAGGGGTACTCCGAGGCATTCTGGAGGTGTTGTTGCTCTTTATCAACCATGGCGATGCTTGGCAGTGGTGATTGTAAATGTAAGGAGGACGGCCGTGTTGATGGGCCCCCTGACGATGACGATGCTGCTGCCCCTGTCAGCGATTGATCATGTACATATGGCATGGTCTACGGCGGATCAGCCACTGAACTCGGATTTGATACGAACCTGATTTCCCGAAAACGGTTGATTAGGCAGTGAATTGAGAGTGTTTTGGGTAGCTTTCATGTGGGAGTTTGACCAAGTATAGGTCGTTCTGCATCTGTCCACTCGCTGGTGGCTGGCCACTACGAATGTACCACTATAAGGTCCGGGTACAGCGGGCTGTAGGAGGTTGGCTGACCTCAGGCGGTTAGGTAGTTGACGATCCCCGCTTACAGCTAAAAGGGGTAGGCGAGACAATCATCGGCTGGCCGGAACTTGGACAATCCCGCAATGACGGGAACTCGGGCAGGTACCGTTTAATATCAAATTCGACGGGATTTCCGAGATAGAAGATGCCACTGTCACGGTGCCTTTTGTACATTGAATCCTTGAGTGTAAGTAATCATCAGCTGGTCTGGGTTCAGTTTGCTATCAGCCTGGACCAGCACATTCAACATGATTTTCAACATGCAAGGCTTGACGAAGGCGGCTAAGCCACAGAGGCAGAGGTCAAAGGAACTCCAGACTGGTGGGAGGAGATGGGGCCTTTTTATCGTCGCTCTTTCCATTCATGTGTGCGGTGACAGTTGCGACATTTGCGAGATGCCGACGGCTGCAACTGCCCAGGCCCAAATGAGATTGAGCTTCGTATCGGCCATGGTTTCCATGTTGTGGATGCTTGAAAGCTCTCCTTCATAATAAACTCTCGCATGTTTTAACTCGACCCAGGTCCCAACAGGCGGGCCTGGCGGGGTAGGAGCCTCTTTGCTGCGCCCATCAGGGAAATCCCGAATGTTTCAAATGTTGATCGCAGAAAGATGTGCCTCTTGAATCGTGATTCTCAGGAGGCTCCTTCCCAAGCTGAGTGCCAAAAGCCACGCCGTATGTACCCCCAGTTCATTCATCGTCATTGCCCAGTGCACTGCAATTGTTTCGCTCTTGCTGTTTGTATGGACGGTCGTGGAAATTGCGTCCATCGATTTTTGGCCAGTGCATTTACAGTAGCACAACCGGCCAATCCCCGCATCAGACGTTGGAGACTTGCGCGGCTGCGGTGGGTCTGATTGGCCAATGATGGAGCACATCCGACTAGAGTGGATTCCAGAGAGCCATGCATGCCATGGCAATCATGGGTTTTTGTCTGTTTTTGCTCGGGGGAAAGCGCAAAGAGGAGACATCGGGGCCAAGGAAGCGAAATTGCAGAGACGTGTTTGGGTCCTGTGTTGGCCCCGAAATGGCTCCAAATGCCCCCAAATGGACCCGTCTTGAGGGCGGGCATGTCGAGGCACGACGAGGCATGTTGGATGCCGCGCTAGAAGGGATCCCGCAGCGGAGACCCTTTCCATCAGGGCACGTCGACGCCGCGCAACGGGAGGGCATGCAACGGCTGCGAGGGTTGCGAGGGCATGTTGTGCCCAATTTTGGCATCTCATTTCATCTGCGAGCCCATGGATGTATGGGTGTATGGGTAGGTATGGTATGGATGGCGGATGGCGTGGTCCCCGGAGGTTATTATCGTCGTGTAGCCCGCCCCCCGTTGTTCATTCAATGTTTTTTGGTCTTTCTCTCCTCTTTGCCTGTTCCTTCTCTCCACCGGCTCATATCTTGTTTTCTGTCGTTATCGTTCATTCGTTTTATTCCCACAGCCAGGCCATGTTGGTGACAGTCTGAAAAGGTCGAGTTGACTCCATCACAGCGCGGACGAGTGCGGAGGCAGCGTGTTTTACCATTTCACCATTTGTTTTACCGACCATTGAGAGACAAGACTCCGACGGGGAACCGAAACTATCAAAGAGGTGGACGCCGAACACGACAGAGAAAGAAAGAACGAAGACTACCGACTACCCACCGAGGATGGATTCGATGAGCTCGTGCCCATGATCTTTTACCTACAATGCGCCAGCCAAGCAATACCTTGAGTAGCTGTTGTTCCATCGTCTCGTCGCCGCCATCATCAGCGTAGCTTCGCAGCTGTCGATTACGAACTATTGCAGACCGACCCGGCCACCCGCACACTCGAATACGGGAAACCGTCGTCCTCTTAGAATCACCGGATCACGAAACCTCACTGCCAAATTCCTTGGCCAACCCCCGGCCCCGCGGGAAATAAAAAAAGAAAGTCACCAAAAGCCGTCCATCTTGGACAAGTCGCTCGTTTAACCCTCGTCGCTCGTTGATCACAGCCACATCGCGCGCCCAACAACAGCCTTCCAACAACCGGCACAACCCACCCACAAGTCACTGGGCTGCCTGGCTGCAGGCACCACCACACACGCCATGACTAACCACATTGGCGGGCCTACACTCTCTCAGGCCCGCAAAACTATGAACGTCGACCATTCCCATACAGGCTCCAGCGCTGGGCACAACCACCGCCATTTGCACCACCAACACAACCAACAGCCACGCCAGCTCCATCCGGAAGAGGAACTTGATCTCGATCAAACTCCTCACCAACGCCAACACCAACACCAACACCAACACCAACACCACACCCACACTCACAACCACAACCTCAACCACAACCACGCTCGCTACCACCACCAAGAACAATCATCACATGAAGACAGCGACAACACCCCTCAAAATCTCGACATTCGTTCACCACTAGACACCACCACCCACCAACAACAATCCGAACCAGGACTACTAAATGCACGTTCAGTGTTAGTGGTCCAGACTGTGTCCGTCATCAAGATCATAGATGACGCTGGCGCTCTCGTCCACTTCTCGACTCTGGCATCCGAACCTGTTACGCAGTCACCCGACCCTGTGGCCGTGTTAACTGCCTACGTCAGAGACCTGGGTAGCCAGTTGCCCACCCTGTCCGTCTCGGTTCCGGGACTTGGCGATGGGACACCGTCGCCAACTGCCTCCGTCGACACGGAGTCGTCTATAACGTCCGCTATTCTGTCTCTGCCCTCCGGTGTGTCTGCGCCGGGGGCCTTGACGTCCGCTCTTTTCAACAGTTCGTCCGTATCACACGATGATGGCGCCTCGAGCTTCCCCACACTATCGTTATCCTCCGGTCTTTTCAACTCTTCTTCAAGTATGCATATGCTTCCTTCTTTCGTCCCTTCTTTCCCCCATGATATAGCTTCTATCCCATGCGCGTTGAGTGACTAACACGTTGCCCGTGTGTGCGCATTGTTATATAGCTCGCGTCCCAGTGGCATCGTTTTATGCCAACGGCACACATGTGTCCCATTCCTTGTTCTCAAACACCACCCGAACATCGACCTTTGCAAGCTCGACTTCCACCTTCGCTTCTTCCACTAAAAGCCGAGCTTCAACCACTCGATTCACCGCCACCTCGTCAGGTGCGCCAACTCTCGTAGCAGGTGGAACCGGAGGAGGCAACAGCGGTAATGGGGGTGCCGGTGGCGAATCCGCAAACCCCGCCGGAGCGACCGACTCCCCGTATATCGACCCCGACAACACGGACAGCAACTCGAGCGGACTTACGCCCACCGCTCAGCGATCCATCATCGGAGGTGTCGTAGGCGGGGCGGCCGGCATGGCCCTTATTGCGTTCCTGTTATTGTTCCTTCTTAAATGGAAGAAGCGAAATGGCGGCGGCAACATCCGGTTACTGGGCGAAGGGGGGACCCTAGCGGCTGCAGCCCGGAAACGGGGCGGGCATGAGCAGGGAGGGGGGGCTCTAGAAAGAGGAGGCGGCAGTGGTGGAGGTGGTGGAGGAAATGGAGGAGGAGGAGGAGGAATAGGAATGACGGAAAGAGGTCTTCCATATGCAGTCCCGTCTGCTCTTGCCAGCCTCACGGGGGCCAAGCGATTCTCAACTGCGTCAGCCGAGCCCCCGGTTGCAGAACGGGGGTTTTACCGAGTATCAGGCAAGAAACTGATATCCGTTCTAGAATCCGGGGGAGATGGATACAGCGACCCGGATCCGCACGAGAGTGTTTACTATCGGGATTCCATGGCGTTTACCGATGGGACAGCAGGCGCCCTCGGCCTTGGTGGGCAGAGACTCAAACTTGGGTCTCCAATGCGGCCCATAAGCGGCGTCCCCGTCTTTAGGTCAGGACCGGGGAGGACCGCGATTGTTCAGCAGGATGGAGGATCACCAGGAGTAGGAGGAACAAGCCCCTTTTCAGATGACACGCACCCGGTAACGCCCACGTCGCCGATTGGCAGTCATGGACCCCCAAGTCCGCCCGCACGTGCTTCGTTAATGCCGGACCCGATCGGTCGGAGTTTGGCATCACGGGATGGGTCCCGAGGATCTGGGTCAAGATTTACTGAGGATATGTGATGGGATGAATCTTTTTTCATCTTTTTTTTTTTTTTTGGACATAGCCGTTTTTTACCATCTTGTACCCACATCAAGCCATCCATTTTTTCTTGTTCTGCATTCGTTTGTTAAAATCTTGAACCTTCATTGGATATGATTCAACCTTCTTTTGATCCTTTTTTTTCTTTCTTTATCTCAAAAGTTTTTACCTTTCGCCATTTGACTGGCGAAATGTGGTAGACATATTCTTTCGGCCCCACTTGTCGTTGTACATGTTTCTTCTGAACTCCCTCCAACTTAGCACACGCACTCTTGATTCTATAATGTCTTGTGGTCATTAGATGTTGGAGGCACGGCATAACGGACTACGCCGGGTTATGTTCGTGCTGTGGAGGAAAAATGGGGTGGAGGAATTTTGGAACATGATAAAAGCTTTTTTTCCTACTTCATTTCATGGTTTTGGTGATCAGGAAGCGGCGGCGGCCGGCAGGGAAAGAATAGAAGTGTTTGGCTGGAGGGCAGGTGGGCATATACCTTGGGCTATATGATAGATATGAAGATAGGGAAAGGGAAGGGAAGTAGTAGTGTAAGTAGTGCGAAGCGAGAAAGAGAAGAAGTGAAGTGCTGCAGCAGAACAGCTGGGTTTCTCGAGACTGAACTGATTATGATTCCATTCCCCGTAGCTGTCGCGGACGCAGAGCCGGTCGAGCGATCCTCTCCATCAGGTATCGTGTAACATCATCGCTTGGTGGTTGTTCAGTCCCTGTTCGAGCAATACGGACGGCCCAATCGGAATTATAGATGGAGTAATAGCGTGGCCGGATGCTCGTTCTTTGTTCCCGTGTACACGTTGCACGTGTACCGGTCGACGTGTGAGAGGACAGGCGGCGTTGATCAAGAGAAGAGCGGCGTCGGTGTAAGGTAAAACGAGCTGTGCGATGGGATCATTGTGTTACCCCAAAGTGGCGGATGGAGATTGTATATGGTCGTAAAAGCAGCACCGAAAGGAGGTTCTGGTGTTATCTAATTTATGGGACGAGAAAGACCAAGTTTTTTTTTAAACAAAAGCAGACGGAGAAGCCAAAATACGTAAGAGAAGGTGGGAGGTGAGCGGAGAGAGACGAGTGAAAGACATAATGAAGAGTGTTATGTGAGAAGTGAAAGGCAAGTCCAGAGAAATAAAATCCATTCGTAAAGTCAAAGTCAAAAGCTGGTTGCTATCCCAACTGCCATGCGCCAAAGCCTCACTCCTCCTCCACTATCAAGCATCACATCATGCAACACGATAACATACTTATGATCACGGTTCACGGTTCGCTTCAAGTGTACATGCATGAAAAACAAGCCTGAGAGTTGTTCTCTTCTTTTTAACAAATTAGTTCTTTAGATCACATCGTGACATTCTACGCAAAGCAACCAAAAGCCACCCAGAGCAACCAAAGCAAGGAGTTGAGACACTCATGAAACCGATGGGATAACGGGGGGAAGCTATTCGCATTAAGAGCGTAGCATCAAGTGATGGATGGGCGAACGAGAACGATGAAACGGTCGGACGCCTTCCCGCTCGGCGCTCTCATGCTTACCTACTGCTGGCTGTGTCATCAGTGTGATTCCTCGTGTTGCTTGTGCGCTTGGATGGACGGTTAAACGGGCGGAGACGGGAATTGTGTAATTGGATGGGAAGATTGACCATGGTTACTGTGGATAGAGAATGAATGACTGGCTGGCTGACAAATGTCATTTTTTGAGGAGATGGTGAAGAGGGATTTGGATGCCCGTAACGCCGACTAGGTATGAGATCTGAGGAAGTGTTTGGTGTTCAAGCCATTTCCGATTTCGATTCAGATGAAATCGATTTCGATACTCGATCCATGGCTTGCTCTCTTGCATACCGTTGAGATTCCCGCATCAAGTGTATAACCACCTGTCTGTGGGTGTACGAGTGGAAGCACAGGGAGACATGAGACATGATGGCTTTTGTGGTGAGGGTATCGTGCCGTGCCGAGTGCCGCAATGGACAATGCCCACCGCAATACCGTACACATTATTCACATCAAACAATTATGCAGATTACGGTCCGGGGATAACGCTGTTATCAAGCCTCAAGCCTTGATGTGATCTTTACAGAGAGGAGATGGCTGACGATGCTTCCTGGCCTTGGCATCTTGCCCGGGGTTCTGCAACTTTGCGGCGTAGTGAAATGGACGACGACATGGAATGGGACAATGAAGGAAAAGGCCTTTGTGAAGATGGATATCTACTGCTACATGAGCTTGGTATGTAAGAGGCTTGCCGCTTGTGTTGAACTCGGTCAACTCAATGGTGTTGCCGAGACCATATCGGAGATTTTATGGAACGGACGTCGTGATGCAGAAACAGCCAAGGTACTGATGATCTGGGTTGCCGGAATCTCACTAGGTAATCATCTTGATGATATAGAGGTAACCTATCGTGTCTCTGAAAAAGAAAGGGCATCGGTTTGGTGGAGTGGTAAGTTTTATGTTTTGTTTTTGACTCGAACCGTTGTTCCCAGCTCGAGGGAGGCAGTCATCGTGGGGTCAAGTCTGGGCCACCTCGAAGTGATTGCCATGTTGGAGTTGCAAGCTCTGGCAACTGCAGCTGAGCTTCTCTTCAGATGAGTTAGGGGAACTAAGTTCCTGCTTCCTTGCATATGATACTGTAACCACTAAACACGGCGCGCCTATCAGCGTCCAAGCTCGCTGTGAATACGCCCGCATGTCCGACTCTGGTCCTTCCTCTTTCGTCGCAGTTCCCTCCCGTCTTCGTGCCTGCACCTTGATGCTCGGTTGAAAAATTGACTTCTGCATCCATCCAAGTTTCCACTTCTCTGCATCTTCTCTTTTTTTGTTCTTCAGACGTCCCATCATCACCACATACGCGTACCAACCTTCTTGGTTTGAATTTCGAGCTGTCATTCGCTTCAGCCCTACCGCAATCTCACTTGGACCCTTTGAACAGCGAGTCCCTTACGGCCGGCAGTCGGTCCCGACAGCAACTTCCATGCTCTGCGCTATACCGCACTAGCAGACAACTGGAGCCACTCATCATGCGACAAGAATCCTATCAAGCTGCACGTCTTCCTTTCTAGTTCATCTTCTTCTACTTCCTCATCACGCCGTTGGAAACCGTTTACGGGACACGGCCTAGAGAGGTACCCTAGCACAAGGAGCCTCAACGGCTATACGTGTACGATATACCGGTCAACAGCGGCCACGGTCTAGAAGGGGCTTGCGGGTGGATTCCTCCGCTTAAATCTCACTGGACTCGGCGCACAACCACATATCATAACTTGGAGTTAGCGACAACTTACCTGTTGAAGACGTCGAGTGTCGGCTGCATACTGCTTTAAGGGATATTCCAACACGGCCCCGGATTTCCGAGCGATCCGGTCTGTTTTCCGAGCCCTTGATTTGACCGTTAGGTCTGACAATTAGTGGTGTGAAGCGGGGGCTAGTCAAGTCCCACGTTGTCCTTCACGTCCACTGTTACCACTCTACCACAGACCGCAGACGGGACCATCCGATGGGTAGGAGACCGACCAAGATACCACGGGCCACAGACCACTGTACGGTGTGAAGTGGAAGGGTGTGAGAGTGAAAGGCCTCCGGCTCCAGCTACTAGAATACATTACCTTACCTGCCCTGCGTAATAATAGCGCTCCTGCCCCTGTACCCCGGGCGCCTAGTTTCTTTTTTTCGAGCCTCGACTCCAGTCCCCGTCAGGGCCCATTTACCACTACCCGCCGCCAGATCTCCCAGTTCGTCAACGGCTTTCCACATTCTCCCTAATACATAATATCCGACTCCCTTCGACACCACCAACGTCACAGCCCGATAAGTGAACCGTAAAACACTTATCTGACCGACCCCCGACCCCATAGCCGGCCAGGCGATCTCGAATCTTCAACATATACTTTGTTCCTCGAGAGTTATATACACGGCGACGGCTGTCTCTTGCCACCCACCACCATCATGGATCACCTCCACGACGGTTTCCAGATGCCCATGGCGCCTCCACCGCTGTTGAACCAGCCGCCTCAGATCTTCGGGGGCTACACGGAACACGGCATACCCATCCAGCAACTGCCGCATGACCTAGCTGTCGCACAAATGTTTGGAGAGCATGGACTACTTGAAGACACCAGCGAGGCAAAGAGGAGGAGGATAGCAAGGGTGAGTCATGGTTAGATATTGACGGAAATCAGAAATCCGGGAGGTAACAATCGCTAACCGAGCTCTTTTCCATCCCTCTAGGCTTGCGATATGTGTAGAAAGAAGAAGATCAAGTGTGATGGAAAGCTGCCAGCTTGTACACACTGCATAAACTACAAGACCGACTGCGTCTTTACCCAAGTGGAAAAGAAGAGGAGTCCTCCCAAGGGGTATGTCGCACCTCCACAGACACTCAGGGTTGTGAACATTGGCTTATCGTTAAATGTTATGCAGGGCCAAGTATATTGAAGGCCTCGAGAACCGGCTGGGTCGCATGGAACATTTGTTGAGGCTATCAGGTATGTTTCTTGACTCGCCGTTGGCCTGTCATTGTACTCACCAGCTCGGCAGGTCTGCTTGGAGACGATGATAACGGGGCCACCGATCTCGGAACGCTTGAGAAGAAACTCGCAGAGAAGACAGCACAGTCGAGACAAACCTCACAGGCTGCCGCCTCCAACCCTACTTCACCATCTCAGACAACACCGGGTCAAGATGGAAACAATTCGACGCCTCGCAGTTCGCTGGCCTCGCCTATGCCCGAACCAGCTAAAGATAAAGAGGGAGAAAAAAGGGCCTCGATAGCTCCCGAGAAGGAGGACAAGGAGGAGACAGAACAGGAGGTCTCAGCCCTGTCTGAAATGATGTGCTCCCTCGTCACCAACACCAACGGCGAGACTCGCTACATTGGTACGTGCTCAACTTGTAGGCTCTGTGCTGTTTGTGTCACTGCTAACTCGTGACAGGATCATCTTCCGGTTTCTCAATCTTCTCTCCCAAGGGCATTCAGTGGGTCAATGAGAAGATGGGTGACAACTCATTCCAGCAGATGATCTCCGATGTCTCAGTCGATGATCACAAGTGGACAAGATGGAAGCCTGACGTTTTTGGCGATCTGTTCCGCCGCGTAATTTTCAACGAGCTACCTCCTAAGCCCGAAGCCATGTCTCTCCTCAAGGACTACTTTGAGAACTTCAACTGCATGTTTCCGCTCTTCCATCAACCGACATTTATGCACCTAGTCGAAAGACAGTATTCCCCCGACCCGTATCAGGGATCCGGATGGTGGGCGAGCTTGAACGTGGCGCTGGCTATTGCTTACCGTCTGCGGGTAATGAGCAACTTGGTTCCACAGGAAGAGGATGATAGGGCTTGGGGTTATATGAAGAATGCCATGGCAGTTTTCTCAGAGCTGACCATGCGCAATACTGACCTCCTCAGTGTCCAGGCTCTTTTGGGTATGTCGCTCTTCATGCAGGGCACACCTAACCCACAACCGTCGTTCCTTCTCATTGCTACAGCAATCCGTCTATCACACACTATCGGCCTCCATAAACGCGGAACCGGTTTCAACCTGAACCCAATTGAGATTGAACAGCGGAAACGGGTATTCTGGATCGCTTATATGTTGGATAAGGACCTCTGCTTACGATCTGGACGACCGCCTGCACAAGACGATGATGACATGAACGTTGACCTTCCTGACGAAGACCCCGCCGACGGCATCGGTAATATCCCCCTTGCCGATGGGAAAGGAAAGATGAACCTTTTCAGAAAGATGGTTGAGATCTCCATCGTGGAGAGCAAGGTGTATAAACGACTGTACGCGACGAAGGCCACGAAACAATCGGATGGTGAACTGTTGAACACCATCGGAGAGTTGGACCAGGAACTCGAAGATTGGAAGGACAGCATCCCCATCGACTTCCGACCCGAGCATGAAATCAAGGCGTCCCATACGCCACTAATCCTTCACGTCGTCATGCTGCATTTCACATACTACAACTGCTTGACAACAATTCATCGCATGTCTATCCACCACGGATACTGGACTAGCCGCCTGTCAAATTTTGCCATCCAAGGCCTCAATGCCAGGCCTTTGAACCCTAGGATCTTCTCCTCGGCAGCTCTGTGCACATCGGCCGCACGAGCCTCGATTTCCTTGCTGAAGTACATCCCTCAAGGCGACTTCTCATGCGTCTGGTAAGTCTCACCCCCAATGAAAAAGGCATTGTACACTTGCTAATAACCGTTACAGGATGGTGCTGTATTTCCCTGTCTCCGCCTTGGTGACATTATTTGGAAATATTCTCCAGAATCCTTTGGACCCCCGGGCGCGTTCAGACGCAAAACTGATGAATGTGGTTGTGACCTTCCTGTCCATGCTCGGTCATGAGGCAGAAACCGGCGGTGTTCATCGTATGCTAGGTATTTGCGCCGAATTCGAGCGCATTGCAAAGGTTGTCATCGACAAGGCCGAGAAAGATAATTCATCACGACGCAAGCGTAAGGTGCAGGAGCAAGCCTCTGGTAACAAGGCAGCATCGAGCAATACAGCACCCGCGGATCCCTCATCTTCATTCAATCCAAACCCAACCATGACACCGCGGCCCCCGACAACGAGCAGTACAGCCACACCACAGCCGAACCAGGGATCAGTGAAAGATCATCTTTCGCCAGGTGTGCAAAGCACCCGTACCCCAGGGAGCGGATACAGTCCATTCAGCCAGAGTCCATCACCCGGGATGGCACCCAACGGATGGAATGACGGATTCACAACTGACGCACCAACAGGCATGGAGGGCATTGACTATAGCAATTGGGCTGATATGACTGGATTTGGTGCCATCGCGAATATGAACCCTGCAGACTTTGCGGTTGATGGGATACCGGACCCGTCTGCCGGCGACCCAAGAGCCATTTATCAACAACCGATGTTGCCGCAAGATTTGTTCAGTTTACCGGTAACATTGGACTGGAATTGGGCAGAGATGAGCGGCGGTGAATATCCCAGTGTCGAGAATGGAAACTTTGGCAGCGATGTATCACAACAACGGTGACAGTGAAAGAGGCATCTCGGGCAAAGTATTAGAAAAACTTGGGATGAGACCAGGAGAAGAGAGGTGTGAAAGGTCATCGAACCTAGACAAAAGGGGGCACGAAATCTCGAGGATGGAGAAAAGAACCATTGGAGGGAAGATAAGACCACGTTTTATGCATTTTATTGCATTGGGAAGCTGGCCACCATGGTGGACAGGATATACATGGGTTTTGAAGGGATTTATACGGTCTCTTATCAGGGGGATATGCATTGCATTGTGATGCTGGGAAAACTCATCTCCGTTGCTATTTAACACTTACATTCTGGAGGGTCGTAACATTTCAACAAGCTGTTTTGACTCATATTTTCAACAGTTGTTCTAAAAAGGAAGCACTTTCACACTCACAATATGGTACACATTTTGGCATATGACTCCCCATCTTGACCATTGGAGCCCATGGGTTTCCAGCAGAGGCTGGATACAGCTGTGGATCCCGGAGAAATAGCAGCTTGTCAAGGAAATCTCCATGGTGGAGAACAGGCTCGCAAGGCGTTTGTGGGGAGTTGTGGATGGCGTTCAGACGAATGACGACAATGTCGACTTTCAATAAGGGGAAGAGCGAAGTCAGAAGGGGCTGGATTGTTTTGTCACGATTGTATCGCCTGGCGCCCGCGGTCTAGCCAGCTGGATTCGAGCCCAAAGGCAACAAATACTTGGCGTTCGGCAATACCGAGGATGGCGACAGTAGTAGAGCTCGATGCATGGATTGTAAACACAAGTGGCAACGAGGAGCCGCAATTTGTGATGGTGATTGGTGACGGTGAGGCTTGTATGCAAAAAGTTGTGCGGTCTAGAATATGAGTCGAACGCAAAAAACTGAAGCTAATCCGAACATTTTGTATATTCGACTTTAGAACAGACTTGTTCAGACTAAAACGAACAGGCTGCTTTAACACGTGACGCAACAAGTGAGGATTATAAGATGTCTGGAGTGGGAGTTTTGGAGGTGCCCGAGCGCTGAAGCTCGTCAGGGTCCAGCGGATGTCAGAGGCAGCTCCGACCCGAGTGTGGAGCAGTGGCATACTGGCATGTACCTACGGGCAGGTGGGGTCCTCGGCCGCACGATGCAAATGGCTTGACTTGGTTTTCTCCAGTGCCGCCCCCCGTCGGCCATATCGGACCAGGTAGAAGCCGCTTTGCGTGCAGTGTCAGTCCAGTCCAGTCAGGCCAGCTTCGACGGCTCCCCGTACATACATAGGTTGGTAGTACATCATCAAATTACCTGCCTGCCCACCAACAACCCTCGACTACCTGCAGTCGCAACCTTCCAACGTCCCATCGCAAGCTCACCACCACCACCGAGCTCCCGCGACCTCCTGGGCGCCCACCAATTCACGTCGCCAAAGTGCACAGCAGCTAGGAGACAACCAGCTGCACATCCATCTTTTACTTTCTACATACCTGTTTTCTTCGATTGGGGTGTGCCCGCACTAACCTCCAGCTTGGAATCCCATCCGCGCATCGCGCAACCACCCTTGACCTACTACCCCCCCCCCCCCCCAACCCGAAGAGCACCCCTCAGCTCTCCCTCCCATACCCGACCGTTCCTCCAACCATGGCGGTCAGATTCCGACAATCGTCCCAGCAGCTTGCGCTTTGCGCCAGGCAGGCTCTCCGGACTGCCACCCGGCCCACATACCGTGCATCCCGCCTCCCCCGGGCCTCCCTCTCGTCCGCTCGCCAGCTGCCTACCTCCAGGCTCTACTCGACACAATCGACCGAGAAGCCCGAACCCAAGAAGGATGACGACAACAAGTCGCCCAAGCCCGAGAAGGAGAAGGAGGAAGACTTGGAGCCCAAACGCCCTCTGCCCCCAGGATGGGTGCGCATGGAGAAGCAGGACCTCAAGGATTTCGACGCTTTCATACAGAAGGCCTCGGCGAAGACCGGAATCAAGATTGAGGGCCAGGATGTTATCCTCCAAGGCATCAAGCACTACGGCTGCCCACAAGAGACGCGAGAGCTTCTCAAAAAGTGGATTAGCGGCAACATCACCATCTTCGAGCAGCTCAGGTGTATGAAGGCTCTGGTTATGCTGGCCAAGGACCTCGGTGAATACGAGGTCGAATACATGAAGAAGAACCCCAGTGCCAAGTCCATCGCCAGCGGGCTCAATGACAACACCTTCACTTCGAACCAGCCAGAGGCCGACAGGAAAGCGCAGACATCGGAGGAGCAGAAGCAGCAAAGTGAAGGCAAGGAAGCCGGTAAAAAGCAAATCGGCCAAGAAGGAAAGCAAACTGGAGAGCAAAAAGGCCAGCAAGGGCCGAAGAGGCCTGGTGCCCAGGGTCAAGGTCAGGGCCAAGGAGGCCAGGAGCCTCCTCAGGGTGGTGGTCTTGACGGAGGTCTCATGAACTACGTTATCGGTACCGCCGTTCTGTTCTGGACCTACAAGGTTCTGTTCCCAGGCAACGACTCCCGAGAGATCACTTGGCAAGAGCTACGGAAGAACTTCCTGGAGAAGGGCCTGGTCGAGAAGCTCACGGTCATTAAGGATCGCGTAGTTGTCGATCTCAACAAGGAGGCTACCAGGCAGGTGTATCCTGAGTCGGCCGCCACTGCTCCGGGCTTCCACTACTATTTCTCTATTGGCTCTATCGACGCTTTCGAGAGGAGGTTAGACGAGGCCCAGTCTGAGCTCGGAATTCCGCCTGCTGAGAGGATACCAGTCAGCTATGCCAACGAGTTCAGCTGGGGTAACGTCATCCTTGCCTTTGGCCCTACCCTGGTGCTCGTCGGTCTGCTTGCCTACATCTCCAAACGAGGTCCTGGTGGCGCTGGCGGCCCCGGTGGCATGTTCGGCATCGGCAAGAGCAAGGCCAAGATGTTCAACCACGATTCCGCGGTCAAGGTCAAGTTCTCGGATGTCGCGGGCATGGATGAGGCCAAGGTCGAGATCATGGAGTTCGTCCAGTTCCTCAAGGAGCCCGAGCGCTTCCAGAAGCTCGGTGCCAAGATCCCCCGTGGTGCCATCCTCTCTGGTCCTCCCGGTACCGGTAAGACTCTGCTTGCCAAGGCGACTGCCGGTGAATCGCAGGTTCCCTTCTTCAGCGTCAGCGGTTCCGAGTTCGTGGAGATGTTCGTTGGTGTCGGTGCGTCCCGTGTCCGTGATCTCTTCGCCACGGCGCGCAAGAACGCTCCTTGCATCATCTTCATCGATGAAATCGATGCCATTGGTCGGTCTCGTTCCGATGGCGGCTTCCGTGGTGGAGGAAACGATGAGCGCGAGGCTACCCTTAACCAGATTCTTACGGAGATGGATGGGTTCAACACGACTGAGCAGGTGGTCGTCCTTGCCGGTACCAACAGACCCGATATCCTTGACAAGGCTCTTATGCGTCCCGGTCGCTTCGATAGGCACATCAACATTGATAGGCCTACGATGAAGGGTCGTCAGGATATCTTCAAGGTCCATCTGGCCAAGATTGTGACCAAGGAGGATATCGAGTACCTCACTGGCCGTCTCGCTGCCTTGACTCCCGGCTTCGCTGGTGCTGACATTGCCAACGTCGTCAACGAGGCTGCTCTTGTCGGTAAGTTTTCCCTTTCCTGCTGATCTCCGCTTGATGTCATGGTGCTAACAACGTAAACAGCTGCCAGAGCGAGCGCGGAGACGGTCGAGATGATCCACTTCGAGCAGGCTATTGAGCGTGTCATTGGCGGTCTGGAGCGCAAGTCCCTTGTTCTCAGCCCCGAGGAGAAGAGGACAGTTGCCTACCACGAGGCCGGCCACGCCATTTGCGGCTGGTTCTTCCAGTGGGCCGATCCTCTCCTCAAGGTCTCCATCATTCCCCGTGGCCAGGGCGCGCTCGGCTACGCTCAGTACCTGCCTTCCGGTGACGCCTACCTCATGAACACCAAGCAGCTGATGGACCGCATGGCCATGACTCTTGGTGGCCGTGTGTCCGAGGAGATCCACTTCCCCGTCGTGACAACGGGCGCCAGCGACGACTTCAAGAAGGTCACTCACATGGCGCGGGCCATGGTGACGCAGTGGGGCATGTCCGAGAAGGTGGGCATGCTGCACTTTGACGACAGCGCGGAGCGGTTCCAGAAGCCGTTCGCCGAGTCGACGGCGCAGGCGATCGATAACGAGGTGAAGCGCATCGTCGACGAGGCCTACAAGCAGTGCAAGGACCTCTTGACGGCCAAGAAGAAGGAGGTCGGCATGGTGGCCGAGGAGCTCCTCAGGAAGGAGGTTCTGTCGCGCGACGACCTCGTCCGCCTCCTCGGCCCCCGCGAGTGGCCCGACAAGGAGGAGTTCTCCAAGTACTTCAACGGCGAGCGCAAGAGCGCGCCACCACCGTTCCCTACTGAGAACACCGATACCCCCGAGGAGGCGGGGCCGCAACCGGCTATGAAGGAAGGGGAACCCGACAACGCCGCGGGCAACAAGGAGGGTGAGAGCAAGGAGACAAGGTGATGGTGAGAGATGAAATAGATGGAACGGCGGTGGATGACGGGAGGTTGATTGAAGTAGGGAAGTTGTTGTTTTACTGGCCATTATCCCCCCAACTCCATGTTGTTGATGTTGATTTGTTCTGTACCACCAAATGTTATGTTTACCAAGGAGAGATGGGGTTGGCGTTTCTTACATACATGCATTTCCCGTTTGTTGTTCAAGAAGATGAAGAAAGACCAATGCTGAAAAACAAGGTCATGACCCCCGCAGCGTGTGATGCAACTAATACCTGGCTCACTAGGTTTCTCTCTTGTTGCACAGTTTATATTGTACTCTACTCTTGTACTCATATCGAAGTTTGGTCTTGGGTGTGGGAAAAGAAGGAAAGCGGAAAGGATATACACAAAACATTTCCTATTCACACAAGACTTCGAAAAGTAAGCGGATTACTGCACAGTAGGTATAAGTAGCGAGTAAGAAATAGACGGGAGGAAGAAAGACTTAAAATGGGCATCGTTCGGTGTGACTCTGGTATAATAATGCCTTGCCAGCTTTGCAAGCATACGTGATGAGTCCTCCTGGTGACACATTTGCGATATACTTTCACGCAAAAACATCATGTTAAAAATCCAACGGAACCGATGTGCGGGCGATATCAACATATCGCCATTCTGATGGAAAGTTTGTAGCGGGCGTCGTCACCGCTGATGGCTGGAAGGGACCCACTATTTTCTCGCCGCTGAAATGATGAACATGTAATGGAGAGGGACAGGGGTCAATATGGGGAAGGGGATAGCCAAGAATTGACCGTCAATTGAAACGACCGAAAATTTGAACTGTGAAGAAAACATAGGTAGATAGGAGGGCGTGGCATCTCTTTCATTCATTGACTTACTGAAAGTCCTGCTTATTCCCGGATTCTTCTCCTGTCTTTAGCTGACGAGTCAACCGGTGAATATTTTCAAAAAGTTTGTCTTTTACAATACACTACCGAGACTACACAACTCACGCGGTGCTTGATCAAACCACGGCGACGTCGACGATCGTATCAAAGACTTGCTTGGACCATCGAGCTCACAGAAGACTACATTACCCGATAATCTGCGACAGTTCGGAAGCGTCTCATACGCCAGGACATAAAGACCAGAAAGACCATCGAGTAGCGATTGCGAAGGACTCTCTCCTGACGCGCAGGATTCTGTGTTTGGCTTCAAGACTACGGCATTGACTTCCATTGGCTTTGGCGTCTTCGCGAATTCACAACTCATCCCCGACGGTGCTATCAGAAAATCCGGCTCATTTCATCAATACGATAACGAAAAGGGTGCGGAGAGTGAAACAAAACGAAACAGAACAAAGCAATTGAGGTACCCCACAGGCCATAGGCCACGGCGACGCAACTTTCCCCTTGACCAACCAACCTCAGTTCCGAAAGTTGAGCGACCAGTGTGAGGTTTCAACTCTCTTGGAAAGCTCTGCGACAACCGAATCCCAATGGCATCAACAACAAAACCGGACCCCGGTCCCGGCCCGGGTGACTCCAGCAGTTTCACCCTCCCGGGACTCATCCCCGGAATCGGAGCCGGAGCCGGCGGACTCCACACCACCAACACCACCACCGATGACCGAGAACCCGGAGCCGTCCCCGGAACAAAACAGAGAAACCCCAAATGGTACAAAATCCATCTCTTCCGGGGCATGATCAACGACCTCCGCCGCCGGGCGCCCTACTACCTCTCCGACTGGACCGACGCCTGGAACTACCGCGTCATCCCCGCCACAGTCTACATGTACTTCGCCAACATCCTTCCCGCCCTGGCTTTCTCTCTGGACATGTTCACCAAGACCGACCGGATGTACGGCGTCAACGAAGTCCTGCTGGCCAGCGTCTTGGGCGCCGTGGTTTTTTCCCTGTTGGCGTGCCAGCCTTTGGTCATCGTGGGCGTGACGGGCCCGATCACGGTATTCAATTATACCGTCTACGACATCATGGAGCCGACGGGGACCAACTACATGGCGTTCATGTGCTGGATCGGGCTTTGGAGCTTGGTGTTTCACTGGATTTTGGCGGTGACGAATAGTTGCAACTGGCTGCGTTACGTGACCCGGTTTCCGTGCGACATCTTTGGGTTTTATGTGGCGTTTATTTACTTGCAGAAGGGTATCCAGGTGTTGGAGCGGCTGGGCGACGCGGAGCCGTTTTATCTGTCGGTCGTGGTGGCTTTGTGTGTCTTTGCTATTGCGTATATCTGTGGCGAGCTGGGCGAGAGTAGCCTGTTTAACCATACGGTGAGGGTGTTCCTGAAGGATTATGGGACGCCGTTGACGGCGGTGTTCTTTACGGGGTTTGTCCACTTTGGAAAGATGGAGAATATTCATTTGGACAACTTGGAGGTTAGCAAGGCGTTTTTCCCGACGCCGCATGAGGATGGCTGGATCAGAGGGTGGTTTATTCACTTTTGGGATATACCCGTGGGACATATCTTCTTGGCTATTCCCTTTGCTTTGCTGTTGACAATTCTCTTTTGGTTTGATCATAATGGTGAGTACCTACCTCACCTTCTCCCCAGTCGTAACCTACCCAGCAAACCACTAACACCGCATACTCAGTCTCCTCCCTCATCGCCCAAGGCACCGAATTCCCCCTCCGCAAGCCCGCTGGCTTCCACTGGGATCTCTTCCTCCTCGGCCTAACCACCGGCGTCTCCGGCCTACTCGGCATCCCCTTCCCCAACGGCCTCATCCCGCAAGCACCTTTCCACACCGCCTCCCTATGCGTCACCAAAGTTGTCACAAACGACGACACCGACGCGGACTCTTCGGAAGCCAAGGGGCATCCTGCCGAGTCATACGAATACAAACCCGTCTCCGTAGTCGAACAACGCGTCTCCAACCTCGCCCAAGGCCTGCTCACCCTAGGAACCATGACCGGCCCCCTCCTCGTCGTCCTCCATCTAATCCCGCAAGGCGTGTTGGCGGGCCTCTTCTTCATCATGGGCTACCAAGCGCTTGCCGGCAACGGGATCACGCAGAAGCTGATCTTCCTGTTCAAAGACAGCCGGTTGACCAGCCCCAACCACCCGCTCAACAATAAAGCGCTGAGAAGAAGTCGGGTTTGGCTGTTTGTTATTATCGAGCTGATTGGGTTTGGAGCGACCTTTGCGATTACCCAGACTGTGGCGGCCGTGGGGTTCCCGGTGTTCATCTTTGCGCTGATTCCGGTTAGGGCGGTGTTGTTGCCGAAGTGGTTGAGCAAGGAGGAGCTGGCGGCGTTGGATGGGCCGACGGCTAGTCCGTTTACAATGGAGAGTGTGGGTGGGTCATATTGGAGTGCGGATGAAGGGGAGGAAGGTAGGGAAAGTCGTCGTAGTAGTAGTGGTGGTGATGAGGGCAGTGGCGGTGGTGTGCTCGGTGGTTATGGCCCTTCTTCGGCCGCGGGAAAGAATAAGTCGAAGAATAGTAAGGTGGCCGGTGAGAAGAGCGCCGAGGAGCTGGCGGAGTTGGGCCAGAGTAGTCGTTTGTCGGTTGGAAGCGGTAGGAGCTCGTTGCGGAGGGGAAGCACGGCGGTGGATGAGATTCAGCAAGGGCAGAGTCAGGGGCAGGTGCACAGGAGGGCCCATCATCAGGCGGGGAGGTAATGGAGCAGTGAAAGATGATGATTAGACGAAGAGTGTGTCGGTAATATGTAATTTTGTAGCCCTCGAAGGGGTATGGACGTATAAATAGCAGAGGTGATCTTGGAAAGGGGAAGGAAAATGGGAGTGGAAGGATTAGAAATTTGGGTGTAGATAGACCTGCGAACGTATAGATTCAAGCTAATGATTTGTTAAACTCAGCACATAAATCCGCTGTCTTCAGGATACGGTAGTTGTCGGTCTTTGCGTCACGATGTGGAGCATGGCTACCTTGAAGCATATATTGTACCCGCTTCTTGTGTTTTCAGAGGCCGTGATGTCTTCAGGCAATAATCCAGTGACCTTTGACAACGTGAGAAGACCTAGCCAAGCAACGGGATCTCCATTACTTCCCATCATGAAGTACGCTGGTGACAGATACCTTCCATCTTGTCCTTGTCCCACTCATTGCACCTTCCAAAGAAGCAAATGTCTTCCTTTCCACCCCATCCATCAAATGGCCGACTTGCACCTGACGGACGAGTCACCAATGTGTGCCTTACTCAAACAACCAGCTGTTGTTTCCCTTTGTACTTTCCTCAGGGGAAGTGGCCTGAGGATCATAGGCTGGCAACTTCCCTTCGCACTTCTCCTCCTATGTTCTTCTTGTACTCACCTTCCTCGCGGACTGCTCCTTCCCGACCAGTCTCTCAGCAATCATTAACGCTATCGTCGATTACCTCTATGAAATATCCGTCTCTCGAGTCAATGTTCTTGCCAGATTTCATCCAGATTCTCCTCTTTGTCTTCTTCCAGCTTGCTCTGGTGTGTTCGGACTTCGATGTGACGAAATGTAACTGCAAAGCTGCTGCTCGAACGATGTCGAAAATGATGTGGATAGGTATTCGCCGTCCCTGCCAATTGTTGTTCTTTTATCTCTTTCCTTGTCCCGTCCCCTTGCACTTACCATACGCTTTCCTTGTATCTCTTGGCTCCTTCCTTCTCCCCTCGCTGTCTCCCTGTAGCATATTTCTTCCGTCGCTCCTCCCAATTTGTTTTTTTTCTTCTTGTATGACTTCCCCTGCTCTCGCCCTCCGCTTCCGTTCTCACCCGTGTGTTGTCATCTGAAATTTCGTTATGTACAGACTGTGTCTACTCTGTATAAATAGGTATCATCGGTGCTTCGGTATCGAGTGCTCGGTGGATTGACTTGTTGTCGAGGATACTTCGCAGGTGCCTCTAGCAGTACTGCGCAGAAATCACGACAGTGTCTGATGACGGACCTATACGGCTCGTGGAGGCTGACCGTGTCGGGATATGTCCGTGAGGTCTGGTATGCTCTGGTCGTTTCGTGTACTTCGTGATGACTTATCAACGTCTTTTGTGTTTTCTCACAGCAGAAAAGTCAAGCAGCCTTTCCTCAAGAGCGAGATCATGACACAGCAAGGTTAGAGTGGGCGCTTTATACCATTTCTCTGCCCTGGCTTCATCAAAGCGCATGAGAAATCTCATCCCCTTGAACAACACAAACACAATCTATCTTCACTTTATTAGTATTAAGTCTACCAGACGGACCCTTAATTGACACCGCTGTCGCAAGTCATTGACAAGCGACTATCAATCTAAATCGATCTACGAATGTGCTTGTTCTTTATCACGCGCCCTTGCGTGCGGGGGTTGACAAGGCGGGATCATCACGAAGGGACTCCAGCGGTATGGGAAAGTCGCGGCTCGCGTAGTAGAGGATAGTGGCCGGCCAGTTGAAATGGAATAGCAGTGGCCCTTTGTCCTCCCAGAGCCATGGAATGCAATATTGAGGAGTCGGAGAGGCCAGTTAAGGGAGAGAACCAGAGCTTCCACGGAGAGGTTGCAATTTGGAGTTGGGGAGGTTGGGTATCAAACACACTATAAATAGATGGAATGGTCATTACTAGCCGTGAATATGGGCTCATGGATCTCGGGCAGTCTTGCTTAAGAAGCGAGCACCTCAGCGTACTCCTCTTGTGCTGATGTCGACTGTCTTAGCTCAAGAGCTTGTCGACTTTCTCAAAGCCCACGTTTCTTGTCAGATGAGTCGCTGGTTCTCAGAGAAGGCTTCTGTCAACTCGGGCGTGATGGCACCTGCCTACCCCCTCTCCGGGCGTATCAGTCCCGCCCATGGTAGCCCATGGTCGTAGGATCAATAGTTTGTCCAAGGACCGTTGGCTTCTGCTTGCCGGATGCCGCTCTCGACTCGCCGGGACAGCCGTATGGAGCGACTTACTGTGATGAATGCAACCCCTACTCACCAGTATCCTACCAACGACAACGGATACCACGGCCCTGGCGAGATGCAATACATTTGCTCTTCGGGGCCGTCTTCTCATAATTCTTTTGGCCAGCCAGCCGCTTCATGCACATTCGGACGCTTTCAGAACAAACGGCCCGGATGGTCACGAAGAGTGGTGGACAACTCAGACGACCAAATTCGCGTTCGTTGCTGCATTGTTTTGAATATACCGAGAATCCGAAGTCGTGGCGCAAGAAACAAACTGCTGTTATCGTGGAGTGATCACCGGAAAAGGTGTTTCGACATGTTGACCGTTCGATGAACTCGTCGACTACACGCTGGAGCAACCAACGTAAGTTCAGCTCACGATTGCTTCATGTCCAGATAACAGGGTCAGAGGTATGACGCAAGAAAGGACAGAGATTCCATACCTCTCTCGCCCGATACTAGGCAATGACCCGTGCAGTGGTGGTCACTGGAAACACACGCCACGGAACCTGTGCCGAATTTCTGGTTCATTCGTACCTGTTTGTCATTTTCTGGGAACAGTCTGGTCCAGAGCTTCGAGCTCACGCCAGATTTCCTAGAGCTCCAGGCGTCCTGCCCTGGCATCTGCCGGTCCCGACGGCTTAGAAGATGAACTGGACCTAATCCTTGGGTCCCTCCAACATGAGAGATAGATTGATCTGTCAAGGATGGAGCAGGCGTCCCAAGAGCTGTGGATTGGCCTCTAACGACGGCCCATCACGCTCAGCAAGGCACAGTAATTTAGCCAGAAGGCACCGTATATTGAGTGGACCCAAATGTGCCCTCCATTTGGTCAGGCGATGGTCACGGCAACGCTGGAGATGGGCTTTGGTGATGGCCGACATGGGTAGGCTGGGGTTGTTGGATACGAGATGGCAGAGCGGTCGACATCATCTTGCCTCCGCCCAACAGTTCTTATGTGGCGGTCCCGCCAGTCTGGGCAACTCGGATGGCGCAACACCGTTTCGGCCCATAGATAATGCACCCGAATACAGTAAAGGTCCGGACTAGCGAAGACTACAGGAGAGTCCGATATTCTGGCGAGGAGCTGAGTCTGGAAGGAAATCCAGGAGTGTCTGTGGTGATGCCGAACCGTCGTCACTCAGCGACGTTGCACTGCGGAGACAGCCCAGGAACAGACCCAAGGTTCAATCGAGAGGAGTCTGGATTGAGGATTCCATCTCCATCATATATCTCGACTTGTCAACTACAACCTATAGCTTGTTCCCGCCAAGCCAAGTACTCGGGTAGCGAAAGCGAGACCATCCACCGATTCCGGGCTGTTTGTCATGTGGGTGCCATTGACGTGACATGGCCGGAGAATGGACATTCAGGTAAAAGTAGGGCGTCCGCTGGCAAAGTAGGAGGATAGTATATCACTGGTGCTAGCCAGCAGACAAAGTGATGCCAGCGAGACATGATGTGAGTGAGCGATCAAAGAACCGAGGAAAGGGTTCACCCATCAGATGCATGCCGTTACGGCGTTGCATCCTGCCAAGTGCCTGCCAAGTGCCTGCCAGTGCCTGCCGCACGGCTCTCGGCTGAAGAGTGTGGGTCCCAATGGAATGAACAAGTGGAGCCACGCACAAGCCTGCCGTGCCCTGCGTGCCTGGCTCCTTTAGGCGGATATGGTCTGTGCGCATGTGGTGGTGGGCCGTCAAGTTGAAGGAAGTGCAACCGTGACAATGTCAACGACGGACGGTCAATAACGGTCAACGAAGGAATGAAGGGCTGGGCAGTGAAACTGACGGAAGTGACGTGACAGTGAGCGACTGGAAGAGAGCGACGGCTCGGTTTCTCAGTGTCCCTCTTTCCTTTTCCACCGACTGTCGTCCAGTTGAGCCGTTGAAAGGTTCCCGGGTTCCTTCCCAGCATCACACTCGGCTCCCGTCTTGCTCGATTTCGGTCCCGTGTCTGTCGTCTTGGCTTTCCACTCACGCTTTCCATCACCTTACATTTGATGATCCATCTTGCATCTTGCACCAACTAGTCCAGCTCGTTTACTATCGCCTTCCTCTTTGAGCCGGTCGGTCCCAGTCAGTCCCAGCATTCAGTCCCAGTTGGATTCCCACGAGCCACAAACAACCATGATGAACCCTCTTCCCGGAAAGTCATACATTCAGCACATTCAGCAATGGACTCGACTGAGCTGACATCGATGGCGAACTCGTCCGTTCTCATCTCCAGCCACACCGGGAGCTCACATATCCATGCTGCCCCGGTTGTTTCAATCGATCGGACCAGCGCAGCACGCCGGCATGGCCGCTGCCTACACGACCTTCCTCGCATCAGCATACCACAGTAGCCACACGGCAAGCATGTGTCTACCACTGCCGTAGGGTGGGAATGCGCTCATGGACTTCCTTCGGACTTGATCCCCGCGCCAGAGCCCGACAACAGCCAGCACCGCCCGTGTTCCTCCCACAATCCCAACAACCCTCCGGGCTCGTCGGCAACTGTTGCCGTCGAGCCATGCCGCCCCCAGCTTCTCACTTAGCGGGTCTGTTCGAGTGCCGATAGGCTATGGTTTCTGTGTGACCCGTCCGTTCTGGATCCTCGTACCATACGCCCATACGGTATGAGACATACAGCAGACTCCAGGCTGTCTGTTGTTGCACATCTGGCCCGCCACCTCGGAAGCCTTATCAGCCTCTACCCCTGAACGATAATCGCATCGCTGTCCTTGGAGTGACAGCGGCAGTCTGCGCAACGGCTACCCACTACGCTCATGTGCCGTCTCAGGCGTCGGTTTGGTACGCTCTTCGTTCCGCTCCTGGGTCCGGATTGCTCTTGGATGCCCTGCTCAAGCTGGCCCTGCCATATTGTGCAACTTTATCCCATGCGACGAATCCTTTGTCTTGGTGGTACACAGTACTTCACCATGTTAGCCTTCTTGTTAAAGCAATAGCTCGACGGAAACATGGCTGAGCATCGTCGAGTTGGGATGAAGGAAACGGTGTAGCAGTGTAACAACTCCTCTCCGTTAGGACAACCTTGTCGAGTACAGCGCCATTCTGGACCAATCGAACCTTCACACTAATTTTTCTACCGGACACCAGCGAGGAACCTCTTCACTTCGGTCCCATCTTTTTCGTCTCGCCAGACCTTATTCCGAGGGGTGGCACGGCATACCCTCTAGTGCTTGCAAAGTCCACAGCGAGATGCAAGATAGGCTACGCAAATGCCATGCCCATGCCATGTTTTCTGCAGCTTGTCACCTACAGGACACCACATCCATGGACCAGCCCCGTCCTGGTTACACGAATCAAGCCAACGGGCTTGCAGAGACGCCTAGCTTTCTCAATGAGCTAGTAGGTACATGAGAATAGCCGTCTCTGTGTATCTCGACAACTCACAATGTTGACGAAATAGGCCTTGGTCCCCGATGGCCCGTCCGACAATCAGAACCAGAGCTTCACAGTGGCTCTCCCGATCCTTCTGAGGAAACGACAAAAAGTAGACCAAACTGGTTGTGGCCCACTGCCTCATTAACCTGACGCCGGGTTCAACCGCCCAGGTCGCATTTGCGGTATCGGTTAACCCGTCGAAACCTGAGAAGACCAGGAAATTGGCGACTTTCCCCGGATTCTCAATATAACGAGACGAGTTACATCCCCGTAGCCTCAGTTAAGGACCAGCAGCTACGATCAAAGAGCCGGACACACTCATATTGATCCAGGGGGCATACAACCTTGTCTGTCCCGCGCGGACCGAGCGAGCAGCCTGTGGTTACTACAACTCAAGTCGGTGCTGCAGTGACATACTCCGCAAAACCTTCTTTTGAAGAGTAACCTATCACCAATGGGCAATGCTCTAATGTTCCATTCCGCTGTGCTCGTACGAATGATGATAAACGTAGCACGTTTCTTCATCTTCCTATTTTCCGATTGGGGCTGCCGCAACCCGCCAATGGGTGTCTAATCGTCGCCTACATGCCAGCCTTTCTGGCAAGCAATGACGATATATCAACATGAAGCTCGAGATCGGGGTTAAAACATATGGCACCAGATTTGAGCATGCATTACGCATCTTCTAGAGGCTGGCATCTACCCACAAGAATAATGTGAAAATCACGACACAAAAGGTTCTGTCACAATCAACTGCGAACGAAAAGCACAAGAAAAGAGCAGTACCGTCAGGCATAGTGGCCTGCTGGTTTCCGGAATGGAAGCTTTCCAGAGTCCGCGAAATGTCCTGCTTTGCTTGCCGTTCCCTTTTCTCCCTCGCGGCACGGCGACTGCATCAAGCCAAGATCAGGTTTGGGGTTTTTGAAAGGTTTTAAGAAATAACCCTTGCCACCCTAACCTTTTTTTACCCCAACTCCTTTTCGCCGTTACCTTTTCGTTCCTTCCATTTGTTTAACCCCCCCCCCCCCCCCCCCCCAACCCCACCCAAAAAAAACAAAAAAAACAAAAAAAAAAGCTTCCACCCCACACCCCACTAGACCCTTGACCTCTAGCGAGCTCTCAGGCACGTCAGATCCAACGCTTATTTCCCCAGTCCAACTCCCGCCCTTGCTAGTGTAATGCTTGTTTGAGCCGAGAGGATACGGTGTGTATCATCTGCACAGTATGTACCCATATCACGGAAGTTTCCACTGTCCTTTAACCACCCAGTAACGGAAGTGGGTGGATGCGCTGCTTTTCGTTGCCGTTCATTGTTGGTAACAAGTGCTCTCTGCTACTTCAGGGTTTCACGTCGGAGGAAACGAAATGACTGTGTTGCTGAATGGCGCCTGCTCTGCTTTTTTTCAAGCCGTCGCAAGGCTGGCCAACCAGAAGAACGGGATGCACATGGAGTTGGAGTGCAGTTCCGTAACGTACCAGGCAGTCGGACACTCAACGCCAAAACAAGTGTAATCTGACTGCTTTGTTTTCCTTCTCGCCATTTGGCCATTGAAATTACCTTCCTCCCCAGCAGCCGTGTTGAGTCTCCTGACATACACAGATTACTAAACAAAGGAGCTTAACTTCCCGCACCGTCCCTAATATCCTCGCGCACCCTTTTTGACTTGATGCACCGCCATGACAGCTAACATAGTTTTCAATCGTTTTTATATGAAAATTTCGATATTTTCAATGTTTTGAGCATGGCGGTACACCAAATCAACCGCGACGGTGACAGCGACAACGACCGCGATAGCAATCGATTTAGTATACCGCAGTCGCTGTCGCTATTACGGTCGCTGTCTCTATTACGGTCGCTATCGCTAGCGATGGCGGTATGGAAGCTAAGTTGTGTTATGTTGAAATGTGGCCTTAAAATTACGGATTGATTTTACCATACAAAACGGGGTACTTTACATGTCAGCTGTCATCCAGCTGTCGGGTGGAGTAAGTGCGGTGCATCAAGTCAAAAAAGGGTGCGCGAGGACATTAGGGGCGGTGCGGGCAGTTAAGCTCAAACAAAGTTGTGATGAAAGATCAGATCATCATATAACCAATGGTACGGCAGCGGAATGAAACCGTGGCAGACAAACTATCGTCAGATGGACGGTTTGTCATCTGCCCGCGCTGTCTCTTGATATCTTGCTTCTACTCCTCTCAACCACCCAACATTTCACTCGATATCCAAACACACACGCCGTTGGCCCGATGGCCCGTTGTGAACACGAACTGTCATCCTCGAAGTCGATGGTTTGAACGGAAGGAAGCATCCGAGTACATTACCAAAAAACAGAGTACCATCACCCCTCACAAAGCCGTCCGTACCTGGCATGCATAGCCCTTGCATGATATGGATGCACTGGACTGACCAGTAAACCATGCTGTTCCCGTTCATGCAATGCCCACGCCGTTTCTCCTTCGTTTTTCTGCGGCTATTCTGCGCTGTTCTGCTGCTGCTTCTGGCTGAATAGATATCTTGCATACAACGCTAATCTGAGTTTGGTCTCATCTTCTGTGGTATGAAGTCTCTTTCTTTCCTCTGAGCCGTCTTTACAAGCCCTTACACGATATTGTCTCGTCTGTCCTATAGGATGAGGGCAAACGAAACGAAACAAGAAACAAGCAACACCGGTGAGCCACAATCCGTCCGTCAAGGAAGCCGAATTGGTGTTCTCGGTTTTTGGACAAAAGTTTTTGCGCTGTTCTGCCGGACTTTGCTACGTTACTTCGCTGGAGAAAGGGGTAAAAGAAAAAACGGGAGAAACGCCGGCAGAGCGAGTATCACAGAGTGTCCCTCTGAAAGGCGAAAGAAATCAAGATGAACAGACCCATGATGTCCAGTTGGCCCCCCTAGTGACATTGGCCAAGACGAAAAGACAGAAACATACAATCCCTCAAGCTATCCAGTCTAGCTCATTGATTCGACGGGCGTTGCCGGTATACTTGTTCGTTCGTGTTTCGGCATGTGTAGAGTGCCGAAGTAGAATAAGGGAAGAGAAGACAATCGCCGCAAAAGTGAGCGAGCCCTAGTTCTTGATGCCGGTACCCCAATCACATCGTTTTGTGCCGGCCATGGGTAAGTACAAACATTTTTTTATACCAGTAAAGGAACCCGTCAAGTGCCCTGGTGAAAGTCAAGCATTGAAACTTAGGCTCTCGCGGGAACCAATGGAGTGCCTTGTAGGTTAAAACCATGACAAGGTCTGTAAGGCACAGAAAATTGAATACACAGATGCTGAGTTTTGAACACTCTGCTGCCATCGCCCTCACCCGTCCAAAATGATGTTATCATTTACCGCCCCTCCACATGAGCCACCTATAAAAACAATCTCCTTGAGGAATCCTTAGTAATCGTAACCTTGCTACCCCGTCGAAGATCATTGAAACACCAAAATCATACATAGTGAAGAGTCATGAAAGGGTTCAAACAAGCCGAAAAGAACAAAACAAAAGGAATTGATTCGTAAAAGCATCCAAAAAGCCGCCCTAGTATATGGATAATAATGCCAGCGAGACATGTGACAAACACGTCGAAGTGTCTTTTACGTCTCCACGAAGATCATACGCCACGAATACAGAAAAGGAAATTGTCAACATATACCGCGTATCACCCAAAAGCACATTGCCACCCATTTCTTTTTCAAAAACACCAAGGCAAATCTAGCAGCGACCCATATAGACCGACCCGACGAAATATGCCCACCAATGTCGTTTTCGGAAGAAGGAAAAATGGTTGTTGTCATGTCGTGAATGTTCAGACCGCCGCGCCATATGCTCCACTCCCCTGTGCACTTGAAACTGCAGGTGTCGTTCCTGAATAACTCCGTTTCCGCTTCATGCCTAGGGGGGCATGCGCAGAATAGTCGTCGGTCGTGCGATGGCTTGCCGAATTATGATGGCCATGGCCCAACCCCGAGGCGCTCCCTCCAAAATTATCCCTCAACGGCTGTGTACTCCTCGAACTTCCTCCACCACTAGACATGCTGGCCTGAAACGCTTGCGAGAAGTCATTGGGAGGGGCGATTGGGGCGCTCATCTGCGGAATGGAATAGTCCGTTGCCCCTGTCGGTGGCGGTGGCCTGTAGGGTGATGTACGGGGAAGGGAGTAATCGACGGGCGCTGAGAGGGGCGCGGAAGGGAAGCTCGACGCAGAGTAGCTAGAAGAGACGCCTCCACTGCCTAGCTGAGAAGTAGACGGTGTACGAGTGGCAGTTGGCGAATGTGCTGCTGACTGTAAGCTGTTGGCTCCTGCAGCCGAGCGAAATTGCGTTCGTATATCGAGACCGAGAGGCAGAGAAGCTGAGGAAGCCCTCAAGCGCGAGTTTCTCTGAGAGTTGTTTTGAAGACTAGATGACTGATAGTTGGGGTAACTCAAGTGAGTAGGCGACTGGACGGTCGATCCTATATGAAGCTGATCAGCCATTAGATATGAGAATAGTAAGACTCAATCGAATAACAGCTTACCCGCGTAGTGAGTTGAGTCATAGCTTCCCAAGCCAGCCGTGGAGGTACTGTTCATATGATCCTGGTGGTACAGGCTTTGCGGCCTACTACCCATTGGGGGTGAAGTGTTGCTGCCGTGATAGGTTGTATAATCAAGGGACTCGCCCTTCCATGACATACTGGTGCGGAGTGGAGATTGAAGTGTATCGGCGCGAGACCTATTCATGGTCTCTCGAAGTTGAAGAGGTTGTAATGGGCGTATTTGATGCCGTGAATGATGGTTATGCATATGCACGCTCGTGTCGAGACCAGGTTGTCGTGCAAATGGATTTGATGATCTTGATCCAGCACTCAACGGCCCCGAGAGATGGTTACTGTATCCGTATCTATCGGTAGAAGGCGGTGACATTGGTGAAAGAATGTCTGGGTTGTTGAGCGAGTTCGAGGGATGGAAGCCTATACTCCCGAACGCTGGGCTCAAACCGGTCGGTGAGAGATGGTCATCGGTACCAGATCGCCGTACGTTCACCATAAGCGGTCTCATCATGTGGTCTGCATAGGATGAGGCAGCAAAATCAACGGGTGAGGTCAAGGGTGTCCCAAGACCGTGAACCGCTCCATAAGGGGCATGAAGTGCCTGGACATTGTCGAAATCGTCGGGAACTGCCCTCATTTTCATAACACGGTCCCTTTCGTCCGCTGTCAATCGCTTGATCTTTGCTCGCCTGGCAGTTTATTAATTCACGGATCAAGCTATTGGTTCTGATTTGAGGAACTTACCGATTCTGGAACCAGACTTGTACCTGACGAGGGCTCAAGCCGGGTATTTCTCGAGAAAGTCGTTCTCTATGCGCGGCGTCAGGATGGGGCTGTTTAGCGAACTCGCTCATTAAGAATCGTGTCTGCTGGTGGGTGAGCCTGGGCAAGTTAGTATCTGGTTGCGTGCCTTGCGAGTTGCCGTCTGAATTACCTGAACCGCTTCATCTTCCGGCGTTGCGCTGTTTTCTCCGCTGCTGTTTGTGGCTGTGCTTGCGCCTGAGGCTCCCCTTCCACATCGCCATCTATCATTTCTTCATCATCCAACACATCGTCATCCTCCTCTTTGATCGTCGACTGAGCTTCATTCATTGACTGTGCTGTGGATGATGATGGTCCATGCGCGGCTGAAGAAACGGAGCTTAGTGGGTGGGAGCCGAGCGAAATATTAGGGGTTTCTATGGACGTATGGGATTCTTCGTGTGCTATCCCAGTAGCCTTTTGGGCATACGGCTCGCTGTGACTTTCTACCTGCTCAGCAACTGGGGACGACTGCTTCGGTTGCCGTAGACCTAGAGGATCGGCTCTGTGTCCTAATGGCGAAGTTACCCGTTTGAGCGGTTCGATCTCTAGAGGATTGCCTGAGCCAACCACAGATCGTGGTTGAGCTTGGGGGTTTGCAATGTCTGTCGAGCCTGATACGTGTTCGTAGGACTGTGAATAGAGATTGTTGTCGCCTGGCGGAAGGAACGCATACTGGCCCTGCCAGTCCGACTGCGTCACGGGGTCAAAGTTCGACATACGTAGACTGTCTGCCGTCTTGGGATAAGGTGTTCCGAACTTGCTGATAGACCAGGGACTTTGCTCCGTAACGCCTTGCCTGGACGTAGCGAGCATTGGAATGGCAAAACCTCTCTGGGTATGCAGTGAATCTTATGCTCGTGGGCGAGATCGCTGCTGGTCCTTGTTGTGCCACGGGCAGCACAGGAAGCTAATGTCTGTTGCTGGGGGAGCCTTGAACGAGGCTGATGTAGCGAGCGAAGCTAAAGAAATCGGGCTGATAGTGCTGATAGCAGAAGTATCAAACACACATTGATGTCTGATTGCTTCGTAATGGCAACTCCTATCCTGAAGGTTCGACGTTGTCGAAGACTAGCGATAAGTCGGGGGTGATTCAATGACCGAGAAGCTATGGGTTTGTGCCGACAATCGCGGGATCCAAATCCGTGGTGCTAGGCTATCGCTTGTTTAAACGAGACGGAAAGCTCTGGGGAACGGGGCGAAGAAGTGTTCGTCGTGTGTACAGCGCTCGGGTATGGGTGTGTTGTACCAAAACTCCAGAGTTGACCAGTCAAAATGAAGATCAAAACGAAGCACTGGTGCAAGGAAACCGGCTGCTGAGAAGGTCACTAGTCCAGCGATTTACCAGTAAACGCTCCAACACACCCTTGTTGACGGTCTAGTTGGTTGAGCAATGGTGGTCTCCTGTTGACAGATAAAGGGCGGGTTGATGGCAAGAGTGTCTATAAAAACGGTTGGCGTCAAAATCCTTGTAGGATACTGTTTATTGTCCATGTAGATCCTCGTTAAGGAAAGCCAGATCCAGAACATTCAAGATCTTGTGGGGGGGTGTCTGTGGAAGTAATAAGGCCTTTCCTTGATCCCCTCTTGGCTGGTAGGACAGGTGTAGGATTAATACCGGCGGAGCCCCCGATTCACACGGAGAAGGGTCGAGGCAGGCTCCGAATACAGACAGGGTCTGCACGGGCAGCCACAACAAACTTGGAAAGAGTTTGGGTATGGAGTATCAGGGGACCAGGTACCTGACGACGGTTACTCGGTAAGGCGAGGCCTTGGGAGCGTGTATCAAAGAGTCCCTGAAATAGAGACAAGCCGCAACTAATCGCCTCCGGCACGTAAGATGGAGGACGGTCGACAACGAACGGCACAGCTGAGCCACACCGTTATATTCACTGGCTCTGATTGTCGACCTGTGACGACCGGGCTCTAGTGATCAGTCCAAGATCATAGAGGTCCCGGCTGAATGGCTAATACTGTGCCATTAAGGCGTTTGGACCATCTGGGGCCTGTCTCTATGGTATCATCCGTGAGCAGGCTATAAAGGAACAGAGAAAACGCCAACAACTTAAACGGCGAATAGCAAGGGAAACCACATGGGAAGTGTAGAAAACTGCTTAGCAGCAAGGAAACGGTATGGCAAGCGCCGTCGTAAGCCCAGGACAAGGTCGCAAGAGGACAAGGCATGCATGGATACTGGTCGAGACGAGGTAGGCAAGGGCTTGTGGGCCAATGAGGCCGGCGCAAACATCCGACACTTGCGGAGGCAAGACAAGGTCGTTCAACCGTAGGCTGCAGGCAAGCACTTGCGAGGACGCCGGTAACGCACTTCAAGTTGCGTTCTGGGAAGGAAGTGATCTCACTGTCTCACAGTGTAGACGGAACATAACCCAGCGCGGCCAGCTGGAAATCCGTCACCATAGCTATGTAATATGCAACCGAGAAGTGATTGCAGAGAAGATACAAGTCCAGGCCGTGCGTGGTATCTTGGTTCGATCAGGGTGAACATCTGATTGGCCTTTGCGACCGAGTCCTTTGTCGATTCCACGGAAGAAGGCATGGTCGTTACAGAGTCGCCTTTCCCGCTAGGCCAATGAGAAAGGCTAACGGCCCAAAGCAAGGGTTACGATGCCAATGTTGTTTGTTCCTTGGTCTGCGGGTAGGAGTGACGATGAAGAGGGGCCGGCCATGAAGGCATAAAGCAGGGGGTGAACGCAGATCGGATTAGGTAGCGAGAAGAGGGATAAGATGGAGATCTCCTTTCAGCAAACCACACAACACCGTAAGGTTGGGACAACAGTGCTGGTTGGGGAAGTCAGTTGAGCTGGATATGGTGGTGCGGGAGGGGGGGAAGGGAGCATTCGGCGATGCTGGGGAATCGAAGCCATCCTTGTAACATGGCATCTCCGAGTACTTTGTGGCGGCAGAGCAAGGGGGTACGATGGGGAGATCATTGATGGGCAGATCTTTCTTGTTGATGTTCCATCTGAACCCAAAAAGGCTTGACGACCTGGAGCACTGTTGGGTTCGATGTCGCCCTGGCAGCATCTGGACCTCTTTACAGGGCTCCAGGAACCGAACTCCCAGCTATGCAGACGCTGAAGCCTGGAATGCAGCGGGCCGGCCTGAACCGAGCGAATTTGCGTTTTGTTAGGCAACAGAAATCGGGACTGAGGCGGAGAGTTGAGCTGTGTGACCCTTATCTGTCACGATGACAAGTCGAGGTACGCCTAGCTCACACGGCACTAGGCCAGTGTGCAAGCAGTGTGAGCTGCATCTCTCGCTAGGCAAAATTCCGCCTTTCTCTCATCCGTCAGAAAGTTGTTGAGGAAACACAGTCCAAGTGGCTTCATGGGTAGGGAAGGACAAGGGCTAGGCTCAACCTAACCGTGGCATTTATCCTGGGCACCTATATCACTACCTCCCCCCTCCTTGAAGATAGGCTTCCCCACGGTAGTCAATGCCGGCGTACGCGATGGCTTTGACGCGCTAGTTGACCTCCACTCGTTGGGGACGTATGCTTGTAAGGAGAAAAACCTAGGACAGAGAAACTCAAGGCATGGGAGTCCATGGGCGACGTGAGCGAGTAAGGAGTCGAGGAAAAGTGCGCCGAATAAGCCGTAGGCTGATATGATGTGTTACCTCCCAGGAAGCTAAAAGGGCTGGGTCCGGTGGGGTCTAGTGTAACTGTACGATAAAAAAGCCAGAAGAGTCGAGGTACCTAGAGGTAGATAATGTGGGCTAGGTAGGAGCGAGAAGGAGAAGTGTCTTGCAGGCGGAGGGTGGTATCGAGAAGCTCTGCAGTCTGCGGTCTGTGTTCTGCTTGAGCGTGGATGGCGGACGCGAGAAGACAGTCGTGTCGTTGCTAATGCCGTGCCAAGACGAAGGAGCACAGGTGCAGTTGGGCTAGAAAGGTGGCTCAACGGTCGAATCTTCTTCGGGGAACACACTCCGTGGGCGTGGACGCAGTCAAGACGCCAGATCCCAAGCCGGCGCAAGCCATGGCTTCGAGAGGGTGCCAGTACAGAAGACAGGGGGCAATATAGACAAGGGCCATGTCCCGTTGCAGGGGCAACAGGGCAGCTGTATGGACAAGCGTAAAGGTAACGGCAGGGTAGCCAGGCGAGCCAGGGGTGCAGCCCACCACCACCACCATTTCCATGACAGCGAGAGCCACGGCTTGCACGGTTCCATCAGGGGCTGGCATTTGTGAGACGCGACGGTGGCATCCAACAGCATAGGCGTATTGCTGTCTGTACCATGCCGAAACGGGCCAAGAACATAGACTGCTCGCTGACGGGGAGCGTCAATGATTTCCCATCCGTTCTTCTGCCCTAGGAGCAGGGCCAAGCAGCCGTTGTGCTTGTCTGGGGGGAATGGCATTCTAGCTTTATCCCGACAACTGGGCACAGTGTTCCTGAATCTTGCCTAATCCGGATCGCCAATGGTCGAGGTTTGCGCAAAATGGTTCTGAATGCTTGTGGCCTGGATCAGTCAAGCAGTCAGCGAGTGGCACGGCCAAAAGTGTACGATTTCGGATGACCTACTTTGCTGTCCAGGACAACGCCGTTCAGAGGTTCCACACTGAACAGAGGAACGGATGCGTAGCCGGCAGCGGAAGTGGTGGGAGGTATACCGCAGTGGATTCGGGCTTCAGTTTGGAAGGAGAAGAATGGTTTCTGTGCGTCCACGAAATGGAGTCAAGATGGATCGATGTAGGAAAATCCAATGTGTCAATGTTCAAGAATGAGCAAGTGGATCCAAGACTGAGAATAATTGGAAAGTCACTCGAAGATATCGCGGGAATGAAGGGAGGTGCCTTTGCTTCCACTTCAAGTTACCTTGGTACCTCCTTCCCGCTTCTTACAGACCTTCTTGGTTGCTACCTTCCACTTGGTGGGCACTTGCCGTATGAGTGCCCTTTCTTGAGGCCCCACGCTGGCAGGCACACAGATCAGACGGGAGCAAATGGAAGCATCCCTATGACTTCCAAAACTGTAGTGAAGTCATGAGTTGAGGGAATGGATGTGGTCCAGACATCATCAGCAGCGTCATCTTCAATGATCTCGTTTCAGTCTGTCACTTTCTTTTTTTGCGTCTCTGGGGGCCGTGTAAGATCCTTTGCGTTCTGCGTTCTGGGGGCTTGAGGTTCATCGCAGCGAATGGGGGAGCCATGAGGCCCTCGATTGGGAAGGTGGGTTAGCGCCATCCGGGTCGATCCAGATTTCCAAGGTTCACTGCAGAGCATCAGAGCAAGAGGAATTGATCGAAGAAGCAAAGTGAGGTAAGAGGTACACTGCCTCTTCTGGCTGTCTTGCACATTTCACCCGATCGGAGAGTCTGAGACCCGTATCGAAGTATCTCTACACCAGCTCTGAGCCCCAGCTTCACCTGTCGCGTGTACGACTCGTAGTCTGTATCGTTCATCAGCAGACGGTTTCATACCATGGAAGAAATGCCGGAATATTTACAAACCGTAACCTCCGTTTGACATGGTTGACTTGGCACCAATATACATAGGGTTGAGATGGAGCACAGATGCGGCGGGCAAGGCGGGTAGCTGACAACTTGAGGTCAAGGTGTAGCATTCCTACCATTGTCTCTCACCGTTTTTCCACATGGGATCCAATGGCAACTTGCTTGATAAACGAGCTTCAGGTGTGCAGAGGTATTCCTGCAGCTACCCCTCAGATTAAGGACTGCAACGGAAGAGAAAGACCTCATACACACAGAATACCCCGTCTGGCCCTGTGTAGCAAGGTCCAAGTTTGTCTGCACGCAACCCCCTGGTTGGGCCGAGTTTGCTAGGCCATGCTAACCACTCGCTGCTAGAGCATGATTCAAATCGTGAATACGAGGACCATGTGGAAATTTCAGGTCGCCAGTTGTGTCTGGACTCCCGAACTCGGGTAGATCTGAGAAAGTGTCCGTACCTGCTGCTGCGTATAATTGCCAACGAGCTCATGATGGACGGGTGTGACGGGTGTGACTGGGTAACATTGTACAAGACTGCTACCCAGGGAGCCCAAGCACCCAGACATCACCTCTGCTCTTGTCGCACGTCGTCCTCTCATTTGTAGCCGACTCTCGGCCCGTTCCATGCTTGATGGCCTTTTGGAGATGGTGCGTGACCTTAGAGAGTCGGTCAACTCAGCGAAGAGGGTTGCCTGGTTGGTCAATACCGTCCGCATCTCGGCTCGACCTCGTGTGATACTCAGCCTAGTACAAGGACTCCTGGGTGTAGAACCGACAATTGTAAAAGATGCGGCCGGACATTTTGTCTGCAACCTGAGCGGCGATACTGATTTCCCAGCCAAGTGTCCGTTGTCAAGGACCAGGGGACCAAAGATCCCACCAAGCGGTGCGATCCGGGGGGATGATATAAATGCGATTTGTCGAGCCGAAACGGCGCAGCACCCGCTCAATCTTAGCAAGGACGGAAGGACAATGTCGACTGAGCCGTCTGGACGTGTGGTGCTGTCTTGGCTGAGCCAGGACTATTCCCAAAATTGACGCGACGGTTGATCATCTTCCATTCGGACAGGCTGGGTCCGTTTCCGCGATGCGGCCCGCTGGCACTGCTCTCACCGTAAGGTAACGGGCGGGACATTGGAACATTTGGAATAGCGACGGAATACTCTTTTTTTTTTTTTTTTTTTGTTTCAGGAGCCGGCTTGTTGAACCGAGAATAGCTGCGCTGTACAGAAGCGCGCGGCGGCGAACCAACTAAAAAGTTGACAGCTGAGATATCATGAGGGTTGTCCGACAAGGAATGTCGAGGGACAATCAGACGGGAGGCCAGTGCAGCGAGCTGCCCTGCAGTGATGTTCCGTCGTGTCAATGGGCTTGCCGACAGCTGCAAAGGTGGCTGTGGACAGCTGCAAAGGTGGCTGTGGACAGCTGCAGCTTGAAATTGATTGGATAAAGTAGCAGCCGTTCGGCAGCATCTGCCAGCTGAGCTTCCATTGGTTGGCATTATGCTCCAAACTGGCAACTTCCCCAACGAAGCACAACCGAACTCGCCAACTTGAACTAATTCATCGAGTGAGCGCCAGGTGGGCAGGAACGACTGGAAGCTGGACACAATTTCTTGCACGATCGCAGGCTGACGACGAACCATGTCTCCCCCCCTACTACCTCAGCTTCCATTCCTTAACTCCCGTCCTTGCGCACAAAGCACCATACTGGCCCCGTGACTGACGGACAGCTGGGCCCATGACCATGATTGAACCACCACAACCGATTACAACCTCATCCTCCGAATTGCCCGACGTGCTGCCGTCGCCGATGCAACGGGCGCGCATCTTCTCGGCTTCATTTTTTATTACTGGCTTCATTCCCACCTTCGGGCCTCCATGTTAGAGGCATCGAGTCTACATGGCGGTGTTGACTGAAGTCTGGACAGTGCTAGCCCTGGTTGATGAGCCCTCGGTCGGCACCTAGGTAAACAGATCAGCCTGGGTTTCACGGACTTGAGGCGAGGACTGCAATCTGCCTTTACTAGGCTGGCGTGAACGGTGTGGGGCGGACATGGCAAGTCTGTTTTTGACTGTGCTTGAAGCGCCAGAACACCAAACCCCCAGGTTGCCGCCCTCGCCCGCTCTTCGAGACTCCCCTCCCGTCTCTGATGTTTGTCGGTCCCGATAACACTTCTTTGACTCGCCATGCTCGCAGTTGCCGTTCCAGGCAGGGGCCCCTTTATTCTACTTCCCTTTTCTGATACTCATCCTGGCCGTGATCATTCAATACCATCATCGGTCTACTCCGTTCTGCTCTATGCCTGTCTCTACGCGAACCGCTTCCTTGGATACTAAGCGTTCTGCTGTATGGCCTGGTCCAAATTGCACCGAGACGGCACATGTCTGGGAACCTCTACCTCACTTTCCACCAAGGGTGCGTATAGACGATCCTCATTCATGTCTACCTGCTGCTCCCTGACACCTAACCTCGACTCCATCCTTTCTCTTAGTGCTGTCAACCTGGCACAGACCAGTAGGCATCCTGTCAAGACGTTAGCCGCAACCGCTATGCATACCTGGGCGGCTTTATCCGACTTGCACCCCCTTCACCCACGGGTACCACAAACATACGGTGGAAAGGAAGCCTCGGACATATCCACCTGTCCAGCGGCTTTTTGCGTAGATCCTCCCCTTGGGATTGAATGACGCTGAGCATGCCAAACCGTCACGAGGAGGAGCCGCTTGACCGAGGCTCTCGCCGAGCTGGCCTTGCTGTGAAACGCCGTGACACAAACAAGACGTTGTCCTCGCACAATCTCCCGTCTCTCGCTCAGCGCGTCCCTGCATTTGTGGCCTTTGGCGACAACCTTGTGTGAGCGGCCAGCTTCTGGAGACCTTCGACATGGAAACCTCTTGGTGTTAGTTAGCATGCAGCAATCCGCAATATTGAGCCAATGGCTTGGAACCCCAGCCATCGTGCCCAACTCGTTACAAGTCACACATCGGGCAAGCTGCAAGTCAATGGGACCCGCACAAATCTCCCACAATCTCGTGAATCGCTACATCATGGCTTGGACCGTTGGCGGCGTGGAAGCCATGTGTGTCGGCTGTGTGCCTACGTGGGAAGCAGGCGCTCTACTAGCGAACCGAAATCCAGCCGGCAAGAGCATGACCAAGTTCCTCCCCAAGCAACGATTCCGGGCATGTCAAGCTGATACAAAAATAGTCATTGCATATATGCTTCGATTATGTGGGATACGGTCACATCTCGGTCTCCTCTCAGATTCACCTTTTTCCAGTTCTGGATTGACTCAATTTTCCGGTCGAAACATCTTGTCGTCTGTCATGGGACAGGGGTAGAGTGTATTCAAAAACCCGTCACTCAATCCTCCAATTTTGCAGAACAGCTAGTATCCTTGGACAGACGATAACGATATCTGACCCTCTGGTTGCACATGTTTCGATTGGACCTTCCTGCGAAGTGACCTACACCAACCAAACCATACGCGGCTTTCCGATGTGCGACATCGTGCAGATGCGGTTGATGTGCTCCTCGCACGTGTAGAAAGCTGGAAAGTTGAAGCCAGAATGCCCGAGGATGCAGTCCACTGTCAAACACGAGGCCGATACCAGTGGCGTCGGAATTCTCGTCGAAGCGAATTACAGGTCCACCATTCACGGCTCAACGGCTAAACTATTGGGATCGAGCACTCCGGTGCCCTGGAACGCAGTTTGATGTGTATGTCGGTGGGAGGTTTAGCAGAGCTATGTGGTGGAATGCATATGATGACAATCTTGACAAGGAAAAGATGGCTTTGTTCTGCAATCAAGATCTCGGCCTAATATCAACCCGTGCCCAACACAAGCGACGAAATCGCACCCCGGCTTTTTTCTATTTCCATCAGTGCCCCTCAATCATCATGATGTTAAGCAGGGGAGATGGAGGGCCTGACGTCCTCAAGATGGAAAAACCCATTTACCAGGGCCATGTTGGTGAGAGAAGCACTTCGCGACATCGGCTCGAGTAGCTGACTTGCGCATCAACATACCCGTTGGCTTGCTGCTATTTCCTTTGATCATTCAATCAGTGAGTTTAAACTTATGCACAACACAGGGATCTCGCCTGGTAGGAGGCAATAGAGCACATGTATCACAACAAGGGCCTGCGTCTTAACGATTCAGCAGCAACTCCTTCAGCTTCTCCTTCGCCTTGTTCTGATGATGCGAAATGCGATGCGCTCGATATCAAGAGAGTCCACGCCCTGCCTGAGAGATTGGAGCGGATAGAAGAAGACAGGAAGTGGCAACTAATGGGATTCGACTCATTTTTATCTTGGTCACAAATAAGCCTGGTGTTGTTACCACCGTGGCTATGACATCTTATCTTCATGATTGCGCTTTATTCCGTGGCGGCTACATGTTTAGCCGCTGAAATATGACTCGCCGTGAGGCAACCTCTGATCCACCTTTTCCTTCGCAGAGTGCCGTTCTTCGGATATGAAATCTCTGTGGAAGGGCGGTATTGACCGTGGCAGATGTCCACGATTACGAGCCTTCCAAATGGTTGGACATTTTTGCCTTGGTTGTGGGATAGCGCCCGTCCAGATGCGCATATACGTATCAAGATCATCTCATTTTATTCAAGGGGGAAGAAAGCTTCAAGAGACCCGGCCGTGTAACTGTCACGCCCGAGACCAGAGCACTCTTCTGCCCGTCGGCCAGCGTCTGTGTCAGAACAGCTTCATTCGGCATGTGTATGATGATGAGTCGAAGCTTTCATCAGATACCCTCGTCGTTCCCGAGTGGAATTAACGACTGTCCTTGCCAAGCATACCCGGGATTTATTGTCCCATCTCACACTCATACCTGCAATGCGGAGAGTGAAATCCCGATAACCAACCTTGCTGTTGGAAGCGGAAGACCGGCAGAGAGAAACCACATCAACAGTCTCTACGAGAAATTTCTGATATGGGGCGCGTCCTGACAATGTTCGAGTGCATCACATCACTCAGACGTTCACCCAAGTTTATCACCCGAGTCACACCCTCTTACCATGTAGATTCCGCTATTCCACCACACCAAGCATTGAAGGCTAACCTACAGTCTAGGGAAAGGGCATACCTCTAGCTTGATGCACTCTCGGCGCCGCTCCCGAGCATCATGCAGTGCTGCTTATGTGTTGGCTGCTGAGTGTTAGCAGTTATCGACTAGCCCATTGAGTCTCTGCTCATTTCTTGCTCGACAGGGTTCATCACGCCCACCATACAAACCAAGGATAATATCGTTCGGCATATTTCTTGTTCGCTATGAGTGGGCAGGGACGGAATTTTACATATCACCTCTCACACACCCCTTTTGCCCTGGTCTGCTTGGCCAGGGCTCGCCTCTCGCTTCCGGCCCTCCATTTTCGTCATGCTTTTCTCTACTGGCATGCCTCTTCAACATCCGATCTCACGTCTGAGGCTAGGGAAGGGGGTGTAGACGGACACTAAGCGAAAACGTGGAGAAGGGAGCGAGGGCGAATGAAAAACCTGGAAGGCCACCCAAGTGGGTGAAGAAGGCATGCCGTCTCTCAGTCACTGGTCTTTCCACTTGCATATGCTGGTGGTGGTGGACTGGTTATGACCTCTACAACCCCGGCCCCTTTTCCCCCGCCGCTTTCAGGAGCCACTAGTCTTGTCTGGATCGTCTCTTTCTCCTGCCAGTTCCAGTAGTAGAAGTACAAACGACGTGACAACGACCCGGGTTGCTCTGTTCGAAGAAAAAAGAGGGGAGACGAGAAGAAGGAGGGTGAGAGCAACTTCTCTGCTCCCAGGTGTTACCGTCTCGAAGAAGGAAACGGAGAGAGTGCAGTGACTTGGCCGGTCTATCACCACCCCACCCCCAGACGGCTTTGCAGCTAGTACGTCCCTATGGTGAGATGAATGGCAGATCTTCACCCCCTCTTTGTTTTCTGGTCCGTCGGACACCCGGACACCATCAGTCACGAGCGAGTGGGAAGTCCCGGAGCCGTCATCTGATTTGATAGAAAGCAAGGAAGAGTTCGCCGTGTTCGTTCTTCCGTGACACAGCTGGAACTTTTGGGACAGACTATTTGGTCACGCGCAGGACGAACGAAAACAGAGAGACCGACCATGTGGAATGTGAATGTGTACTTTGTGGGTGCAATTATAAGGTGTCTTCGGGCCATGGATCCGACAGTTCGTTAGTTGTTGGCTTTTTCCTGGACAAGGCGAGTCTCGTTACGGGTTGATCCGACTTTGACGTTCGACTGTCCACTACAATCCGGTTATCCACCATTGTTGGACCAGATGGCTCATCGGAAAGTGTTTTTGGTCTCCATTTTGCTGAGTTTGAAATAATCGCGATTCACAGATGCTTCTCCTTGCTGGACACAGACACTCGAAAAAGACATCACAGGATAAAGAGGAAGCCATCTTACCTACGACATAGGGTCTGACAGGTAGGCACCCTTTAAACCACATACATGCAAGTTTATTATAGCTAACTAGATACTGATAGGTGGGACGCCGGCCATTGAAAAACACACACCGCAGACATCGGACGAAAGCCCATCCGCCAGCCAGCCAGCCAGCCAGTCACCAGCCAACCTGCGCTCCTTCCACTTCACAAATCGCCCATTGCCCGGCCACGTAACCTACCACCAGTCACCAGCACCGAGGTTTATATACTAGGCCTTTGACCCCAACTCTCGTCACCTCCGAATGGGACAATGGTCAAGCGGTTTAAACGAAGCGCACGTTCAATTAACAACAGGCCAGACTCACCGGCCCAAGCACCCTATGCGTTCGATTCCGACGAACAGCACTTTCTTACGACGAAAACTAACTTCACTCGAACCCCCCAAGTAGAGCCACTGCACTCTCCCTTCACCTAAGTACTAACTACTACCAACGTTACAGCTCCGGACGCCGACCGCGATAGCACGATACGACGACAAACTGATGAGGAGGCATCGGTGAGGGATCTGGGGGCGCCGCTTGACTATTGTTCTAGTAAACTTTTTTTTGGCCCTTTTTTTCCCTTATGTTTATCGGTGATTTGTTTTTTCTCTCGCAGTGACTGTTCGCTGGTATTTGCGTCTGCGTCACTCCTTTTTTTCTCTTTCTTGCCTCGTTGTGTCATTGGAAGCGACGATTGGTACGTGATTTTGGTGTGACTGCTTGAAAGTTGCGTTTGATCATCGTAAGATACCTTCTGGTGTTTTGCTTCGTATCGCAAATCGGCGTTGAACAAGACTTGGACTGAGGAGGAGTATATGAGTGAATGGGCCTGATAGAACTGGGCCATGGTGTCGTCATGCTTCGTTCGAAGGAGCGAAAAAGGGGACACTCTAGGAAGATGTGACAGACGTTATGCATTAAACTATCCAGAGTTACTTATATATCCAACGTCTATGGAAACATCCGTCGCTGGAAACGCATTCTCTTGCTGGCAAATCGTCGGGTGAGCTTCTCTACCCGGTGCCATTCCCGGTCCTGTTGTTTACAAATGTCCCTATGCTGGCGCTGGCAGCACCGCGGTTTATCACCCAGAGACTGTCCAAGCTATCCAAAATGGACATGCCGCTCTTCAATGCCTGTTGACCATTGTCCGCTAACAAACACTCCTCCACATGTTTTCGCCTGATGTACGTTTACTGGTAGTCATAGAAGCCCTTGCCGCTCTTCTTGCCCAACCAGCCAGCATCAACCATGTTGCGCAAGTGCACACTAGGCCTATACTTGGAGTCGCCCGTCTCCTCGTACAATACCTTCATGATAGCCAAGCAGGTATCAAGACCAATGAAATCAGCCAGCTGTAGGGGTCCCATGGGCACGTTGGTGCCGTTCTTCATGATAGCATCAATCGAATCGCGGTCACCAACGCCCGTCTCGAGGCAAATGATAGCCTCGTTGATGTAAGGCATCAAGATGCGGTTAGCCAGAAAGCCCGGGCTGTCCTTGGAGACCGAGGGGATCTTGCCCAGCTTCTTGCAGAACTCGACGGCGGTGTCGAGGGTTTCCTGGCTAGTCTGCAGACCGCTGATGATCTCAACGCCCTTCTGGACGGGCACGGGGTTCATGAAGTGCGTGGACACGACGCGCGAGCTGTTGGAGGTGTCGTTGGAGTCCTTGGTCGTGGAAGCAGCGATACGGGTGATGGAGATCGAAGAGGTGTTGGTGGCCAGGATGGCGTGCTTGGGGCAGATCTCGGCGAGCTTGGAGAAAATGTCGAACTTGAGTTGGGGGATCTCGGGCACGGCTTCGATCACGAAGTCAACGGAGTGCAGGTCGTCGAGGGTCGTGGTGGGCTGAAGAAGAGCGCGGGCAGCGTCGGCCTCGTCCTGAGTGATGCGCTGCTTGGCGACGTCCTTGCTCAGAAGCTTGTCGGCGAAGGCGAGGCCCTTGTCGAGAGACTTTTGAGAGGCGTCAACGAGGGTGATGGGGACTCCGGCCTTGGTGGCGGCTACGAGGGCGATGCCCAGACCCTGAAGAAGGAAGAGGATAAGTTAGTCGTTGTTGTTGTTGTCGTTGGTTATGAGTGCCATATATATGTGACGAACTTACCATCTGGCCGGCACCAACGACACCGAGCCTCTTGACCTCGGCAGCGTTGCGGGCGCATGTCGAGCTGAAGGCGCGAGCGCCGGTGGGCAGCTTGTGGACGAGGGTTCTGGCGAGCATTTTGCGAGATGATCTACGGCAAAAGTAAACAAAGCAGACGCTGTAACTTAAAAAAATGGAAGGAAACAGATAGAAAAAAATGGAAGACAGAAAATGCGAATGCGACGATGCGACGATGCCGTGCCTGTGATGTGCAAGTTCCATGTCCGATTCGGTTAACCTCGGCCGTCCCCGTCTCCAATTCGACGTCACAAGCCCGACCCGGGCCACGGGGGCACAGGGGGCTATGGGCGGCTCTATGCGGGGAAAATGGGGTCGCTTTTAGGGCGTATGGGGTACCTACGCTAACCCATCTGTTCAGGGGGCCATTACGGGCTTGATTGGCCACGAAATTCGGGATCGTTCATCCCCTGGAATCCGGGTAATGTCCTAGGGCTTTAAGATATACTTTTACCTACCTCTAGACAGTTAGGGAGATAAGCAGGCCAAGACTTTGATACCATGAATTTCCATTAAAGTACGACACGCTCGACGCGTCTCCCACCACTTCAAACGCGTCTCCCGACGAAGTGCGCCGACTAATGACACCACCCATGCGATAGCAAAACGACCTCGAAACAAGCTGAGAGTTGAGGAGAGCCTGTGTGGTGCTCATATGACACAGTTCTAGCCTTGGACGTTGTTATCTCGGCGTAAAATGGAGGCTGCAGACATCAACGACGATGTCGTCCACCCGGAAGTGCGGGCGCACATCACCAACCTGGTCTCTGCGGTATGTTCTCTCCCACTTCTGGACCCTTTCTGTACATGATACTTGGGGTATGGTCATGTACTGACTGTGGCGACTCGAATAGCTCGGTGGTTACAGCGTGGACGACGATGGAAGCTACAAGCTCGGTGACGAAGCGCTCGACGTCTTGCGCGACCTGAAGAAATGGATCCGATTCTACGATGAAAAGACCAACCGTATGGACGTTGCCAGATGTCTGGCTGAAGCGAATCTTGTCGGCGGCGATCTGCTCCAGATCTTGACACTATGGCCCCAGAGCGAAACCGACAGCAAATACAAAGCCCGTATTGCCCTGGCCTGCTTCGAGGTCATGGTGCCCCTTACATGGCCCATAGAGAAGGAGCGCGCGGAAATGACCATCAACCACCATCGCCACATGCCCGTCCTGCAGCTTGCCCAGCTTGGCTATAAGCGCGCCATCATCAACTTCGATGCGATACCCATCCTCAACACCGCCGTCAGGGTAGCCCTGCCCTCCATGGCCATGCCTATTGGCGAGCGGACACCTCGAGACCTGGCTATCATCAAGCTCATTCTGTTCTTCCTGAGGAATGTTGCCATGATCGCACCTCCTCAAGGTGTCAAGTACGAAGGCGACGAGACACAGGTATCCAGGTCGGCCACCATCGATGCCTTCTCCTACCAGGACATATTTCTGACCCTCCTTACCCTTGCTTCCAACATGGGCGAGGACTTCCGCACCGAGGATGTAGTTGTTATGGAGATCATCTTTCATCTTGTCAAAAGAGTTGATCCTAGCTCGCTCTTCGTCAGCGAAAAGCAACTCAACAAAGCAAAGGGACAAGAGCTGGCATCGGAGATGCGCAAGGAAGCTGCTATGCTGAAGTCGTACAACAAAACTACAACCACCCGCCATAGTCGATTTGGAACAATGATCTGGGTGAAACGAGCAGACGGCAAAATGGTGACAGTATCTGGCCAAGAGGCTCTTTTGGATGCCAAGACACGGGAGAGGAAGATGGATAGCTCAAAAACATTCAGACCGCCGAGGAGGGCGAGGAGACCCGAGATGGAACCCAAAGACCTTGGTCCTCCAGTGACACTAGACGAAAGAGCTCGTCAGCAGCTTCGATCATTCGTCCAAGACTTCCTTGACTCGGGTTTCAACCCCTTGTTTCTGCACGTGAGGCAATCGATCGACCGGGAGGCATTGCATGTGTTGAACCAGCATAAGAGCCAGTTCTTCTACCTTGTCGCCTGGTTCCTCGAAGCCGAGCGGATGCGCAGAAAGGCCAAAAGGGAGGAGTCAAAGTCGACGTCCGCGGCCGGAGAAGAGGTGAACAGCTTTAACCTCGTTGCTGCTGTACTCCAACAGGAAATGTTCGCTTCCATGAACCGTGCGCTTGACCGGTCCTATAGTGACAAAGACTGGCAGTTGCTTACCTCCGTCATGCGATGTTACACCCAGATCTTCCTTACAGTCCAGGAGATGTCCGAGTCTCCCAATGAGGAGGACCAGGAGATCGCCGAAAACACCCTCAGCCGTCTCTTCTACGAGGAGACAACCCACGACCTTATCGCGAATATCGCTCGAACATACAAGGACCAGGGCTTCGAATACCTTGATGCCGCAACGGAGCTGGTCCACACTTTCCTCCGCATATTGGAAGGTTACTCTAAACAAAATGTCGACTTGCAGGTGCGCTCGCGGAAGCGAGCCCGCCGAAAGAAGAAGGCTGCTAAAGCTGCCGCTGCAGCAGCAACTAGAGCTCCCGGTGAGGAAGCAGAAGACGTTGGTGTTCCCGAAGAGAATGATGCCGACGATTCTGGAGACGATGAGCAACATGCAGAGCGCGTCACTCAGGAGCGCAGGTTCGAGTTTGGAAAATTCGCCATCAGATTCGCTCCTCAGGGTGTTGTCGACACATTTGTCGCCTTTACCAAATACTATCGGGATTTGAACGATGCGCAGCTGAAGCGCGCTCATCGCTACTTCTACCGTGTTGCCTTCAAACAGGAGCTAGGCGTCATGCTGTTCCGACTGGACATCATCAATCTCTTTTACAACATGGTGAAAGGCCCTGAGCCCCTAGACAAAAGCTCGCCGATGTTCAAGGAATGGGAGGAGCTCTCCAAGCAGATCATTCGGAAATGTGTCAAAAAGCTTCAAGAGCGGCCTGCGCTATTTACCGAACTGCTCTTTTCCAAGATCGGCAGCACGACACACTTCCTTGAGCATGGCTACGAGAAGCCTGTCACCACAACTACCCCACGACCTGGTGCCGAGCTGGAGTTTAAGCGGGCCACGGAGCGCGACGAGCAGATTGGTATTGCGGTCAGCGTACTCATCGACAAACAGCAAACCGAGCATTTGCAGTGGCTCAAGGATCAGCTAACAAGCGCAATGAGCGAGCGGCAAGCTTGGGAGAACGTAGACAAGGCCATGGCAACCACTACTGAGGTCGTCGCTGATGGTGAAGCTGCCGAAGAGAGCTCCACCAAATCAGCACCACCACATATCACCATCCGCCCTGATACCGAAGCGCGCCGCACAGCCATGTTCAAGAACCCGCACCTCCGCCTCCTCATGCGTCTGGTCGGCATGGAGCGCCTTACCCCTACTCTCGACGAAACCCCCGACTCGACTTGGATCCTCCCAGGCAGCCACACCGCCGAGGCGATCCAAGACACCATCGATCTCATCAACAAGGCCGAATTCTCCCCTCCCACATTTGAGGACGGCGGCTCAGCCGAAGACCAGCTCCGGCGCAAGTCCGCCGCTGCTTCCCGCAGGACACGTGCCGCATACGACGATGACGACGAAGAGATTCGCGGGTTCCTCGGTGACGACGACGACGACGACGAAGGCGGTATCGGCGAAGACTTCCTCTTTGCGCCCGGCGGTCCCACCGCTCGCAAGCCGGATGCTAGACCGCAGAAGAAGCGGCAGCGCAGGCGCCGGAGAGAGGCTGGCAGTGGAGACGAGGAAGATGAAGGGGTGTCGGATGAAGTATTGGCTGCGCGGGCGAGGAAGAGGAGGGAGAAGGAGCTGGAGAAGATGAGGAAGATCAAGAGTGAGATGTATGTGCACGCAAGCGACGATGAGACGGACGATGAGAGGGATCGGGAATTTTTTGAGCGCGAGAAGAAGAGGCAGGAGGCAAAGGACTCGACTTTTGATAGCATGCTTGGGACGTTGGGGTTGTCGGTGTTGTCGCAGGCAATTGATGGGGGAAAGAGCGCGTGGGAGGCGGTGTTGGATGATGAGGATGGTGGTGATGGGAGTGAGGGTGAAGGGGGGAGAAGTGCGAAGCGGAGGAAGAAGCAGGTTGCTTCTGATTCCGAAAAAGAGGAGGAGGAGGAAGAAGAGCAAGAGGAGGATAGTGACGAAGAATTACCTACGAAACAGGCTAAGAGAAAGATCTCGAAAAAGAAGGCGGCGGCCCCGTCAAAACGACCGGCAAGGAGGCCTGCGGCAACCAAGAAGAAGGCTATTGTGGAGCTCAGCAACGACGACGAAGATGAAGAGGAAGAAGACGAGGAGGAGGACGCCATGGACGTGGATTCGGCAAATGAAGGCACGGCCACTAAGGACGTACCTTTACCCTCTAGCCCTGGTGAGGGTCTAGGGAGGAGGATAAACAAAATGGTGGTGGACGATAACGACGCGGATGAGGATGATCAGCCAGTGGTGGCTGCTCGCCAAAGGCCAAGAGCCAGGGGCGGATTCGTCATTGACAGCAGTGATGAAGAGTAGATAAAGACCTGGCTGTGTCTTTGCATCCTTTGTTCCCACAGTGTAGTTTGGTCTGGTTGATAGGAATATTCAGGAGCATGGCGTGTTTGCTTGGGACTTGGGGTTCTGGTTTGGTTAAAGAGGCCAGATGTGTATGAGATACCATGGGATTAAAAGCGGCTGTCACGAGTCACTTTACGTATGCAAGCCACCAAAATTTGTGACCCTTCGATCATTCATATGTTGTACACAGATCCTTTTGGGTCACACTGCAGTTGTGCTTGGCAAAATGTTTGTTTATTTTACCCCTGAATTACACGACCCCTCGCACCAGCTTGCTTTGGCGTCGCTGTAAGTCAATACCCACCCTAACCCCTAACACACTTTGTTGGAGCACGACATTGACCGGGTTCAACACGGCTTTATAAGATACGAGTATGATCATCAATGAACGTCGGGTGAAAGATTTATTAAACGAGGGTCCGAGCCCAAATGCTCCAATGTCCGAAACAAAGTCGCATGGACTCAGTGAAACAGTCCCCTTTGAAAGGATTTGCCCCGCCCGACTTGCTCACCAATCTGGATATCGCACTAACTATTCACGGCTCGCTGGTGCCGTGCACGGCACTGGGTGCCGGTAACGCCATATCAGCGTTGCATGTTACACCTCTGCCGGCATTTAAATGGTTAGCGCAGTGAAATGGCAAAGTGGCGATAACCTAACCTTTGTACAAAATATGGCCGCTTTTCTCACATCCAACCCCACCAAATATTGTAGGCTGGCGGTACCAAGCTAACAAGTTAAATGCCTGCAGAGGTGTAAAGCGCGTCCCGGTCCGGATATCTTCATCCAAACTTCTCTTTTTCACTTGAATCACAAGACGAGGTCACACAATAGCACTTTCCCGTCCATCGATTGTCTCGGACTCGGGTGTCCTCTGGTAATACCAAGGTACGTGGATATTTCCGAGCGGACGCTGATGACTACATAGATGCTAAGTTCCACGTAGCAGATCGGTACTGGAGCTCAAGGTGTCGTGTCTCCTTGGGCTGTGCGCGGGATCATTTCTTCACTTTCTTCTTTTCAATTCTGTTGGGATCGACTGAGAATCGGAATCTGGAAGAGCAGCAGAACCCATCTTCCAGAAAATGGCGGGAAACACAGCCGGCCACTCGAACGGTGACCGGGTCGTCGCCGCTCCCGGAAGCAGCCGTCACGTCCATGACGAGACAACACCACTACTGAGCGAATCCACCCTCGAGGCCAACAAACCCATCAACGAGGCCGCGGAAGATGACAGTGACAGCATCGACAGCACCGGTGATGGCGAAATAACCGTCGTAGCCGATGAGCTCTCCACCACCCGTCTGGTCGTCATCTTCAGCACAACCTGGGTGGGCGTCTTCCTCGGCGCCATCGACGCCAGCATCATCGCCACGCTGTCGGCGCCCATCGCGAGCGAGTTTCAGTCCCTGAGCCTGTTGTCGTGGATAGCTACCGCCTATCTCATTGCCAATGCGGCCTGCCAGCCCTTGTCCGGTCGTCTGACCGACATTTTTGGGCGCGGCCCCGGCCTGGTCTTTAGCAATGTTCTGTTCGCGCTGGGTAACCTGATTTGCGGTGTGGCCAAGAATGAGCAGACCATGATTCTCGGTCGCGTCGTTGCGGGCATTGGTGGTGGTGGACTGATGAGTATTAGCACCTTTTTGGGATCGGATTTGGTTCCTTTGAGGAAGAGAGGCGTGGTTCAAGGGTTGGGAAATATTTTCTATGGGTGAGTTATCATTGCATGCTGGCTTGTCTTACTTACTGACAACCATTTTGCAGAGCCGGTGCCATGCTTGGCGGTGTTTTTGGCGGCTTCCTCAACGACACCTCCTCCTGGGGCTGGCGCCTTGCCTTCCTTGTCCAAGTTCCCGTCAGTCTCGTATCGGCTGTGCTCGTCTACTTCCTCGTCAAGGTCCCTCCCAAGGTCTCCAACAAGTCGCTCATCTCGCGCATCGACTTCCTGGGCTCTTTCTTCACCATCGCCTTCCTCATCCTCCTCCTCCTAGGTCTCAATGCCGGCGGCAACGTCGTCCCCTGGACGCACCCGCTTGTGCTGGTCTCCATTCCTCTATCCTTCATCATGCTTGCCGGCTTCATCTACTGGGAGTCCCGCCCGGACAACACCCAACCCATCATCCCCGTCCGGCTGCTCGCCCACCGCACCGTCTTCACCGCTTGCGTCACCAACCTAATGTGCACCATGGTCACCCTCATGCTCACCTTCTACGTGCCCATCTACCTGATTGTCCTCGGTCACACCCCGACCCAAGCCGGCCTCCGCTTGCTCGCCTCCCCGCTGGCTGTCTGCTTCACCAGCTTCGGCTCGGGCCTGATCATGAAGGCCACCGGCCTGTACAAGGGGTTGGGCATCGCCCTCGTCTCGACGCTCGTTCTGGGCGTCGCTCTCCTGACCACCCTAGGCCAGCACTCCCCCGGCTGGATCGTCTTCGTCGCCCTCTTCTTGATCGGAGGCGGCTATGGCGGTATGTTGACCGTCACCATGGTCGCCTGCATCGCCGCCGTGGACCATTCGCAGCAGGCCGTGATCACAAGCGCTACTTATGCTTTCCGGTCGGTTGGTGCGACGGTGGGTATCACGGTTGCGTCGACGGTGTACCAGAATATTCTCAAGACGGAGCTGTGGGCCCGGTTCGGTGATTGGCCGGGGGCGGAGGAGCAGATTGGTAGGATTAGAGACGATTTGGGCGAGCTGAACAGGTTGCCGCTGGCGTGGAGGGAGGGCGTGATGGAGTCGTTCATGACGGCGTTTAAGGGCGTGTGGTTTACGGCGCTGGGGATGGCGGTACTGGGGTTGGTGGCTGTTTCGTTGATGAAGCAGCATAAGCTACACTCGACGCTTACGAGACGGGAGGATTGATCAAGTTAGTAGGTACAGAGCCGTGTGTGTGTGGTTGGAAGGCGGTTTAGCATTGGATATGGGTGCGCTGTGTTGAGGAGAGGAGGATAAACGGGCTTGGTTATTTGGGCACCCCGTTTGGTGAGCGAAAAGTTCGTTTGGGCGTTACTTTTGTGGAGGGTTCTCTTTTGCTCTCTATTTTCTTTGCAGTCTATTTTCTTTCCGTTTGCGGCAAGATAAAAGTACACGAAGCTCTATGATCGCGGTGTTTCTACCACACATGAATCGGAGATGGCCTTAGCAGCCAGCTTGACCCTCTAACCTTCCAGTGTGTAATCGCATTGTCTCCCACCGTTCTACACTCTTCCTAAAATCCCCTGCGGTGTCGCCATCTTGCTTGCAACTGTTACAAGCCCACCGACAAGACACATGACACCGCTGAAGATGGACAGCTCGGAATATCCTCCATACACATCGATGAGCTTCCCGTTGATCGGAGGTCCAATCAATACCGCAATCGAGCCCAACGCCATTCCCATACCGATATACGTTCCCAAATCTCTAGGATCTCTCGGACAGACCGTCAAAGCCGCAGACGCCCCCGAGATGATCATCCCCGACGAAAACCCATAGACAACCGAGTACACGATCAACCCAGCCGTCGTCTCCGCCTTGTTGAAGCAAAGAATGATGATCCCGCTCGCCACTCCGCCTACCGCCAGCACATTCAATTTTCCCACCCGATCTGCCATAACCCCAGGAATAATGCGCCCAAAAGTCGACGCCGCATTGACGATAGCCAACAAGTATCTAGCTAGTGTCGCATCCACCCCTCTCGAAACCGCATACGTCGGAATAAAAAACAACGGCGTCAACATCCCCAGAAACAAAAAGAATATCGCAACCACCAACATCACAAAGTCATTTTGCTTCAACGCCTTCGCCAGAAAGAAACTCGTCGTCCGCGGCGGTAGACGTGGTTTAATCGCCAAACTTGCGAATCCCAAAAGGGGCAACATCACGAACCCGATGACCCTGACTGACCACCCAAAGCCCAGCTTGCCCCCATGCCCATAATCACCAACATGGCCAGAACCACCACCACCACCATTCAACAACCTCCCCAACACAATCGGCACAACCACCCCGCCCACCGAACTCCCACTAACCGCCAGTCCCAGCGCCGCTGCCCGTCTCTTCTCAAACCACTGCGCCACCGCCGCCATCGCCGGAAACATCAACAATCCCATAGCAACCCCATTCAAAACCCCCTGCGCCAGCATCAGTTGCCAGTAGGTCTTACAGAGACTAGTCATCATGACCGCAAATATCATCAACACAGCGCCTGGACGGACGGTAGCAGAGGCACCGTACCGGTCGAAGAGAGGGCCGGCGAAGAGGCCGGTGAAGAAGGAGAGGAAGGATTGGAGGGAGCCGATCCAGGCTATTTTTGAGGAGGACATCGAGGCGGTGTGGGTGTGGGAGGAGGAGAGGGGAGAATGGGGGGAGAGGAGGTGGTATTGTTCGTAAACGCCAAAGGCGTTGGAGTAGCCGAGGGCGCAAAAGAAGATGAAGGCGGAGGCGGCGGCGACGAGCCAGGCGCGGGGACCGCCGTCGGGGGCGGGGGAGATGTCGTTGAGGTGAGCATCTGGGTCGGAGTCGGAGTTAGACGATGTGATGGGGTAAGGATTGGGGTTGGCGTCTTTCTCGGTGTTGTTGCCGGTGTCGAGGCCGGTGGAAGGTGGGGAGGAGGGGTGTTTGTCTGTTAAGGCGATAGACTGCCGAGGGGCTGTGGAGTGAAGATGTGGGTTTGACATGCTGAAGTTCACTTGGAAGTGTATTTGGTGTTCCGTTAAGTGAGTGTCAAAATTGATTCACACGGTTCGTAGAGAATTCTTTCGGTTGCCATGGCTTCCATATGGCTTGGGTGTCAGTCTATATACATTTCAATCTCGGTACCCACCCACCGCAACTGACTGGTAGTTCCGCTTCAAATATAAAGTAATTCGGAGATGTAGCGTACCATCACCAACCTGCCCGATCTGTTGGTTGTCTGAAGGAGTGAGGACTCGTCAGATATTCGGAGCTTATCTCGGACTCGGAGCAGCGAGCCAATCACACTCCGGTCTTTGGTGTAAGCTCGGAGTATGGCGGGCGACAGAGACAAAGGACGGATTCCATACAGACTGATTCCTTCGGACTGCTTGCTGACAGTACTGCTTCTCTTCCTTTCAATTACCATTTTCTTGTCTTCCTCGAAGATCGGTGTCTCTGCCGAGAATATACTGCGGGTACCGTTGTTTTGCGTTGTCAAGCTACATCAACCTTGCTCAATCGGATTTCACTTTCGGAGCGGGCCTGACTGACACGGAGACGACTTACACGACTCTCGGAGGACAGTGCTTGTTAGTCATGGCGGAGCCCGAACGTCGACCCCTGAGGTTACGGCCACAAGTGTAAGTGCTTCAATTCATCCCGTCTGGTGATAACGGTTATGTAGGACGTGAGGCTAATTGATCCAGATCGTGTGCTCTTTGCCGGAGGCGTAAAGTCCGGTGCAATCGGGAGACACCCTGCAGCAACTGTATTCGCTCCAAGAACGTCCATGGCTGCGTGTATCAGGTCCATCCGCTTCCTCAACAATTGCCACCACAAAGGCCACGTCCGCTCGCTGCCTGTGATACTCCCAAAGACAGTCAAGCCCAGAGCCTTGTCCGGCCGGGTCCAGTAGTCCGGTCCGTTCCGGCTCCAGGGGCAGGTTCTTTCGTCACACTACCGCCGTTTCCTACCCCGTCAGCCAGCGGAACATCAACTGTTGTCTCGGGCCATTCCTCAAAAGCTCCGTCCTGCGTTGATGCCTCGAGCTCAACCCACTCACCTGCCGCAACGAATCAACTGACGACTTTACCTGTAGTCTCTAGTTCGGATCCCAATGTACTGAGGGGCAGAATTCGGGAGCTTGAGGAACAGTTGTCCAAAGCAACACTTTCACGGTCTTCAAACCCGAAAGCTCCTTCAAGTCCAACAGCCACACACGAGTCTTCTCTTGCAGGAACGTTCATTACTCAGGCAGCCAGTACCTCCCGGATCGTCAATGTTTTCCACAAAAGCCGTCTGTTCGGCCAGAGCCATTGGCTAAATGGAGTTATCTTGGTGAGTGAAACCCCTTGAAAGATGTCCGTTTGTCCCTGTTACCGCTCTGCAAGCACTTGTTGACCACAAAGCCCAACACAGTTGTTAGATATATTCAAGACGTTCGAGCCCGTGGTCCGCAACGGCACCGCAAATAAGTCCATGGCAGGCGTGGCAAAGTGCAAAGCTTTAGCCCGAGTCATTAAGGCCCAACGGACTCCGCCATGGCCAACCATACCAACTCGTGATCTGCCGCCAAGGGAGATTGCCGACCAACTGATGGACTGTTATCTCAGGACTTTTGAGTCCTTATACAGGGTCCTGCACATTCCCACTTTCAAGACAGACTATGAGGCGCTCTGGGAATCAGTGTCGGGGCATCCGCATGCGGATCAACAGCCGCAGCGTGTCGATACGGCCTTCCTGGTCCAAGTCAAGCTCGTGCTTGCCATTGGCGCCACCGTTTACGACCAAGACTTTTCTCTCCGCCCCTCTGCCATCCGCTGGGTGTATGAAGCGCACACATTCACCTCGGAACCAGAGTTCAAGTCCCGATTGAATATCAGGTCACTACAAACCGATATCCTGCTATTGCTAGCGCGTGAAACGGCCGGTCTCGGTGGAAATCTGATCTGGATCTCGGCGGGTTCCTTGCTGAGGACTGCGGTGTACATGGGTTTGCACAGGGACCCGGCGCACCTCCCGAGGAGAACAATCTTTGCCGCCGAAATGCACCGGCGGCTGTGGAATACCGTGCTTGAGCTAATGGTGTCGTATAGCATGAATGCCGGAGCACCGCCGCAGATATCGCTCGATGACTATGACACAGAGCCGCCGGGTAACTACCACGACGAACAGCTTGTGGAAACTCCTGCAGACGATGGGAGCGACCTTTCACCCGCAGCGGCGCAACCGGAAAGTGAGTTTACACAAACGTCCGTTGCAATCGCCATGCGGAAGATCCTTCCCATCAGGCTTGCCATCGCAAAACTTCTGAACGACCTCGGATCGACTCGTCGCCAGGGCGATATGGCATCTGCATACCATGAATCATTGAAGCTCGATACGGATCTGAGAGCAGCATATCGAACCCTCACTCGAACCCTTCAAGTGCTTTCTCGCAACTTAAACGAGGGTTGCTGGCCGGGATCATCGTCATCCGCTCTGCTCTTCCCATCCCAATTCATTGATCTCGTCATCAACCGTGACCTCTCTGCCCTTCACATTCCCTTCTACAGCGCCGCGCTTCACGAAGCTGCCTACGCTTTCTCGCGGAAAGTCGTCGTTGAATCCTGCTTCAAGATCTGGCGTACCGTCAACTCTTCGCCAACTTCCCCTTCATCGGCAGGTGCCGCTCGGCAAGATGCCGACCCCCGAAGAGCTACCAACCAAGACATCTGCCGGCTGGCTTCTCACGGTGCAGGCTTCTGCCGCAACGCAGGTATCCAAGTAAGCATGCTCCTCCTCGGCGAGCTGCGCGCCCAGCTCAGGGAAGAAGCCGAAACAAGTCTTTCTCCGGTGAATCGATCACTGGTGCGGCCTGATCTGCTCGCTATGGTAACCGAGGCCAAGGACTGGACCATGCGCAATATCAACGCGGGCGAGACCAACGTGAAGGGTTACCTGTTTGCTAGTATGGTGTTGGCACAGATTGAAGGGATGATGAAAGGCCAGGAAGGAGAGGAGGCACTTGCGCAGATGCTGGCGAAGGCAGCGGATGAGGTTGTGGATAAGTGTGTGCCGCTTCTGGAGGAGATGTTGGAGAGGGAGACGAGGGTGAGGATGGCGAGCGGTGGAGAGATTGATTCTGGGCAAACGCAAAGGCGAGAATGTGGCCAAGGAGAAGCAGGAGAGGGAATGGTGTCACAACAACAACAACAACAACAACAACAACAACAACAGTTTGAAGCAGATGGTTTGGCTATTACTCCTGAATCAGAATCGGCGCTGGGAATAATAGGTAACTGGGATATGTTGGTGAGTGTCCTGCCCTTGACGATGTATTGGTCACCCTGCTAATGAGTTGACGCCTGTGGACTGCAGATGTTGGATGCTCAACATATTGGCGGCTTTGGAGATATCGCTGAACCGATGAATTGGGCGCTCACCGGAGCCACGCCATTCAGTGCAGTTGGGCCATTCATCTGGTAGTGCGAGTGACGGTGAAGAGACTTGTGTTTGGGATGATGAGAATGAGGTTTGGCTGTTTGATGTTGACAGAAGCGAGTTGATGTTTCGTCCAAGCTTCGGCGGTCTTGGCTGATGGCACGCGAGACCCCATTTGTACCCAAGATCCATTGTATTACATTGTACCCTAACCCTCAATCCCAATTCATTGTGTTCCTCTTAAAGATTGGAAACAGCCACTCGCGCACCCTGCCCTGTTCCTGACCAAGTTCCTTCCCTGTCAGATCACTGCGCCTTCTACCCACAAAAGTGAAGCCTCATGACGTTACCAAACCAAAATGCCCGTTTGGAAATCTTCAGGTGAAAGTTGCCTTGGTCAGCAGCAGCCGCGATGCCAAGACTTGACGATGAAGTGTACGTACCCGCTTTCCCATCTGGGCATCCAGAATGGGAACGACGACCGAGACTCCAACTATAAAAGCTGTTCTTGCCAAAACTTGGGCCGAGGCTTGTCTCCAGATCCCAAGCTCTGAAATCGTTTTTTTTCTCGTCAGTATCCTGGAATTTCTTTGGGTTCATCCTCCGTCTCCTCTTGTTCTCCCAAAACATTTCAACGTTGATATCTCCTAATCTGCCTTGCATCTCTTTATCATCATTAACCCTCTGGATCACAGTCGACTTTGGCTATACGATATCGAAACCACCGCCAAATACCCAGAAACTAGATTTCCGACTATCCTCCCGAAAACGCCGAGAAGGATTTCATCGGATACTCAAGGGCGGTCTTCGTGACGAACTGATAGCAAAAAATTGTTGGCTTGTTGCTTGCCTCAGCTCAGGTGTCCCCAGGCTTATCAACTTGACAAACACCACAAGACAGACCCAATAGCCACTCTACAGCAAACATGGGGTTGTCCTCATTTCTGCCGAGCATTGTTCCGGCATTTCCAGAGTATACAGGGCCCTACAAAGTGGGCGCTGTAGACGTCGAAATCCCAATATCGGAGATTGGCTCTGTGAGCGCAACCCCAAACGATGCTGATCACATCCACACCATTCAGTTCAGGATATACTATCCCGCTACTCCTGACACGAACAATGAGGGCATCACCTGGCTACCGCCTCCTCAGCGTCTTGCTATTTGGGCTTATAGCCAGTTTCTTGGGCTGAGTTCCAGAGTCGCATCCGTTCTATCGTCAGTATCCCATCACCGTTATCACTGCAAATGAGACTTGGCTGACATTGTTTTCAGATTCCTGCCCAGGCATCTTCATTACATCAAAATTCCGGTTCACGCAAATGCTACGCTCTTACCTCCTCAGTCGGCCGGCACTCCGCAAGCTCGATGGCCAACGGTTCTCTTCTCTCACGGTCTTGGCGGTAGCCGGAATGCATACAGTCATGTTGCCGGATCTCTAGCGTCTCATGGTATGGTGGTGTTCTGTCCCGAGCATCGAGACGCCAGCGCAGCCATATCCGTTATCCGCGATCCCAAAGACCCCAAGGCGTCGCGTATCATACCCTGTCTTGCCATCGAGCACGTCCATACACCCGAGGTTTGGGCCAAGCGTGAGACTCAGATCCGAATCCGCGCATGGGAAATAGGACTTCTCATGGAAGCAATTCACCGCATCGACCTTGGCGACAACGATATCATCAAGGCCAACCTCAGCACCCCGAGTCCCACCCCGCTGTCGGCTCTGTATCAGTTTACTGGACGAATTGATGTGCATGAGCCTGGCAAGATGATCTTTGGCGGCCACTCCTTCGGCGCCGCTACCGTAGTTCAGGTGGTCAAGAGCACATACTATGTCGACCATCCAGACATCGCCAAGTGGCATAACCCTCTCTTCAGGCCAGTGGAGAACTCGGCCATCCGCCGCCAGGTCACCGAAAACACACCGACCTTCCTGCTCGATATGTGGTGCTTCCCTATCCTCTCGGCCGCATCCACCCCTCTCTTCAACTTGCCGCTCCCCGCCTATTCTCCCACCGTTGCCTCTCCTGTCGGTGGCAACGGTATCCTGGCTATCGAATCCGAGGCATTCTACAAATGGAAAGAGAACATGCACAGCACAGCTCGGATTGTCTCACCCGATCCTTCGGCCAAGGTCGTTTCTCAGGCGGCGTTCGAGAGACCAGGTGCCAAGAAAGCGTTCATGAAGGTAGCAGCGACAAAGCTGAGCGAGCCTGGCCTTTTCTATGTCCAGAACAGTGCCCATCTCAATCAGAGCGACTTTGGTGTGCTGTTCCCGTGGGCAGTAAAGAAAATCTTTAAGGGAGAGCAGCCCGAGCGGATTCTTCGATTGAATGTGCGCGCTATTCTGCAGTTCCTGAGAGAGAATGGGGTCAGCGTAGCGAGGACCTGGTACGGTGATCTTGTGGAAGGCGGAACTGAGGAGAATCTTGAGTTCAAGAAGGAGAAGAAGGGCGTCGATGGCGGCATACACGAGGATAAAACCATTCTCGAAAAGAAACTTGCCACAGAAAAGGAGGGGGACGTCAAAGATGAAAAGAAGGGGGAGAAGAAAACGGCTGGGTCGATCGAGGCCTGGAGGTGGATCAACATCATCGGTATGGGCGCAGAATCTAGTCCTAGTGAGGTTGAATTGCAGTCTGGTGAGACAACGGCCGAGAAGGCAGAGGAAGCTAAACGCGATGAGGAGGAAATGGAAGGACAGATGGAGCCTGGAATGTACCATGATGAAGTTGCGGAGCCCGCGACGGCAGCAACTTTCCCTAGTGAGGGCATCACCAGGAATGCTCGCGCGGAAGTGGACGAGCGCACCACAGCTTAGGACTGCCTTGTGATGTAAAGTTGGCTGGCTCGACTGGAATAGAAAGGAAAGGCTCAAAAGGTGGACATAGAACCTAGGGATAGACAAAGCTTCCGCGAGGGAATCATTGATAGAGGTCAACCCTTCTGGCATACACTAAAGAATATTACACAACCCGTTCCTGAATCCATATCAGAGCCTCTCTGAGAGGGCATCTTGAACTGTCAGAGCCAGGAAAGGTGTTGCGCACATTGAAGTATGATGCAATGAATATAACCGGAGGATGTTCTTGTAAGAATGACACTTCGGCAGGAGGTGTCGGTGACGGGTTGAAGTCGGGAAAAGTGGGGTTGTGCCGGCGGAGGTGGTCCCGCAGATGCCGGCTTGTTGCCGGAGCACAAGCTCCACCCGGCTGGAGCTCTTGTGGGGCGGTTTCAGCGTCACATCCATTCGCTAGTGCGCTGCGTAGGTAGCAGCCGGGATGGGGGGCGCTTCGAGTTAACGGTGTCGTGCCATTGATCAACTTGACATCGAAACTTTCCCAGAAATTCAGCTTTTACACCACACTGAACATCCAACAGCACTATTCGGCCCATTCATCCTGTTTTCATACGGCAGCACAACGAGACGAAATCCTGCCCCGCCAAGAGTGCCAATCACCAGCAAGTACACGATCATCAACCGTCCACAATGTCGAACCTCAAACGCCCAGCGGAAGAGGCCTTCGACGCTGTGGAGGGCCTCTCGCCAGCTTTGAAGAAGTCCAGGATCGATGACTATAATAAGAGTCTTACACCAGCAAGCCCGGTCGGAAATGGCGATGAAACACGCGAAGGATCAAACGAAGAGAAGGCGGAACAGACCAATGGCGAAAACAACAACAATAACAACGAAGTAAAAGACGAGGAGGATGACGACCTGGAGGCGGGCGAGGAGGAGGTCGATGAAAAGGCGCCAATCCGACAAGCCGCGCCAACAGAAGGCTACGACGATCTCTACCTCGACACCATCGACCGCAACGTTCTCGACTTCGACTTCGAGAAGCTATGTTCCATCAGCCTGTCCAACATCAACGTGTACGCGTGCCTCGTATGCGGCAAGTACTTCCAGGGTCGTGGCCCAAAATCGCACGCCTACTTCCACGCGCTTGAAGAGGGCCACCACGTGTACATCAACATGAGCACGCAAAAGGTCTACGTCCTACCGGAAGGCTACGAGGTGAAATCCAAATCGCTTGACGACATCAAGTACGTCTCGGACCCGCGCTACACGCGCCAGGAGGTGCTGGACCTGGACCGCAAACCGCACGTGTCACGCACGCTTCTGGGGAAGGAATACGTCCCCGGGTTCGTGGGCATGAACAACATCAAGGAAAACGACTACCTCAACGTCATAGTCCAAGCCCTCTCCCACGTCTCGCCCCTCCGCAACTTCTTCCTGCTGGAAGACTTCGCCAACGCCCCCGAACTTGTTAAGCGCACATCCATCCTCTTCCGCAAGATCTGGAACCCGCGCGCCTTCAAATCGCACGTCTCCCCCCACGAACTCCTCCAAGAAATCTCTCTGCGGTCCAACAAGAGATTCACCCTCACGCAACAATCCGACCCCGTCGAGTTCCTCTCCTGGTTCCTCAACCACCTGCACCTGGGGTTGGGCGGCTCCAAGACCAAGCCGCACTCCTCCGTCATCCAGCACATCTTCCAGGGCAAACTCAAAGTCGAATCGCAAGCCATTACCGCGCGTGCCGACCAGGTACACGACCGTTTACGGTTCGAAGAAGCCGCCGACGTGCAATCGTCTGTTTCCCGCTTCTTGCTTCTTACCTTGGACCTGCCCCCGGCCCCGCTGTTCCAAGATGAACAAGAACGCAACATCATCCCCCAGGTCCCGCTCACCACGATCCTAGCCAAGTACAACGGCGTAACAGCCCAAGAACTCAACGCGCAGCGCAAGCGGTACCGACTTCAACACCCTCTACCTCCCTTCTTGGTATTCCACATCAAAAGATTCAGCAAAAACAAGTTCGTTTCCGAGCGAAACCCGACGATTGTGACTTTTGACGCGCGCAATCTGGACGTTTCGCCCTATGTGGAACCGGATCCGAATTCTCAGCATCAACACGGGGAACCGATCTGGTATGATCTGGTAGCGAACGTGGTGCACGAGGCGGTTAGGAATAAGGAGGATGTGGCGGATAGTGTGGGGGAGGAGAGGAAGACGTGGAAGGTGCAGTTGCGGGATAAGGCGACGGATGAGTGGGTGGTGGCGCAGGATTTGTTTGTGGATAAGGTGCGGAGCGAGTTGTTGTATCTGAGTGAAAGTTATTTGCAGATTTGGGAGAGGAGAAGGGAACCTCCGACGGGTAAGGGGAAGTGGAAGGCGTGATGGTCGGATCAGAGGTGGATAGGTAGGCGGAGGACGTCTGTATAAGACACTTGATATTGAGCAATGGCTCTTGGATGAAAAAAAAAAAAAAGGCAATCATACCAAATGGGATGGAAAAGCATATACACACTGTCCAAACTGTGTTTTTCTTTCGCCGTGAAGCCTGACCGGGAAATCAAGTGCTTACCCAGATATATGATATGCCCTAAACATCACTACAGTTACATATGCTCAAGATTAATGAACCATACCGCCAACAAGCATGCATTGGTCATAAAGTTTCGCTTAGCTTAGTCCACCGTCAAAATTCCACCGCATTTCATCCAGCCGTCCATTCATCCATCCGACCTTTAACCCCGTTTCAAACCCGCTATGGTCCCATCAAAATGATACGCCGTGCGGGTAAATCAAGTTCAAGTAAAAAGGCGCAGAAGAAGAAAGGGGGAAACTGCCGTTCCCAATCCAATGACCACCTCCTTTCCGCTTCAAGGGAAAAGAGTTTCCCAAAACTGAGGCATGCTTGCTGCTGCTTTTCCGTTTGGATACTGTACATATGTCTTGCTTCAAAGTAGGACCGACGAGGCGCCTGACCTTATTACGCGCACTTAGCACGTCTTGTAACGTTATTGTCTTCAGCGTCACTAGATAGTGTGGATCGCCGCCCGGTGGGAAATTGATGGATAGACGTCGCGATCAAACCGACCTAGGTGTTTAGAGGCTGCGGGCGGCTATCAGTCTGTTGCTGTTGCCTGTTGGCGGTCCGCTTGTCGCCGTCACGGTTGTTCGCCTTTTCGCGACGCGACTCCTCAATGGCCGTGCGCTGCTGGATGCTCGAGTCGTGGCTCTTCCATTCGACCTTGGTCTCGGAGGGGAATGACAGGGTCCGACGCATGGTTTCACTGTTCAGTCAAAGTTAGTCCAAGATCCCCAGAGTGGCTATCCGGAACCAATGAGTCAAAACATACCGAATCTTCAGGACCCGCTGGCCATTAGCCCGAGCCCAGATGCTGAGAATATCCTCGCCATTCCGAACACTGAGAACAATGCCGCAAACATCGTCGTTGGCGTCGCCAAATTGATCACCGATCAGAGCCAGCAGAATGTCCTCCCAGTAGCGATCGGCCACACCCTTGCGCAGGCGCACAATCCACTTTCCTCCATTCTTGTTCTCTTCGTCCTCCCATATTGGCCGAATTCCTTTCTTGAACAGGTGATAGTCGGACACCAGCGGCAGACCCGAGGGGCGCTTGAGGTGCTGATAGACAGCGAAGAACTGCTCAGCCGTCTCGCACGTGGCGATAGGGTGCAGAGTCTTCTCGTACTCGATGAAGCCGTTAGCCTTCGAGATGGGGGGCCGGTACCAGAAAACCCAGCTATTGCGCAGCTGGTGATTTAGGCCCGAACTCGGGGAGTTGGACACTGCGCCCTGAGCCCTCTTGTTGGCATCGGCAAGAGAGGCGTTGGAGGCAGTCTTCCCAACGGTCTTGCCGCTCAAGCCGCCCTCCTTGCTAGATTTCTCAGCAGAGGGTGTCTTTGCGGCATGACCGATGAGGGCGGTCTCGAACGGGTTGCCGCTAGACTTGGGGGTCTTGGCCGAACCGAACGAGGCGAATGCGCCAGACCCAAGGCCGAAAGCGCTCGAAGCGCCGGCCGTGGGCGACACCAGTCCGCCCGGGGTAGTTATAGAGTTGAAGGGGTTGGTCTTTCCGTGCGACGAGCTATCACCGCCGAATCGCTTGGAGAATGTGCGTGAAGACGAATTATCGGCCTGGCCGCCAGACCCAGGTGTTGTCAATGAGAGCTTGCTCGAGCTATGAGAGCGAACAGAGGCATGTAAGTCAGCGGTTCGGGATGTGTTGAGTTGATTGCCGTTTATGGCCATGTGTGTGGTGGGGGAAGAGGGAGGGGGGTAGTTAAGGTAGAGGGGAAGTGCTGGGGTAAAACGCAAAAATCGACACTCACTTGGTACGGCGACTCCATAGGTTGGTATCCATGGAGAAGTCGGGAACCAAAAACTCGACGAACGAGAGAAAGGAAAGGAAAAGGGTATGTAAGAATACTCGTCACCGGAAGACTAATGCAACACAGTGAGCGGCGGCGCAAGCAATTCTTCAGATGCCGTACTGCAAGAAAAGCTAGCCTGTAATTATGCGGGAAGCCGGCGTATAGTAGACGTTCGAGTCGTCGCGGTAGCAGGCACAGGGGCGGCAGCGGCGACGAGAAAGGATGACGGAGTTGGTGGTAATAGTAGCAGCGGTAGTGCAAATGATGTCAGGCAAGGATCTGGCAGCAGCCCTGGTGCCGTAGCGGTGGTAGACGGGAAATTCGTGATGGGGTGAGACCTTTCGACCTCGAGGGCGGCGGGCAATATATTGCAGTGACGACGATTACTGCTGTAGTCAATCCGTCTCGTCCCTGTCTCAGCAGTAGTAGTATCGGGTGGTGAGGTCTAAGAGGGTAGGTATCGAGGACGGGGACAGGCGAGTGCAGGTGCAGGCGTTCCTGGATTGCAGAGGCTCGAGGTCGATCCGACGCGGACGGGAATTTGGGCTTTGGGATGATAGATGGCGGTTGAATAGGATTGGTTGGTGGGCGAGGTGGGATGACGAGTTTTGGAGGTTTTGCTTGGGACGTTGGATCAGATCGATGGAGTGGATGGAATTCGGAAATCGTGAAAAAGGAAGTGGAAGAACAAATCTTGACCTATGGACCGCAATGGCCCCGAGGCGAACAGTGGGTGCCCGTCTGCGACCGACGACCACCAAAAACCCAGCCCGTCCGTCAGTGGCCAGTGGCTGCGACCGAGGGCGAAGTGGTCCGCGCAGCAGTGGCGGGTCCACCATCCACTGTTACGGGTCTCTCATTGTTGCTTGACTCTCTCTGTGTTCGTCGCTGTCTCTTTCCTTGTGTGTCCGCCGTCCAGCCGTCCCTCTCTCCCTGCCCGCCTGCCTGCCCGTTCCCTGAGAACATGGTCGCTGGAAGCTCGGAAAGCCCCACCCTGCCAGATGCTGTCGGGATTCCATGGAACGTGACTGGTCACTTCCAGCGAGGTACACGCTGCAGGGCAGCACCGGCTGCGAACAACCAGCAACGTTATGGGCGGTGAGCGGTGGCAGTAATAGCAGACCCGCCCGTGGAACGTGCAAGATTTCAACTCAAAATGGCGCGACTAATTTCGTTCCCCTTTCCTTCTCTTCTTCTTCTTCTTCACAATCACGACCACAAATCCACAAAACACCGTTGGGCTGCACCTGATCGCTTCCGCGCGACCGACGATACGGATTGTGAAAGTCAAGAAGAACTCCTCTAAATTGCCCTTGTTTAAAACCATCATCACGAGAGCCCCATTCGCGCGGCGTCCATGATGCGATGATGACCTGAAACAAGATCCGGACATTTCATATTCCCAGACTACAATGTCGTTGTATCTGGCTCGCTGCTGGTAATTGTACTACGTATCCCGCTCGTTACCGTCCGGATGAAACTATGGATCGAGGCCGTACCCTGTAATGTGCATCGCATTCATTGTACATGTCTCCATCCATTGTTGACAGGAATGCCTTGCGCATGGTTATGATGCTCGGATTTACGAATGGTAAGTCCCAGTTGTGCCTTTTCGTTTTCTGCGGCCCAATGCGCGTTCATGATGATACGAACATCATCCGGTAAACCGATTCAACAATGACGGAACCTGTCCGTGTTGCTTTTGCGATACGGGCGAGGGTCCAACGTCATGAGTTGAATATGAGGAGACGATATGGCATTCATATTCTGAAATCTGCGATACACCAAATCCGATTCTCAAATTGCGTACCTACCTAGCTTTGTGTTGCTCGAGGCTAACTCGGCTGCTTCTCTACTAGATTCCTATAGAAGCAACGGTCGCGCTTTCCGAGAGCCCAAGACCGCAGATGACCGAACTAGTACTGACTGCAACTGACTCGGATGAAACATAAAGAGGTCTTGATCACAAGGAAGGAGGAGGGTGGCAGACAATGTGTGTACATAAGGTATCTTCAATGAGGTTTGCCCGCCAGTTTGAATTCCTTGGACTTATTTTCAGCGCAAGTTCACTCACTCCGCACCTCGCAACTGTCACTCCTTTGGTCCTGCCAACTTCCTCCTCATGACTGGAACAGTGACTAGAGGAAGAAGTCTTGGTAGGATTCGGTTGATATCTTACATTCCCATATTTCTCTCAATTTAAACTCATTCAAGGTGACAAATGTGTTGCTGCTGATATGCTTTGATATCTTTGCTGTCCTGTCTCGGGTTGCCTCAGCAGCATCTCGGCGGCGCAAACAGAACTGCCGTTCTCCACATTTGCGACGGAACGCGTTGTCACCGCGACCATTGGCTGCCTCGGAGGGCCTCCTTACGTCAGGGAGCCAAAGAAGCCAAGGGATTCGGCGAGCTACCCCACGCTACAAGCTTCCCTGGAGTGGGGTAAAGTCTTTCCCGGCTAGACAAGGTACAATTTGGAGAGACCCCTTTGATCCTTTTTTTTGGCATTTTCTTTCTTAGTGACCACCTGACCGGGACATGGCCACTTGTTTCTCATCTCTGTAGACTTTCATGACCTTATTCTGGGCTTTAACCTAAGATTCACGCTCAATTGGAAGACGAGGTACCGGTACATCGTCAACTTATTCAGATAGTACTTGCTTAGCTGTACCTCCGACTGCGGAGTAGGGTAAGAAAGACCCCGCCATCCCAACAATCACTGGAGACTCGAGACGGTTGTTTGTGCATGCACTCCTTACGGCAGGGGTAATTAGTATCGTTCTACAGACAAAGAGTCACCACTCTTCAACACCAAAACCGCTCCCACTAAACCACCAACAACACACCACCGCTGAGGTTCAACACTCGATGGTCACTTTAACGACATATATACACAGACTATCACCACACAGAACCGAAATACACACGATACCGTACACAATGGAGAAGATCACCGACAAGGTCGCGGCCTTGCCGCCCGACAGCAACTACCTCTCGCTCGAGTTCTTCCCTCCCAAGACCGCAATGGGCTTTGCCAACCTGCGCGACCGTCTCGAACGTATGGCAAGGGGACTTAAGCCGCTTTTCGTCAACGTCACCTGGGGCGCTGGGGGTTCAACCGCCCAAAAGTCTCTCGAGCTTGCCGAAATCTGCCAGCGCGAGCTGGGCCTCACAACATGTCTCCATCTTACATGCACAAACATGAGCCGCCGCTTGCTAGACAAGACCCTTGAGGACGCAAAGGTCCTCGGAATCCGCAACATTCTTGCTCTCAGAGGCGACCCCCCTAGGGCTGCCGAATACCACGATGAGAATGACCCCGAACCGACCGATGACGAAGAGTTTTCCTGGGCCGCCGACCTCGTCCGCTATATCAAGAAGAACCACGGCGACTACTTCTGCGTTGGTGTTGCCGCCTATCCCGAGGGCCACGCCGAGGAGAGCCACCCTCGTGAGCAGAGCTTGGAGCATGATCTCCCTTATCTTGTCGATAAAGTCCAGGCCGGTGCTGATTTTATCATGACACAACTCTTCTTCGACATCGACGCTTACGAGCATTTCGAGAATACTCTGCGAGAGCACCCTAGCGGCGCCTTCCAGGACGTCTTTATCATCCCCGGCCTTATGCCCATCCAGAGCTACCAAATGATCAAGAGAACGACGAAACTCAGTCACGCCAAGATCCCACCGGCTCTTATGGCCCGCCTCGACGCTGTCAAGGGAGACGATGAGAAGGTCAAGATGGAAGGTGTTGCGATCGTCAGCGAGATGATCGAGCGCATCAAGGAGATCAAGAGCAGGACACACACCCCGCGAGGCTTCCACTTCTATACTCTGAACCTGGAGAAGGCCGTTGCATTTATCGCCCAAGGCACAAACCTCATACCTCCTGGAACGCCCGAAGAGGACGAATCTGCCATTCTGCCGGACTTCCCTCAGCTCATGATCAATGGATCTTCCGTCCCAACTCGTTCGATCCAGGGCCTGTCCACTAGAAAGGGCTCAATTGGCTCTGACCCGCGGGATCGGGTAATTGTCGCCAACCAGAGACCCTCCCATCCTGATTTCGAGGCTTCGCCTTCCGAGGCCGGTCTCATGGCAGAGCCCGTCAACACCAGAGCCAACACGTTGGCGATCTCTGAAGGTGAGGGTGTCTTGGGTCGTGAAGCGACATGGGATGACTTCCCCAACGGTAGATGGGGTGACGCCAGATCTCCGGCTTACGGTCAAATCGACGGCTACGGCGTCAGCCTGCACGTCACCGTCCCCCAGGCGCTCCAGCTGTGGGGCTCCCCCAAGACCACGGAGGATATCAACAACATCTTCATCCGTCATCTGAAGGGTGAGCTTTCCGCCATTCCCTGGAGCGAAGAAGGTTTCAATGCCGAGACGGAAGCCATCCGGGACAACCTGATCAAGCTCAACTCCAAGGGCTGGTGGTCGCTCGCGTCCCAGCCGGCCGTGAATGGCCTGCGCTCCAACGACGACACCTTCGGCTGGGGCCCGCAGAACGGCTTCGTCTTCCAAAAGGCCTTTGTCGAGTTCTTCATCCCCTCGGCTGACTGGCGGGTGCTCGAGGCGAAGCTGAAGCAGCCGGACATGAAGGACGTCGTGTGCTTCTACGCCACCAACGCCGCCGGCGACTTTGTCAGCACTGACACGGTCAACTTCCGCGCGAGAATGGCCGCCGATGCGGAGGGGGCCGCTGGTGAGGCCGACCCCAGGCCGCACGAGCCGAGCACCAACGCTGTCACCTGGGGCGTGTTCCCCGGCAAGGAGATCTTGACGCCGACCATCATTGAGGAGGTCAGCTTCCGCGCGTGGAGCGACGAGGCGTTTGGCATCTGGAGCGAGTGGGCCAAGATCTACGGAAAGGGATCCGACACCCAGAAGTTGTTGGAGGACTTGAAGGAGGATCTTTGGCTGGTTAATGTGATTCATCATGATTATGTTGAGAAGGATGGCCTCTGGGAGTTGTTGTTTCAGTAGATATGAGCGAGAAACGAAAAGAATTATGTCATCTGAGGTCTGAGGGGAAGAAGTAGCACAGCAGCATCGAAGGGTGTTTTACAGTGACACGGGTTTGGATGCATCTTAGGCCGGTTGGGTTGGACGGGAGCAAGCATTTTAAAAGTGATTAGTTAGTGTACTGTACATTGAAGTCAAACCGAGTGGGCCAGTGTTACGTTTGGTCTTTGTATAGACTTATAGGTGTACCTTGTAGTGAATAGAGATACGAAAAGCGTAAAAGAATCATCAGCAGCTCGATGGTTACCGGAATCCCTTGGCTTGTTGTTATGCTCTCTCTTTTTCCCGTTGACTTTTACTGTTGAAAGCGTTTCATTGGCGAAAGAAACACCAAGCGGGCACCGGTTTTACACTTCATCAAGTTCAGTTGGCCACATGGAGGGCAAAATAGATCTAAGAGGCGAACCATTCGAGTTACAAATCTGCCTATACATGAATCTCGACAAACACTGAATCTTCCGATTAGCCGCAAAGAAAGATTTCCCTCCCATTATGCACCATGCACCATTCGCCATGCGCCGTTCGCCGTTCGCCATTCAACCACCACCCATGTTCGATGACTAATTTGCATTCCAGTCCCCTCAACCACCGACTCAAGTGCGATATCTCCAGACCAGATCTCGCCCTCCAGAAAAGCCTTACCCAGCTCGCTCAACTCCTCAACACCTTCCCAAAGCCCAGCGCATAATAGTTCCAATCGAGCTCGATGAAATGCAGAAAAGGATTCGATGCTCAAGAACCAAGCAGAGGAAATTGAAGAAGGACCTGCTAAAAAGCAAGAATAATTGACTGACTGGCTGTCCTTAGCCGGATGGTTATAGATGCTCTGATCCTCCTCAAACGACCTCAGGGATGCCCGCGAGAACCGTACTGTAGGTACACTCCGAGACGCAAAGGTTCAATCAAATACCTAGCAGTAGGTGTCTTTTTCGAACTCGACCCCGTACCATATCCTCGTCGCCCAAGTGGTGTGATCAAAGTAGAGAGAAGCCTCTTCCAAGTAGGGGGATTCTTCTTGCTGGTGACTTAGTACCAGGATTGTGTAGCTAGGTAGCGATGGCCTCCGATGAAGCAAGAGTGCCCCATCCCATACCGTTTCTGTATCTTGAGACTGTCTGTTATTTTTCTATGTTTTTAGTCGTTTTGATTTTTGTAGTGTGGTGTATAAGCAAAGAAGCTAGTTTTTGTTCCCATATCCCCAAGGACCCATTTTGAAGTTGACCTGATTGGGGAAAGAAAAGAAGGAAAAAAAGAAAAGAAAAGAAAAAAAACGTATTGCTCAAATATTCGCAGTGGTTGCTGTCTGTGGGGTGGTTTCTGTCAACTGGATGCTAGATCTCATATTGATCCTCATCCACGTAGAACCCCAAGTCACCACCGCCGCCGTTCCCGGTCATGGTGCTCGGCAGGTTCATGCCCATGCCCACACTAGTCGTAGTAAAAGAAGGCTGGCTGAAGTTTCCCTGCCCTCCGTGAGGTGCCGATGTACGGGAGGCGCCAAGAACGCTCTGCGACTGCGAGTAATCATCTTCGTCGTCACTAACGATGTTGATGTAGCCAGCAGATTGCTGAGTGGTTTGCTGGGGCTGCTGTTTAGAGTAACCACCACCAACCCCGTTATTGTGGAAGCCGCTGTTGGTGTCGTAGTTGTTGCCGACCGAAGTGTTGCCGCCGAAGATGTTGGTGGTTGAAGAAGAAAAGCTGGTAGACACTCCGCCGTCGAAGGACATGCCGGCGGCATTGCTGTAGGAGATGGATTGAGACTGGGACTGGCTCTGGCTCTGAGTGGTAAGGGGGAACTCAGGCGCGGGAGTGTGGTACTCGGATGCGGCGCGATCGTTGCGTGTCATGTTGGAAGAACCAAAGTAATCTCCGTTACCAGTATTGCTGCCGGTAGCAGAGATAGTAACAGCTGCTGCAGTAATGGCCGGCGGCATAGGAGACGGGCTAGGCAGTCTATCGCTGACCTCAAAGATCTCATCGAGGGCCTCGGTCTTGAAGACAGGCTGAGCGATGGGCGCGGCGGCGCCAGACATGCGTCTAGGAGGCAGGGCAGTCTTGATGGGCGTGGTGCGTGTCTTCTTGGCCAAGTGGCCGGTCGGCGAGTCGTCGTCCAAAGCGTCGTAATCAACGGAGGCAGCCGACTCGTCCTTATCCGTAGTCGTGTGCGGCTCTACGTAGCTGGCCTTTTTGGCCGTGGATCTTCTCGGCTTTGCGGTAGTAGTCGTGCTCTTACCGGTGGCGGGAGTACCACCGCCGCGGCTCCTGCCCGAGGCCGGAGTGCCGCCGGCTTGACGACCACGCTTGCGGCCTGAAGGCGTCTTGTTGGCTCCCGATCCGGAGCCGGCGTTCATGAACGCTTCGATGGGGTCTTTGCCGTTATCCGCCGCGTTCTTCATGGCTTCGGCAGCCTGTTTGACACCTCGAAACTGGAACTGCAGGCCGTCCGCAGTGGATTCGCCGAAGTATTTGGCAAGTTCTTGAGGGAAAGACAATGTTAGCGATGCTCAGGAAGGCTATGAGAATGATGTGAACTGCGAGTAAAGTTGAAACGCCCAGATATTGAAGATTGAGGACGACTGGTGTTGATGTTGTCAAGATGCTTCATACCGCGAGCTTCGTGGATATCAATCTCCTCCGGATCATCGCCCCTGGCGACAGCAAGGCGCAAGCAATCCGCCTGCTTACGGACAGGGCGGAAGCGATGCTCAATGGCGCTCATGGTCGCAGACTTGCCATAGTGCTGCGCGATTGCTGGAATCTCATCAGCATCTTGAGTTGGGACTCGACCACTGGAAGAGCTGAGACTGGTGATGGTTTGGTGACACGCTCATGTTGGAGGCACCGGACAGGTGAGATACGGTAATAGGGAACCATGGAGCAGAACAACGTCGAGAGATGAAGGGATAGAAATGAAGGAATAGAGAAATGATGTATTCTTACCCTTGTAGTTGAGCCTGAGCTCAGGATGAGCCGCGATAACTGCGGCCAGGAGGCGTGCCTGGGCCTCGTAGGTCTTGAAATTGGCCGGCATATTGATCCTATTGGGAGATTGTTAGTCGGTATCGCGATGCGATTGTGACTGGGAGGGTACGAACTGAGTACGTTGCAAGGGGATCGACGGTCTGCTTAAGTTCAGTGACCTGGTCCGAGTTCCGAGAAGGTTAAGGCGTCTTGTTCGGGAGAAGAGTGAGCTGTGGTAGGCGAAATAAGTATAGATATATATACGCCCGGCCAACCAGTGAATGGTTTGTTGTTGCACTTCTTGAAACTTTCCTCGGCACTCGTGGAATTGTGGAAGAAGTAGAGAGACAACGGGGAGAGCGGGGTGAAAGATAAAAGTCCAAACAGCGAGAACTTTACGCACTGAAAGATTGAAATTGGGAGTCATAGGCAACGGGATGGTTCACGTCGGATGGAGTTTCTCCGGTGACTTCAATCATCCGATGTTCCTCGAGGTCGAAAGATGACGGCAAGTGGAAGGCCTAGAATTCGGACAGCAAACATACCTGCCTGTGGATTAAATTCGGTCCGACTTTCAAACTTGAGGCCAGATAGGTAGCCGCTGATGACGATGGTTAGCCAAAGTTCACTTGTGAGGGTAGGATGGATAAGGAAAACAGAAGATTCCTTGGTGATCAGGATCAAACTGACTCGGGGAGTGTAACTAGGGAGGAAAAGGCGCTATAATGGACTCGGAGACAAATGAATGGTGCCACAAATTTAGCTTGCATCAACCCGAGAACTATATCAAGGTGTTGGAAGCGATTGAGAAATACTGAGAGTATGCGAGGAGAGTCCCGATCCTAGAGGTGCTCGAAGAGCAGACCTCGATCTCGGATACGGTTCATATGGTGGCATGCCCATATCTGATATTGAACAAGAGGAAGCATATATAAACGAGAATTGGAAAAAGGAATAATGAAGTAGCAAAGGAATATAAAGGAAATCAAATTCATGAACTGAACAACTTTTGTTTAAATCGGCTATGACTTACCAGTAACTCAACCAACTCTCAACGCCAAACGCGCATTCAGCCCGTTCGGCAAGCAGACACAAGATCTGGAGCTTATCGGTCGTCAAGGTGTTGCCCTACCGTAGGCTCAACACCCAGAGTTGATATTGCTCAGCTGTTCGATGCTGAAGGCGTGCATGTAAAAGCCGAATGCTCTAGCCGTTGAAACCGAGAGGTTACTGGCACGTAGCCCCCTTTTTGGCGATGTAAACAAAGAGTAGTTGAGGTTTGTGTGATGTTGTTGCCCAGAGCAATAAAGCTTGGCCGAGGCTTTGTTTACTTTCTGCCAGCCCCCACTTCTTCTCAATCAGGGGAACTTTTTTTTGGCTGCAAGCGAATTCTGGAAGGAGGGGAGAATGGCTGCTCGTGAGATCGAAGATGAGTGGACTGCCGCTCTTTTTGCACTCCACTCGGTGGTGGGAGTTGGTTCAGATTTGTTTGCCCGAGACTTGGATGGGCAGATATCGGACGCTTGCGGTGTCAGGCTTCTGGGGGTTTTTGGGAAGTGAAGATGATAGAACACCCTCTTGTCTCTTATCATCTTGAAATAACTTTCCAAAGCTTATTCTGGGAGTCTGAAGCTCCTTCAGTCAGCAATCCGGACGTGGCTGGGTGTCGTCCACTATCAGAGCTTCACCAGCCAAAAGAGAGACAGGGGTGAGCTGCCCACCCCTGACAAATTCGCGACCCAAGGTCTCTTCCAAATCCAAGCAAACAAAAACCCAAGATCCTGGGCGCATGATTGGTTGCACGGCTAGTGTACTCTTTGAAAAGCAGCTGTTAATGGACGATTTCGAACAGGACAGGCCGCCGGTTCTGGTGCAAGGGATGAGAGAAAGATTTGAGGCAGATGAATAGGGGACATTGAAAAAAAAAAAAAAAAGCAAAGGATATCCAACCATAACCAGCTTTTTCGAAGCCAATGCCGACCAGAAGCAACTAAAAGCCTTCTCGCAGCCATTCTACATTAATAATAATACTCTTTAAATAACCATCTTCTACACTCTATATTATCCTCTTATCAGCAGCGTTCGACGTCCGCCTCGCCGCAACACCCTCACGGCCAGTAACCACGCTGTGACTCCCAGGCACCGGGTAGTCGTCGAGCGGGTGATCCTTAATAGCGCCCGAGACGCCCTCGCCGCTTCCGTACATCAGATACTGGACGCCAAGGTAGGAGTCGCAGCAGGCCTGGAAGATACCACAGCCCTTGAAAGACCAGGGGATCTCGCCAGCCGAAGTGAAGAACCAAAACATCTTCATGGCGTCACCGGCCAGCCACATGGCCAAGACCGACACGCGGAAACCCTTGCACGAGCGGGACTTGTGGTTGACGAGGATCTGGGGGATGGGAAGGGTCGCTTCGATGGACAGTCCGATGTAGCCGATGAGGGAGGAGTAGGACATGTAGAGGGACTCGAAGGGCGAGAAAAGGATCTGGCAGCCGACGAGGCCGGCGAAGAGGTAGAGGACGAACTGCCAGTATCTGTGTTTGTGTTTTCTGGGTCAGCTTTCACGTTGTAACAAAACAGGACACCAATTAGGAATACATACGGCTTGGGCGACTTCCACTGCCAGAAGTTGTATGGGCGCTGGTACTCCTCGTCTTGCGCCTTCGCGAAGGGAACAGCCGAGTCACCACCTCTGGAGGATGGGGCAGGGCGGTGGTCCAGGGCGACCTTGAGGAGCACGACTTGGACTCCGACCATGATGAGGGCCTGGATGAGCAGGGCGGTGTCATACTTGGCTCCGGGATAGTAGAATATCCTATGGATTTTGAAGTGTCAGCTGGCGTCGCAAGGCGCAATCTGGACCTTGGCATTGTGGCGCAACTGACCTGAGCAAAGAGGCAACAAGCATGATCAAGGGAATGTCCAAAGAGAAGCCGGCGCTGGACTTGGCCTTGTGCATGGAGTGCGCTTGGTCGCCATAGGAGAGGATGGGCGAGAGGATGATGAAGAGGGGAGTGATGCTGCCCGAGAGGGCCGTGAGCCACCACCACATTGTGTCGGCGTGTTATAGATAAAAGGCGCGTGGTAGCCGAATCGAGGTATGTATGACAGGACACGGCCGTGTATATGTAGTTCGCAAAGAACTATGTATCGTCGCGCTTTGCGTTGGTGTTGCGGTATCCAAAAATGTCTTGCGACGAAGAAAAAAGGGGGTCGAATGGGGATCGTCGAGAACGAACTGTCGAGTTGCTGGGGCGTGAGGTGGTACGGCGCATTGATTTCAAGCCGTGTATCGTGATGCCGTCTTCGTACGGCCGTGAAAAATAAGATTAAAAACGAGAATATCACCAAAGAAAGGAGTAAATAAATAAATGGTGTTTGAAGGTTGGACGGTTCACCGATCCGCTGGACTCGAACTCGGCGTCCAAGACCTGCAAGGTCCAAGGCGGGAGCCCGAAACGTGGGGATTCTCCGGCCCCTGGAGACCTGGACAGTCGATCTCGGACGGGGACCGTTCGGCACTGATGCCCCTGGAACGCGATTGGCGATGTGGGCCCTGCCTGTTATTGGGGGTGATATTGATTGGTTTACATAGGTATTTCAAGTACTTGACTGGGTGTACCTATAACACCTTGAGGTTTCCTCACGAGTTTGAGGCGGGAAAATTTGGTCTGAGCATTTGACTGTGCATTGGATCTCGGCTGCATATGCGTCTTCGATATTCTTGACAATTCACATCGAGCTTCCGCAGTACAGGTGTATATTGGCCTCATCCCAGGTCGTTAAGGAACAGGTACATGAAGATAAGAAAGTGGGTCCGCACTTACAGGTACCTACCCCTCCACGCCATTGTTCTGTAGTTGGTAGGCCTCTGGCAGGATGGCGGCGTTTGCGACACATCTTCAAAACTCTTTACCCTATTGCGGTATCGGACTGTTTACATGAGTCGGGAGAATAAGCCCTTGTGACAATCGATTCACAGATTCAAGCAATCAGACACAGAGGCCGAATCCTTGACCACCATCCATCAACCTCAAGTGAAGCTCCTTGCTCACACAACTCACAATGTCCGAACAACTAGCCGACGAGCTCGAAGCCATCAACTCCATCTACGGCGATGGCACTCTCGCTCCAGCCGACGACTCACAGTCACCCTCCACTTACATCCTGACCCTCCCCGACGAAGTCACCACATCCACACTCCGTCTCCAGTTCCCCCCAGCCTACCCCGATGAACCCCCCGTCGTTCTCGGCACCCACTCGTCCGGCGAGCACGCTAAGCGCGGCGCCGCCGCTCGGGACCTGGCTCTCTTCCGGGACGCAGTCGGCGAGGTGTACGAGCCTGGGCAAGTTTGTCTGTTCGACGCCATTGAGCAAGTGAAGGAACTCATAGCCGCGGTCACCACGGCGGAGAAGGAGGATGAGAAAGAAGAGGAGGAGGAGGAGGAGGAGGAGGAGGACGGAGAAAACGGGAAGAGGGTATCATCGTACGACGCGGCAGCAGCAAGTCATGACGCCGCCTCCTCAGAAACGGGAGGAGACCAACTCGGCCCGGAACCTCCCTGGACCCTCTCGCTCCCCCATATCGAACTCAAATCGACTTTCATCGCCCGCTGCGCGCCCGTCTCATCCCCGGCACAAGCGGCGCAGTACTTGCAACACCTGCTGGCATCAGACAAGCGGGTGCGGGCGGCCACGCACAACATCACGGCGTGGCGGATCCGCGGGCCGAACGGGACTTCGTTTCAGGACTGCGACGACGACGGCGAGACGGCGGCCGGCGGCAGGTTGCTGCATCTGATGCAGCTGATGGACCTGTGGGATACCATGGTCGTGGTGACAAGGTGGTATGGCGGCCAGAAGCTGGGCCCGAGGAGGTTTGCGCTGATTAATGGCGCGGCGAGGGATGCGTTTGTGAGGGCGGGGTTGGTGGAGGAGGAGAATAAGCAGGAGGGGAGGAAGAAGAAGGGTGGGAAATAAATTGGGGTGATGATAGTCTCAAGACCACCCGGCTTTGAGTGCTGACAATAATGGCACAGCAAGAAACACCAAGGACTGACGACGAAAAGCTCTCCAACGGCTATTTAGCGGAAAACAAGATGAATTATTCGCTATATCACAGTCAAAACACCATCCAGCTCCGTCCAACCATGCAACTTTTCCCGAAGATTACAGCCAACGCAAAATTACCTTCCCTCCCTCGCGCCGGTTTTTGACGCCATGAAATGAGTCGAGATGTGCAAACTTTTGGTCATTTTCCATGAATGGCCATTCTCAAAGCCGAGCTCCGCACATCAAAGGCCAACCAAATAGAATATCAACGCAACGCCAACATCTCCTTCTCAACCACGCATCACAACAATCACAGAGTCACTCAACCCTGCTTTTTCAGCAACGGCTCCAAGATCCCCAAAGCCGTCACGGCCTGCTCACAAGACAATATCACCGCGCCGGCCCTCGCCGTCGACAAGTACGACAGCTCCGCGCTCTCGGCCATGGGCATGTCCTTGACCAACCGCCCAGCAACCCCCGAAACGATGCCCGTTGCCTCGAACGGCAAGTTGACCAGGTCGAGAAAGATTGGCACCAGCGTGCCCTCCGTCGGTCCCACGAGCGAGTTGCCAAACAGGTCCACCAGCGCCTTGTCCAGCAGCAAGCTAGGGGGGTCATCCTGCGCCAGGGTCACGGACAGGAACCGCGGTTGCGACACCAGCGCTGAGATGATGCTCGTGTACAGCTTGGTGTCGACCGTGTCGATCCAGCTGTTTCTCCTCCTCCTCGGATAACCGCCGCCGTTCGTGTCACCGTTCTCGCCAGCCATCGAGTTACTATGTCCATGGCCCCGTCCGCCCTCGCCCCCTCCGCCGCCGTGGATACTCGTCTTCTCCCTCCCCGAGCAATGCACCAGCCTCAGTCCCGGTTCCACAAACGGCACCACGTTCCGCCTCTTGAGCGTCTCAAACGTCTTGAGCTGCAGCTCGCCCGCATCTGAGGGCGGCGGCGTAGTCGGCATAGTCATCGGCGTCAACATTCCGCTAAGCCCGCCACCACCACTTCCACTTGATCCTCCCCTGGTATGATGATGATACCCCATCATCCCGGACGTCATAGTCACCGACCCCCTCCTGGACCCATATCCATAACCTTCCTCATACCCCTGCCCATCCTCATCAACAAACACAAACCCTCCTTTCGCCCTCAACGTCTCCACCACCGCTTTTCTGTCTTTTGTCGGCACCAGGATGAAATCCGAGTAATACGTCGTGATGAAAAAGATCGGAATGCCCGCCAGGGCAAGAGGGCAAGTCAAATCGACGACGCGCGAGCCGGCGTCCATTCCGGCGCTGATGACGGAAAAGACCGCGTAGGCATCTTTGGAAACCGAAATCGTTTTTGCTTGGTCTTTGGGGAGGCGCGCGATGGCGGGCTCGAAGACGGTGCGGGCCCAGGAGGAGGGGCAGACGATAGAGCATTCGAGGGGGCTGATGGAGATGTTTAGGAAGGTTGTTTCATCTTGGTGGTGAATTGTTGTCGTCGACGGTGAGGAGGAGGAGGATGGTAATGGTAATGGTTGGCTGGGTGGGAGAAGGATTTGGAGGATGGGTTGGAGAAAGGTTGAGTAGAGGGGGAGGGGGATGTGGATTAAACTCAGTGTTCCCTCCTGTTTTTGGGTGGTCAGTAATTGCTGGATGATTTGGCAATGGTATAAGGAAAAAAAGAGAAATGAGAGGGTGTACTTACCAGGAAGGTTATTTGCGCATTCATAGCAGTGAATAGTTTGTTGACAGCTCCCCGTGATTTGAAACTACTTGATAATCCTAGCAGAAGACTTCGTCTTGGTAGTTGATCAGGTAGAGGAAACTAGGAGGAACCCTTCCCACTTTTTGTCTCCTTGTTCTCCTTTTGAATTGCAAATGATGCTGATTGCCGAAGGAGTGATGAAAAATGAGGTGATCAAGGTGTGACCTTGTGACGTCTTTCGAAAAGAGGAGTCGACTTGTATGTAAACAGTTTTTGGCGTAACACCTGGGTAAGGTGAAAGTGTGATTTGCGTTTCGAGGGGTCCTCTTGGCTTGTAGATGACTGTCCCGACTCCCGATCTCTTCCGCACAGCCAATGCAGTCCGTCACGTCACAAGGTGTTGTTGTTGTTGTTGGTTGATTGTCGATCCGGATGATAGGAGATAGATAGGAGAATTGGCTCGGTAGCCTTCGTTAAAATATGTAAGGTAGGCTCGGTCGGTCTGAAGGAGCGAGCACAGTCACCGAGGAAACGAGCGAGATAGGAAGGGAACTAAATGGGTGGGGTATCGTCAAAGTATATACCCGGGCAAGATAGGAGATTGTAGAAGTGGACTGAAGGATCCCAACCAAAAGGAGAGAGGCAAAAGGATAAAGGTATCAAGGTATTAAAAGAATTTGAGGTGGAGGGGAGAACGAAGGTAAATGTAAGAGGAAATTAGGGAAATGATGAGGATATCGGAAACAAGTCAAAGTTTGTCAAAATTGATGACCTGAATTGGGAAGAGGAGTGAGCGTGTGACTTGCTTCTCCAGTTCCACTTCCTTCGATTCTCCAACCTACTGCTTGCTTGGCTGCTTGCTTCTCTTTGTGAGAAAAAGAGCTTGGCGGGGAAGAAGCCACGCAGGACCCGACCCGAGATCGGCGGGGGAGGGGATAGGACCGGGTCTGAGCGAACTGATAAGGTACCTCTAGAGAGGTATCTCTGCCGGGGGATGCAAGTGGAGTGGAGGGACTTCCATTGATGGCCGTCGTGTTCGAGAACCTCTTTGGCCAGGTCCAAAATAGTTTAGTCTCAAGCTGGACAATCCGACTAAGAACCTAAAAGACGAAGTTCACCTGCATATGATATGCCTGCATGCGTTGCAGTATCTTAGTGCTATGGGCTACCGATGCTGTTGAATTCAGAGAGATGCGAGCCCCTGAATTTGATATCTGGAACGATCACCGGGTTGCATACCCAGGGGATTCACGATAGGGCAGTTCCCGTCTGGTAGTGCAATTGCAAACATTGTGTCCGTCCAGTGCAGGCAGGCGCCAGGCGGTGGGGGTACCAGTCGGCCAAACACCTACCGACAACTGAAATATCAGAAAAGAAAAAAGGAAACCGGTGAACAATGTCTTTCTACGAGAACCTGATGATTTCAGGATGAAGTGCACGTTGGTACATCACTTGATACCACCTTTATGCTCGCGCATCTGCAGGTAAACGCGGGCGCTTGTCATGTCACCTCGGGTAGTACATCCAATTAGCATTTTTGAGATGCTTGAGATCCCACGAGCCTAGAACCTATGTCGGCCTTTCTTTGTTGAAACACTTGACGACAGTTGTCTCACTTTGCTTTGTCTTCGCGGGGATGTCGATTTCAGCCTACAAATTGGCCCTCAAATCGGCCTTCTGCAGTTGTTTAAAGATGGGTCACAATGCATACTTCTCTACACCGTACAATGACGGCACTAAGCATGAAGGCCGAAACGCAGGTACCTTATCTCTGCTTTGCTTTCAAGGTTGCCTGCCAGCCATGCTTCCTTTCACAGCCATTCGGTTTCATATCATTGCTGGTGACCTGGCGCCACCACCAACCACGACACCAATCTTCACCAAAGAGACGTTGGCTCTTCTCCGGCCTTCAAGCTGACAACCGACCTGCGAGCCGCCGTGATGAAGCTTGAGAGATGACAATTTGACCGGCGTGGGGAGAGCTGAGATCTCACTCGTCTGGGGTGCTGAGAAGTGTGTGGGGGAAATCTCTCTTGTGGCGCAAAAAAAAAAAAAAAAAAAAAGACAGATCAAATCCCGAACGGTGAACCCCCTCCCCCCTTCCATTTTTGGTCGTCAACCTGGACAGCGGGAGGAAGTTGCAGGACCTCCATTGTGCGCATGAGGTGGAGGGAAAGAGATCTATCAGTTTTTCTTTCCCCTCGGACTGCTGAGGCCTTGCAACGCCAGGCGAAGCAGATGCAACGTCCGTATATGACTGCTGGTAGGCCGTCTGTCATCTCCAGAAACAGCCACCTTCTGGACATCCTTCACCTGATCCTATTCCCTCCAGTTACACACCGATCATCTCGCAAGAAAAAGCGGCACTGTCAGAAGCCACACCGAGAACTTGGCTTCGCCTTTGTGCAACAAGAGATAACGCAGTAAAAGAAACGCCCTGTTTCAAAAGCTTTGTTCGGCTCCCGTATGATTGGCCAAAAGAGCTCTGACTGTGTGTTCCGGTTTGCTCTGCCATTCTGGTTCTGGCATATGTTCCTGGTTGACAAGTCGAGGTACGCGGGCTTGTGCCACCCGGAAGAGAAGATTTGAACATCCTATATCGGCCCGAGTTTGACTTTTGATTTGTCTGGTGGCAGCGTTTTGTCTGTGAGCAGATTATCGAGCATGTGAGCGACTAGGAGATCCGGCATACCATGGCCACATCGGAATGTCGAGTCTCTTATTCAGCTCAACGTGCAATGGACAGCTGCAAAAATGCTACAGAGCCCTCCGATCCAGGGATGTGCTGCAGCGTACAACAGGTCGCCTCGACTTAATGCGACATGCTCACTGGCAGTTCCCTATCGAAGGAGAATGCGGCCGGTAGTCGGACCGAAGGCGTGCAGAGGTTAGAAACGCAAGTCCTGCAACTCTCTTCATTTGCAGAACAAGTCCCCCTAGATAGATAGGCAAAGGAGATAGCTTGGATGGACACAGGATAAGTAATATCAGGTCAACAAGCCAAATGTTGTGCAACACCCCGCAAATATCCCAGGGGTACAATATCCGAGGGAATGCTGTAGGTATGTATATGCGTGTGAAAGAAAGTGACGTGGCTGGGGAGGACTGAGGAGAGGTACTCATCCGACATTCGTTTTATTTCCTGCTGCTACACATCTTTCCTTTATTTCTTGATACCAACGACGACGAGGTTCCGGGGGCTCTGGCCATAGTCAAACACTGTCTCCACCCAGCAGTCGCGCACAAGGTCGGAGTGTTCCTTGAGGAACAGGTACCTGTCGGTCACGATAAGGGACTCAACTACCATTGCGCTGAAAGCCATCAAGCTCCAGATGGCGCTGAGCTCCCGCTTCCGGGGCAGGTACGCGGCCTCATACTTGGCAATCTCCTCGTCCGGGATGTCGCTCAGCTTCTCGCGCACGATCTGGCTGTACTGGCTGAAGTCCGTGTTGGTCGTCAACTTGGTGATCGCTCCGCGGACGTAGGCGCTGAAGGAGGTGTAGCATTGCTTCCTGAGCGAACCGATTACGACGGGGTTGGTGCTGAAGTTGAATGGGCTTTCTTTGCCCTCCTCCTCGCCCTCGCCCTCGCTGGGCCCGTGGTAAACCTTGGAAATGACCCCCTTGTCGAGGAATATCCTCTGCAAGACGGCGCGATAAAAGTGGCGGGTGAAGAAGGCATCGCTCTCCTTGTCTGTCCAGTTCCCGGGCGCTTGACACGCCATCATACGGGCTGTGATGTTGAGCCTGATGCCTTGGTCGTTGTAGGTAGAGAGCCTTTCGCTCATGGGGAATCCCTGGGGATCCCGTCTCTCGGATTCCCTGACAACACGAGCATTCAGTGGCTGGAGAGTTGGCCGACTGAAGCAAGGCTTGAAAGTCGGAGGTCCCAGCTTTTCAGTGAGAAGATTATAGCAGCAACCCACGATTGCAACGGCGTGGATGGCCGAGTTGAGAACCATGGACCGGATGCCGTAGTGGGAGAGATTGCCACACGAGTGAATGGACACGGCCATCATGCTGAGGTCATCCTCGCTGTGGGTTTCCGTGTACTCCAGCTGCGAGATCACAGGGGCCAAGTCGGCATCTCCCAACTTTGCAACGACGTATTCAATGCTGCCCTTCCCTTCCTCCCGCGCATAAGTGGCCTGAAGCTCCTTTCTCGATCGGAGGTCAATGGTGGCAATATCTTGGTCTGCCACACCCAATGCCTTTGCGGCGCGCTTCAACGCTTCTTCATCGTTGGCTTCTGACGGATCTACGCTTTCCATAATACGATGGTAGAGCTTCTTGTTGCGTATCCTCTTCTCCCGCTCAGCCAGACCGGACAGGATATCGAGATCCTTGGCGCCTGCTGTGTTGGCCTCCTTGCTCTCCACGGCAACAATATGCTTGTTGTACGGGGGGCTCGCCAGAGCGCGGCCCAAATAGTTCTGGCCACTGCCAAAGTCTACCAAGTGCGTCAGTTCCTGTCCCCTAACCCGAGCGACGTCCTCAGAGAGCCTGTCGATGTATCCGGAAAAGTGAGTGACTTCGTGGACTTTCTTGGTGTTCATGCCCAGAGCTACCTGCCGAGGGAGAACTGGTAGCTTTGGCTTGCTTGGCTGAAAGGAGCGGCGCAAAGCAAGTTTTCTGATGTCCTTGACATACTGAACCAGCGTCTCGGGAGGTTGTTCGGGACCAGTTTGCCTGGCAAGTGCGTCGAGATCATCTCTCATCAAGAAATCCAAAAGCACCATGGGCTCGGTCTGCACAAGGTAATCCTGCCATTCCTTGGGTACTGCAGAGACGAAGAGGCCGGGTTCGCTGGTGAAGAAGTCTAGAATGTGAACACCACCACAGAGAAACTGGAAAAGGTGGGAATTGGTCGCAAAGTCCAGCAGGCTGTCGACATATTTGTCCGCAGATGAAAAATCATCCGAGTATGGGAGAGGCTTTTCCGGCCTCGCAGTGAAGTCGACCGTCATGATTTGTTTTGATTGGGGTTATGGTGAATGGTTGTTCATCTACATTTGGCACAACGCCATGAAATTTTGGCTTTCTTTTCACAAGACTCATATGGTAAAGCGTTTCCCAAAGGTACATCGGGCTTGGTGACTTTTGAGTTGCCAGCTGGCAGAATGCCAAGAGACAGCTGTTTGGAGAACCCGATGCTCCGCTGCGGATTTTTGCCGGCCAATGCGGGCTCCCCCACGATCCGTCGCCTGCCCGGCAAGCCTGCACGCCCGGGTTCCATATCGCGGAGAGTCGAGACTCCTCCGTGATTCCTGAACCGAGTTATGCCCATTGCGACAAGGTGACTTATCGTCGGCTAACAAGATGGTACCTACGGCCCCTACGATTCCCCAGATTATTGTTGTCCAAGAAAGGGTTCTAACGTACCGTCTTTAGGTGTTCATCCTGGGAGTCAACTTCAATGAGCACAAGCTCGTCCAGGTGCGCCCTCCTCCTCGTCGTCCTTGCACTCCCACCATGTCGAAGAAACACCCCGGTTAACCCTCACCTCCCAACCCACAGAAAGCTCTCGAGAGCTTCTACGGCCTAGGCCAACAGGCCTCCGCCCGCATTCTGGCCAAATACTCGATCCATCCGCGCGCCAAGATGGGCACCCTCCCGCCCAAGATCGTCACTGCGCTGACGGCCGAACTGTCGACCATGACGATCGAGAACGACGCCAGGAGGCTGGTGCTGGACAACATCAAGCGTCTTCGTGACATGGGTACCTACCGCGGTCGTCGCCATGCTATGGGTCTGCCCGTGCGCGGTCAACAAACGAGGAACCAGATCGCCAACGCGAGGAAGCTCAACAAGATCGAGCGCCACGGTTGAGCGGGTCGGTGATGGTGATGGGAGTGTGAAGGATCATCGCGACGTCTGGATACGCCTGAGCAACTTCTTTACTCGACACTTGCTTCAATGGTCGGGCCATAGGATCAAATACGTGGACGGAAAAGAACGAGTTGCGCCTGGCCTGGCTTAGCCGGGTGTCGACGAGCTTTTAGGGCAGGCAGACAGGCAGACAGACTCAGTGTACGATACGTCAAGCCAGAACAAAACCACGCTGAGACGCGAGAGGGATTAGGCGCGGCGTTGTAGGACAATTCTATCGGATCAAGACAAAACAAATGGGCAACTTTTTTTTTTCCGACTCGGATCACGATAGACATCTATGATACCCAATTCTTCATTCTATTTGCCAGCCAGGTCTTGTATCTCAATCATATCAGCCGCCTAGAACTTGAAGGCTAATCTTACGGCTATTGATCCAACCAAAGTCCACGGAAACAACCACTTACTACTCCCTACCCCCATTCAGATGTCTACTCTTCAGGCATCAAGTCACGCAAATCATCCTCCAGAGCCGGCTCACCAGCCTTCTGCATCTCAGCCGCCACAAGCTCAGCATCCCTCCACACACGAAGAATGTTACCGCCGACAACCTTGCTCGCATCCGCATCACTAACACCGCGTCTAAGCAGCTCGGCCACCAGATCCGGATAGCGCGAGACATCCTCCAGGCCCTTGGGGGCAACCGGAATCCCATCAAAATCGCTGCCGAGGCCGACATGATCATACCCAATCAGCTCGCCAATGTGAATGATATGCTCAGCCACATGCTCCAAAGTCGCGTTTTCCGGGTCAAAGTCCGGCAGCTCATCGTCCCTATCGGGAGCTGCCACGCACGAGATGAAGTCCGGCGAGAAGTTGACCATAACCAACGAGTTGCGCTCCTTGACCAGCTGCAGAACATCATCCGGCACGTTGCGCGGGTGCGGGCACAGCGCGTAGGCGCTCGAGTGGCTGAAGATGACGGGGGCCCTGCTTCCGTTCCACTCCTTACCCGACCCTCCCAAAACATCCTTCATGGTGTCGACGCTGGTGTGGGCCAAATCCACGATCATGCCCATGCGGTTCATCTCGTTGACAAGAGCTTCGCCGGCCGGGCTGACGCCGCCCCAGTGGGAGGGCGCTTTCCGGAACGGGTTCTCCTGCAGGGCCGCGTCGGCGTACTTGTTGCCGCAGTTGTGGACAAGCGTCGCGTAGCGGACGCCCAGGGCGTGGTAGCGCCGCAAAGTGGCGGCCGAGTTGCCAATCTGGTGAAGACCTTCGATGCCCATGGGCGAGATGAGCTGGCTGTGATGCTTCCAGGCTTTGAGGGCGGCTTTACTGGAAACCGCGGGGCCGAAGTCCTTGGGGTAGGCGGCGCGGAGACGGTCGACTAGGTCGATCTGTTGGAGGGTAGCTTCGACGGCTATGTTGGCGACAATGGTTATATGAGTTTCTTTGCGTGCCATGTACATAGGAAAACCGGAAGGGGTGGACTAACCGGACAGATAGTTTTCATCAGAGAAATCGGTGCCGTTGGCAGGGCAGGGCCAATACAAGCTCCAGAAGGCTCCTCCGTTCATGCCATCTTTTAGGCGGGCAAGGTCGACGTGGCCGGGGAGCGTGCCGTCTTCCCAGCCGGTGGTGAAGTTCTTGCCATTGATGTGGTTGTTGAATTTCCAACGCAGCATAATTGGCAAATCATTGTGTCCATCTAGTCGCTTTGTTAGGATTTGTTCTTTCTGGGGTAACAATTGCTGTTGATTTGTGGCCATACCGATCAATGGAGTGTGTTTCAGAATACGCTTTACGCGTCTCTCAATGCTCTTCTCGCCCGAGGAACCAGAAACACAACCCGACATGCCATAGCTCACGGGCCGGAGGAAGACGTGAAGCAACAAAAGCGAGATGAACACGGCGCCCCAGAACTTGCGGCCAACTCCTCGGCGTTGGCGCGTGTTGGGAGCACCTAAGCGCTCAACGTCCCCGACATCGCGGGGCTTTTCTTCTTTCATCTTTTCAATGACGACTTTTTTTTCACCAACCTTGTGGTAACGCGATGAATGAGGGAAAGGGAAAAGAGATGAGTGAGTAGAGTCACAGTTGATATAAACAGGGGAGAGTGTTTACGAGGTGTTTTGTCGTTGAAGGATTAGAAATCGCCTAAAGCTTAGCGGGGTTACTTCACCTTAGATAGGTAGTCCGAGGCATTGTCATTCGGTCAGCCCGATCTGGAAATGCATACGTCCTCAGTTAAATGTAAAAGAAGCGTGTAAATAACAGCGCTTCGATCGACTATACATCGTATATAAGTCAGAACGGGACAGAATCTTGGGATGTTTAGATGACATAGGATGAAGACTCGAGCTACCACACCATCTTGAGGGTGTTGCTGCACCAAGGTCTGGGGTATCTTGGCGTCATATGTGGAAACTTTAACTCGCAGAATCCATGTTAATGACTGACCACAACCTTTGCAAATTCCTCTTCTTTCTCACACCCAGATAAACAACAAACCCACCTACCGCTTTTACGCATTCGTAAGAGATTTAGCTAGCTAAGCCCCCCTAAACTTCATACAGTTTAGCCGGCCCGGCCACCCCTCTTTACAACCCTGACAGCCCCGCCAGCCGACTGCAAATGACCCATGCCAGCCGTGTGCCCGGTGCCACACCACGTTTACTGTATCCACTCGGGTTACAGTGAGCTTGCATAAGGGAGCTAACCATACTACAAGAAGGTTAGGCTCTGGAAAAACTATGGGGAGTAAATCTCTTACGACTGCGTAAAAGCGGTAGAGGATGATACTACACCAACCCGTCCATATGACTGTCTCTCCTCGGTGATAGTGACCCTGCTGACAGCTTAACTGCCCGCTGCCCCGTGAGAGGCAAAGAGGCGGGGGTCTTGGGCTCTTGGCACATCGGATTCGACGAGGCACGCCTACGGTGGGGTTCACAGCCCAAGGTCCCGTCTCTGCCCAGCATCGCGGAGCATCTTCAACTTTCCAGAAAACAAGCACGGGAAATCTAGGCTCCATCTCCAAAGACCCCTCGACCCCTACACGAGACGTTGAGGTTATTTTAGGGCGTACATGTACCTCGCGTGTGGACCCGACCATCTTTCCCTCTGACGCTGCCCGTCCAATGAAACTTGGAACTGGATGAGGACTGCAGATCAACTGGCGTGCTGAAAGAGAGAAACTCTGGCTGCCCGACGAGACAATCAGTGGACACTTCCACTTTGGCCTGCACCTGCAAGCGCATCCATCCTGCCTTCCATTCTCCGAGTGCATCCATCCCGGGCTTCTGCGTGCTGTAGGGTACTACAGAAGAAGTTTGTGTGTTGCCCCTGTTTCACGAATGCCAGTTCGTCCCTTCTGCTATCAACATCGATTGCTGGCTTGTGTTCCCGTCCGTCTTCCACTTTGCTTCTCTGTCTGAGCCCTTCCCCTGAAGCTTCCCCCAGCGTCTCTTCAACTTCTTTTCTTTTTGACACTTTAGCAGGCGATTTTGCACTTGTATCAAATTCTTTGTTCCTAGCTCCGTCGGCGCCTATCGCCAACTTCATTGACACCACTCACTACCTACTATCCAGATAGAGATTCCAAGCCTTGTTCGGATAGTTGGATCCCACGACAAGGAGACCGACATTTGTGCTCCGTTAAGAGACACCCCCGCCGCTGTCACGGTGCCTGCGTCGTCTCCATCCCCGGCCACTCGGCGGCGCTGCGCCCCCCCTTTAATCCCAGACCCGCCAAACCTACCCACCTTCCCGCCGCCTAGTTCCACTCTCGAAGAACGACACTGACGGAATCAACCACCCCGGACCGACTTGGACTGCCCTGACGGATCGCGTACCGTCTTCACCGGCCTCTCCTCAATCAGAACTAGGCGAGGATTGTCAGCTGGGATCCTGGTTGCCTCAGCCTCACTCTAGCAGCACGCCGACCAAAACTCTGGCTGCCCCTGCTGCCACGACTTTTTCCACATCCCGCTGTTAATTCATCCCAACATCATCGTCGAAGCGACATACCACCGACATACCCTATCGAGCGATAGCCCTCCTCACCACAATGCCGGGCTTCGCGGACTCCTTCTGGTCCAACGACTACGCCGCAGGTAAGTAGTCTGGCTGTCCTCAGTGGATCCGCTGACTATCCGTTGTTGTCGGCCGTGCTGACGCAGATGTGCTCAGGCCTCGGGGTCCTGTTTGGCAAGCTTCAGCAGGGCGTGGTCGAAAACCGCCAACTCCTGACCATCGCTCGCATGCGCGCCGAAGCCGAAGACGTATATGGCCAGCGTCTATCCGAAATTGCGCCTGCTGTTGACAAAATTCCAAATGGCTTCAACCGCGACGATGGCGCAAGCGTGCGCAAGGTACGAATCACATGCCGGCAAAGACCTGGCTTCATCATGGCTTAGATGGTTTGACTAACATGTTTTCCGCCAGGCTTATGAAGGTGTGCGGACCGAGATGGAGGACGCCTCCAAGAACCACAAGAAGATTGCGCAGAACATTCGAGACCTAGTTGTGAACCCCTTTACGCGCTGGTGCGACGCCCACGAATCTCGACTCCAAAACTCGCAGGAAGAGCTCCAGGCAAAGATTAAGGCCCACGACAAGCAAGCCGAAGTGGTCAAGAAACTGCGCAGCAACTATTTCAACAAATGCCGCCTGGTAGAGGATCTCGAGGAAGAAAACAAGTTGGCCTTCCAAGACCCCGAATCCGCAGCGAGCCCGAAGCCCAAGCAGCCAATTCCAGAAATCAAGGTTGAGCCTGAGGAGGAGGAAGATGACGACCCGTACGAGATTGGCGACGAGACCTACTCGCCCGACCAGATCAAGAAGATCCTCGCCCACATGCTCAACAACATCAAGATTGGCGAAACGAAGGTTCCAATCCTGGGAACGTACCAGAACACATCGGCTGGTACGGATATTGTCGAATACTTTCAACGGCATATGGGCACCACGAGCGTCAGTTACGCTGAGAGAATCGGCCAGGACCTTATCACCCACGGCTTCTTGCGTCTGATCGGTAATGTTGGAAACACCTTCGCCAACAGTTCCAGGATGTTCTACCAATGGCGCCCCAAGGCTTTCAAGCTGGCCGGTGTTCCGGAAAAGAAGGCCGCTGTTAGCCGAACATTCTCGATGCCCCTATCCAACGGATCTGAAGGAAGCGACTCGCCAGTTGTCGGCGCCGTGAGCGAGTATCTTGCCAACTGGAACATCCCCGGCGTCAACACTGGGCGCCCTAATGAGACTCCGTCTGAGCGCATGCGCCGTGAGGCCAGAGAGGCAGATGAGAAGTACAAGGCCGCGGTCCAGAAGTTGGATGAGATGCGCTGTGAGCTCGAGGAGGCCATCTTTCTGCACCTCAAGTTCCTCGAGCGTTGCGAGCTTGACAGGCTCAAGGCTATCAAGACCGTGGTGTTGGACTTTTCTGGTACCATCAGCAACGTTATCCCCAGTCTGCAGTCTACTGTGGACAACATGATGCTCTATCAGGAGACGGTCCAGCCGCTGGGCGACCTCCGCTATCTGTTGGAGAACTATCGGACTGGTAGCTTCGTACCCAAGGTTGTGACGTACGAGAACTACTACAACAAGGTCGATGAGCAGACATTTGGTGTTGATCTCGAGGCCCGTGCTCGGGCGGATAAGAAGCGCGTGCCGATCATTGTCACTACCTTGCTAACGTATCTGGATCACCATTACCCGGATCTTGAGGGCGATGAGGCTCGTCGTGGAGTGTGGCTTCATGAAGTCTCGCTCAAGGACACTCACAAACTGCGCAACATGGTCAACAATGGAAAGCCTCCCTCGCTGGAAGTCTTCGCCGAGTTTGATGTTCCCACCGTTGCCAGTTTGTTGAAGCTCTACCTACTTGAACTCCCTGGTATGTTGTTATGCACCATAAGCTGCTGGAATATTGGCATCACCTTACTGACACTGATGTTTTAGACTCGTTGGTATCCTCTCATGTCTACGAAATCATCCGAACCATTTACAACACAACACAAGACAGCAGCGAAGACGCCCGTATCCCGGTTCTCCAGCAGACTTTGTCGCAGCTACGCCTCACCAACATTGCTACCCTTGATGCTTGCATGAACCACTTTACCCGCTTGATCGAGCTCACTTCTGCCGACGAGGAGTATGTGGCCAAGCTGGCAACCGCCTTGGCGCCATGCATTCTGCGCCCACGTACCGAAACATCACTCACCATGGAGGAGAAGCACGCCTACCGTTTGATTCGCGATCTGTTCGCGCATAAGGATGCGATCTTCAGTGAATTGAAGCGCATGTCTACCCTTGGCGCGTCTGCTTCTATTTCGGGAAACAACAACCGTCCACGCGCAATTTCCACCGACGAGAGCAACCGCAGGGCGCACATGGAAGAGCGAAACCGATTGATTCTGGAGAAGGCCAACGGTGGCAGAAGCAGAGCTACCTCGCCTGCACCGGGACCGCGGCTTCACCGTCGCGACAGGAGCGTTGGCGGACCTGAGACCCGATTCCCCATCTCCCCCAGCGTTATAACGAGCCCTACCTCTAGCCAGCAGCATGGTAAGAGGCCAAGCTTGGGGCCTGTGTTGCCCAAGAGGTCCAGTCTCGAGGTTCCGGATGAGGCTGGTTCAACCCTGAGCCACCCAGCAGATGGAAACCTGAATGGTGCTGCCCCCGCTGAGGCCGGGACGCCCAAGACCGAGGCGGCTGACCCATTGGTGGATAAGCGTAGCAGCTTAGTAGAGAAGCGCAACAGCCTGGGTCGGAGTGGTGCGCGCATGTCGGCTGGTCGCCGCATCCCTGTGGTTGCCTCCACAACCGCTTCCCAACAGCCAAGCGGAAATGAAAAGGAGAACTCGACTGGCCATGGGCATGCGCCAGTGACGCTTACGGACGCTCCGATGGATTACTAGAGGCGAAACGTTGGGGCTAGATAGAGGTGGTCGGTTTGGTGGGGTAGCATTGGAAAAGATGGGAACGTGGTAATTATGAGTCGAATGATAACTATGACCTTTTTATCCATATCCTTTTGTTTTAGCGTTCGTTGCTTGAATTCCATCACCAAAAGACGGTTGTATGTTGAAGTGATAAGTCGCCGAAAGTGCAAGATAGCGCCAAGATCATCGGCGAGGTGCGTGATGCCATCCACATCTTTCCCGTCTTCAGCCCTATAGGTCTTGGCCGAGCTACTGACATTGTAGCAGACAAGTGGCAGAAGGGTCCTAACACTGCTTTAGTGGCTGGACCGAAGACCCCAGCTTGATACAAATATTGGGGGGCGGCTTGCAACCCTCCGATATTGCTTGTGAAACTGCTCGTTCCTCTACCTGACGTTGACTGTTTTCGGACCAGAGTCACCGAAATGCTCTTGTCAACTGAACTGCATGCTCGTTGAAGGAAGACAAACCAATGTTGGTTTTCACATTTAGTTTGTACAATCTAATGTTGGGTTGTTTGTTAGCTCGGTACGCCTGGTCTACTGGACGAGATCTCTCCTAAACTGTGATGAACTTCTTATAAACATAAAATGAATGGCTATGTACGGTTTGAAAGGGCATTACGAAAAATCAATATGGTATATCTAATTTCCAAAATAGCATATGCAAGGTAAGATACGCCCTGCAGGCTATTGAGCAAAATGTATCACTTACCTTAGATATGAAAACGCCTGAGAAAGTCGGCCAGAGGTCTCAGGCTAATAAACAAACTACCTTAGTAAGTATTGTGTAGTCTGGGTTCCAGGTTGGTTCTACTTGGGTTCAGAAGGAAGGAGGCCTTATGCCGGGCGCAAGAGACACTTACATTGGATGCCTCAGCCAAGAGAAGAGAGGCCTAGGCTAACAACTGACCAAGAAGGCGGCTCAACGCGTACAGCATGACGACTGGGTATTTCCTTCCCAATCTATGAAAAAGTATAAGGTACTCCAAGTGGAACCTTCCCAAGCGCGTAGGTGTTTGTTCTATCGTAGTAAGTGGAAGTGTCCACTCGGCGAGGAATTACAGTCTAATACTGGTTAGTTAATTAGCTCGAAACATCTAGTCAACCTTCTTAGGCATATTACATACCTAAGTGATCCCTTTTGTTCTATAGCAAACACGTAATCTTACCTTTTGTATGCTATATTAAATCTTGCTAATGCCTTTCTAATTCGTACCTAGCTATTACATTATGTTCTTGTAAGGTTTAAGACAGTTTGGAGTGTATCTTGTCCAGTGTATTGGGAGTACCGAGCTAACAAACAAACCAGTATTAGATTGTAGATGCTAGCTTGGCATCCGGCCAGCCCATTTCGTACGGCCGGCAGGGGCAATCTTGTACACTAGGGACGTCTTTAGGGCACTGTGGCAGTCTCTTACAGTCTCTCCACTTTCCGTCCCAAAACGCAAGTGTTAGCAAGAGCAAAACAGTGACACTTCAAGATGTCAACCAACAACACTGTACAATATTTCGATTATTCTTTCATCAACCCGGTCGTGATTGCTTCTCTTCGTGCACTTAAGGCTTCACAGACACAGTTGAACAAAAAAACTGGGGTCACGCACCCGACGGACAGGTCTGGCCGATTGACTCACCACTGTGTGCACTGCAGAGCAAAGACTGGTACGCCAACTCGCCGATCCCAAAGCAGTTAAACCTCCTCGTTCGCCGTTGACTGTGAGGTGATATTACTCTTTCACCGCACGTGTCTCGCCAGACTCCCATCTATCGACGCTGTTTGCAGGATGGCTGTAGCTTCCCAAGTTGTCTCACGGCAGGGAAACTGTCCTTCAACACCAAAAAAAATCTCCACTCGTTTGTGGCAGTGACAGACAATAAACATGCGGCAGTACCTCTTTAATAGAGTACTTAAGGGCGGCCGCCCTCCGCTTCGTCTCCAATCTTTTCTCATCCAGACACACTCAACCTCTCATCTTCTTCTCTTACCCGCTGATCGACAGCATCGAGCTCAATAGTCACCAGTAAGTGGATAAGCAACGCGGAAATAGACCCCCAGTGGCAAAAGCTTACCACTCGTCACAGTCAATCTTCTATCCCAATCAACATACACGCTTCTTTGGATCAACACCCGCAAACATGGCCGCCTCTTCAGAAGTTCTCTCCCAGACCCTCTTCTCCATCACCTCCATCAAGCTGGACCAGCTCCAAAAGCAAAAGGATGCATACGAGTCCGCCAAAAACGCTCTCACCTCCGCTGCCGACAAGGAGGCCGATGTCCGCAAGCGCGTAAAGATTCTTCTCGACGGCCGCGACAAGCTGCCATCCATCAAAGAGGCTAGTAACCCCATGCTGTCGGCCGCCAATCTCAAGCGGTTCGTCCAACAGGCGGAGTTTGACCCGTCCGTGTCAGAGGTTCTTCTGCGCGAGTATGAGGAGGCGGTGAAGAAGGAGTTGAACATGACGAGCAACAAGTACAGATTTGCCAGCGTGTACGGCCAGATGGTGAACGAATGGACCAAGAAGACGGGGGCTGAAGGAGGTGATGAGGTTGCTAAGGACGACTTTGTCCCCGTTGGGAGGAAGGAGATGCACGAGCAGAGGAAGACGTGGGAAGAGTTTGTTTTCGCCGCCAAGGATACGGATAAGGACGCCATCAAGCAGTATCTGGAGGACGTCTTTGCCGGGTCGTCAAAGGACTGCCGGCGTGCTCTGGCAAACCTGAGGAAGAGTTTTGAGGAACTTCAGGACAGCAAGTATCCGGATTGGTCACACCCCTTTAACGAGACGGTGGTCAAGGGATGCATCGAGGGCATCCTGCGGAGCGACAACGTAACGGGTGAGAAGCGCAGCACCCTCCGCGACTTTTCGAACAACTCGGTCGTACTGCAGGAAATTGCGGATGTGCTCAACATGCGTATGGACGCGCGCGCGTCTTGGACCTGGGAGGAACCTGTGGTGGTCGAGCAGCGTCGGGCTTTGAATGGGAAGTACAGGTTCTTCCTAGACGAGGACCTACTGCATTCACTGCTCCTCGAATACATTTTCCGCCGCTGGGCAACCTTGATTCGACAACAATTCAAGCGTTTCATGGATTCCAATGGCGTATGGAAGCCTGACGCGAGACCCATGTCAAAGCAGGATGCGAGACGCCGACAGTTCTTCCTGGGCGATAAACAATCTCTCTCCAACAAGGATAGCGTTGCCAATAACCGCGATACTTATTTCCAGGATGAAATTCTGCTGGATCATCTCCCCGTACAGATGTGGGAGGTCCGCGGCGGGTATGATGATTCCTCTTCCTCGGAGGCGGACAAAGAACACGACACAAGAGACGCGCCCCTGAAAGTGGTACAGGGTCTCATGCACCGGCTTGAAGCCGACATTCTCGTCCAGAAGCACATCGGTAACGAAGTAAGCATCATTCGATCCGATTTCGAATGGTTCGGTCCTGGACTGCCGCACTCAAGCATCTTCGCCGTGATGGAGTTCTTTGGCTTCAACGAAGAGTGGCTTGACTTCTTCAAGCGTGTGCTAGAGGCCCCCATTCGGTTCAAGGATGATCCTTTTTCTGGCGCTGCCTTCGGCATCCGCAAGCGTGGTGTCCCAATAAGCAGCACAATCTCCGACGTCGTAGGCGAGTCCCTGCTGTTCTGCCTGGACTTTGCTGTCAACCAGAAGGCCGATGGAACTCCTCTCTACCGGCTTCACGACGACATGTGGCTTTGGGGTACCACGGAGAAGTGCTCCAAGGCATGGAAAGTAGTGACGGAGTTCGCCGAGGTCATGGGGCTGAGCCTCAATCAGGAGAAGACGGGCTCGGCGATTGTTCTTCCCAAGAGCAAGGAGACGGGCTTGGAGTCAGCCGAGAAGGAGGAGACAGCCAAAACCAGCCACAACCTCCCGTCCGGCCCCGTTACCTGGGGTTTCCTCAAACTCAATGCCTCAACGGGCCACTTCGAGATCGATGAGGCCAAAGTCGACAAGCATATCGACGAGCTCCGCCGCCAGCTAGGGGCATGCCAATCCGTGTTTGACTGGGTCCAAGCCTGGAACATCTACGGCGACCGCTTTTTTACCAACTTCTTCGGCCGCCCGGCCGCCTGCAGCGGCCGCGCCCACGTCGACAGCATGCTGACCATGTTCGCGCGGATCCAGCAAAAGCTCTTCCCCGACCACGCCGCCGGCGTGGGAGCCTACGTCAAAGACATGATCAGCTCGCGCTTCGGTATCTCGTCCATTCCGGACGGATACCTATTCTTCCCTACCTCAATGGGCGGTCTCGGTCTGCGCAATCCGTTTGTCTCGCTCTTCCTGATTCGCGATGACCTGGAAAAGACGCCCGGGGAGATGCTGGCCGACTACGAAGAGGAGGAAGAGGCTGCGTACCGGAGAGCGAAGGAGAGTTTTGAGCTTCGCGAGATAGAGCGCAGCGCGGGGACTAAGCGGCAAGATTCCTGGGAGAGATTCTCGGATAGAGGGGGAGACTCATTCAAGGACCTTCGAGGCGAGCCTTTTATGAGTTATGAGGAGTTCACGCGGCACAGGGAGCTGACGTCGACGCAACTTTCCAAGCTTTACCGGAACCTATTGAGGGAGCCAAAGACGAAGGACGTGGAGCTCAAGGGCGATGTCAAGGCGGCGCTGGAAGACGAGGATGATTGGAAGAATATGAACAGCTACGACAAGTGGGTGGTGCAGCTGTTCCATCGGGAGGTGGTGGACATGTTTGGTGGATTGGCGGTCGTTGACAAGGCGCTGCTGCCCATTGGGTTGATGAACATGCTGAGGGAGAGCCGGTTCCAGTGGCAGGGCTGAGCGGGTCGCCCAGGTTACGAGTAGTGTGGGAAGGGCGACGGGGAAAGCAGTTCGTGGGGAATATAAGATAATGACTATAAACTTGGACAGGATAAGGGCCTTGAAATATCAAAAAAGATAGCAAAGGAGTCAACGGAAGGATGGTGGTGGGTTTAATAAGCATGTATGATCGCCGCTCTGGACATCAAATAGAATATGGTTTCCAAATTTAAAGCCAGGGAAACAACGCCTTACGCTATATTATTGTCGTGAATCGCGTCCATGGGTAACTTCATGTTTCATGTTCGCATCACCGCTCCGCTCGTCACTCCGCCCCATGTGACACCCCATACTGTACTCCCTTTAAACCTTGAACTTCTTGGGATCCAGCTTGTCAATGTCCGCACTCTTGGCCTGCCCATCGAAAATCAGCTCAGACATTAACAAGCCGGTGGCGGGCCCGTTCTGGATTCCCCAGCACGTATGTCCGGCCGCAATCCACAGGCCAGGCGTAGAAGTCTGGCCTATGAGCGGGCCTCTCTCCTCTCCGAACCGGACATGCTGAGGGAGGTAGCAAGCCTGCTTGGTCTTGACGGGGGCGGACGCGAGGATGGGGCTGACGGTGGCGATGTAGGAGATCAGGTCGTTGCACTGGTCTTCGTCGCATTGGACTTGGTCTGCTGTTTCGGGGAGGGGAATGGTTTTGTCTGGTTCGCCTGTTTGTTTGGTGGTTTGTCAGTCATGCCAAGTTGTATGTACCCTGGGTATAGGATGGAAAAGAAAGGAATGGTAAAGCAAAGCCGGATGAAAGAAATAAATGTAACATACCACAAGCATAAGCCTCCCCAAACGGCCTCGCATAAATCTCCGGATCTACATGGCCCCTATGCTTCCTCTTCTGCCCCTTTTGTCGGCGATGCTCCGGCGTCCAATCGCTCGGCAGCTCAATGTCCGTGAAAACCGCGTACGGACTCAGTTCCGCCTCGTACACCACGCTGTGGGCGCGCAACCCTTCGATCTTGGACCTGGGCAGGATCTTGCCCGTCCAGGGACCGGCGGTTAGGATCACGTCTGTTACTTCCGTGATAGTCTTTGTTTCGTTTCCGTTGTTGCGGTCTTGGTATTCGACGGTGTCGACTTTTCCATTGGAAGAAGAGGAGGAGGAGGAGATGATGTTGGTTACTTTGGCGCCCAACCGGATATCTACGCCCTTGGAGGCAGCTAGGTCCGCCATGGCGTTGGTGAAGTGGAAGGGGTGCGCTTGAGCGGTCTCCGTCTCGCCCCGTCGGCCCATGACGTCCCATGAACGTACGAGCGAGGAGTCGACCCAGTCGAGATCGGAGGGGAGGACGGATTCGGAGAGGAGAGAGGTCGCGGCTAGATCCTGCTTGGGAAGCTTTTCCCAGTCTTTCTCCGAGTTTTTGTTTTTGTCGTCGGTGGCTTGGATGGGGAGGTTGGCATTGGGAGCTGCCGCGCTACTGTCGGCGGGTACCTTCAAGTCGGATGTCGTCGAGGTTGATGCCCCCTGGCCCCGGGCTTGAAGTTCGGCATTCTTGACGACGGCACCGATGGTTCCGCAGCCAACCTGCCGGTAACCCCACCGCTCGGCACCGTTGTGCTCATTAGCAAGTTCCCGATGGAGGCGGTAGGAGAGGGGGACGAGACATTCGGGATAAGCCCAGAGGGCGAGAAGACCGCCGGCTTTGCCAGATGCGCCTGCGGCGATGGAGCTGGCCTCGAGAAGAGTGATGGTGTGCTGGGTCGGGTCGAACTTGGGATGGCGGGTGAGGAAGTAGGCGGTTGTGCAACCGATGATGCCGCCACCTAATGGTGATGTTGTGTTGGTTGAGAGCTAATCGATCATGCAAGGATCCTAGTGGAGGAAAGTGGCTGAACATACCGACAATGACAATATTTCTTTTTTGTTGCCGGGCAGCCATTTTGACGAGCTCGTTAGTACGGAGCAAAGGGTTCATCAACGTTAGAAACTTCTTCAACACCAGTTTGTTGTTGTTGATGGCGCTGAAAGTGAGGGGATCATGTCCCAGTTCTTGAACGACGTCAACGGCGTGGCTACCGACGGCCTAACGAGCTACCCCACATGCTTCATTGGACGGGAATGTTTAACTCGGAGACATTCATTGCCCCGCCCGCCCTTGACCCATGTCTTGAGCTTGTCTTCGCTACCATCCTTTGTCGAAGCTTCACATTTCATCACTCATGTTGCAATTCACTTGAATTGTGAAAGAACAAACGAGTCAATGATCCAAATTGAAACACTGCAGAGCAGAGACATAAATATCGAGACTCCTCACCCGCTAATGCAATGATGATGTCAAAGCCATCCCCGCCATCACTGATGGTTCCTCTTGGTATCCACGGGTTTGCCTAGCAGCCGAAGAAAGAAGTTTTGAGCGTCGTAAGCTTTTCGATTTCAAATGGCGTGACAGGAATCATCTGAATGTCTTTTTGAATCCTTTATATCAGGGCGCTTTGCGTAGCGGGGCAGTCGTCAGCGATCGGGAAATAGGCGGGCGCATGTTAACGCCGCCTTTGGCACTCGGTCGGGGTTCCCTGTAATGAACATTACAGTAAACGGTCCCTGCCGAGGTGCCTGGGCTGTTGCTTAGTAATTGTGAGAGCACGTGTCAGAACACACCAAAAGCAATGAATCGGGTCAGAACAAAGACAGACGTTGAAGCAAGGTACCGGCGGTTGAATAAAGCTTGACTGAACCAAGCAATGTAAACAAACGGATGAAACGTGAAAGACGGGATAGCAACTCCCGTCGACGGGAACGAAGTTCAACATGTGACCACCAACAGAAAGGGGACCGCCAATGGCCCCACGCGGGAACTGCCCCGTAACGTTGGAACCAGGAACTCCCAGAACCCGCGCCGGGGGTACCTGTCTCACCTCACTCATCCTTGTTCTCTCCGAGTGAGTGTGAGCAAGGGCCTTGTCGAACGTCAGACGGAGTTCTCGCCGCCACGCAATCCCCATTCAAATATCAAGCACCACCTTTCGCCTCTCTCACTCGTGTCATTCTCGAGCCCTTTGGATCTTTGTCTTCGCTTTCACTACCATATGATACCCCGCTGCCATCGTTCATCAGCAGTTGCACTCACTCGGTTTGTGAAACCATCGCAACTACCATCAATCTCATCTCATCAACAAGTTCGACTGCCAGTCTCCAAACCAGCATTCCATCTTCAGCCAGTCACTCCCAGACACTTCACAACAACAACAACAACAACAACAACAACAACAACAACAACAACAACAACAACAACAACAACAACAACAACAACAGCCAACATGTCTTCCGCCACTACCTTCTACGACTTCAAGCCCCTCGACAGTAAGTACTCGCCCACCCCTCTCATTCACTCACCGTCATGACCATGACCATCACCACCATTGCCATCACATCACAGTCATCATACTAACCCACCCCAAGAGAAGGGTTCCGAAGTCCCCCTCTCCACCTACCAAGGCAAAGTCGTCCTCATCGTCAACGTCGCCTCCAAATGCGGCTTCACCCCCCAATACGCCGGTCTCGAGAAAGTCTACAAGGAGATCAAGGAGAAGTACCCCAACGACTTTGAGATCCTGGGTTTCCCCTGCAACCAGTTCGGCGGACAGGAGCCCGGCACCGAGGAGGAGATCCAGTCGTTCTGTCAGCTCAACTACGGCGTCTCCTTCCCGATCATGAAGAAGGTCGAGGTCAACGGCGATAACGCTACGCCCCTGTACGAGTGGATGAAGAACGAGAAGCCCGGTCTGATGGGGCTGAAGCGCATCAAGTGGAACTTTGAGAAGTTTTTGATTGGCAAGGATGGAAAGGTTAAAGGTCGGTGGGCGAGCACGACTAAGCCGGAGAGTCTGAAGGAGGCTATTCTTAAGGAGTTGGGCGAGTAAACATGTCCTGTCGGTGTTGTGGAAGATGGCTAACCGCCTACGGGATGTAGAGGAGGGAGGTGCTAAGCTCTAGTTATGAGATGGATGCATCAAGTTACCGGTGCTGTCGAGGGATGCGGTCTGTTCGGATCATTGAAAATGCAAGTTTATACCCCAAGTCATTGACACTCGCCGTCCTCTCTGCAAACAGCAATGGGGTAATTTCCATGCCAGATCACCTGTGAAAAGCTGTAGTCAACAATGATTTGAGAATTGTCATGACCATGCCAGTGAATCAAATTGAATTTGTGAAATTGGAAGCAAAATATAGAATAAAAAGGGACATAGAGGTATCAAATAAGCTTCCACTCCCCATCCTTCCGTTCAATTCTCACCTCCCTATACTCGTTGATACTTTTTCTGCCCGCCTCCAAAATAGCCGTAGTAGCAATCGTATTCCTCAGCGTCGGCAAGCCCTTGTTATCCAAATCCCTCGGCGTCAGCGTGCCCGCATTCACCGCCCGACATCCATCCACAAACTTCTCCATCGACACATATCCATACCCAGACTGGCCGGCAAAGTTCCCATCCTCATCGGGCGCATACTTCATGTAAAACGGGTTATACCACATCAGCTGTCCCGCCGAGTCCTCGGCAACATCGTACCCACGCTTGGCCTGGTCGATGCGGATCTCGCCGCCCTGCGCCAGGTAGTGGAAGTACTGGTTCGAATGAACGCCGGCCTTCTGGGGCGCCGTCCACGAAGCCGTGTACACGCCCGTGGCGTGCTTGGTCGGATCGTCTTCCTTCTGCCAGTGGACGAGCAAGCTGATAGTGTCCTCAGTCTTCTCGTGACACCCCAAGCTGACGGCGACGCCGGTGGAGGCCGAGGCCGACACCTTCACAGGCACGTAGCCAAGCTGCGATACCATCGAGTCGCAGATGTCGACGTGGTGGCTGTTGAGGTAGTACGAGATGTCCGAGTCGATACCCGCCCAGGCGGCGAACGTCTGCAGCTGGGACTTGGGTTGCGACATGTAGCTGTAGAAGTAGTTGAAGTCGCCCAGGTTCTTGGCCCGGTGCTTGGCGTCCGCATAGGCAGGGTCGTAGCGCTTGTGGTGCTCGATGTAGACGTACACGCCGTGCTTCTCGGCCGCCTCGAGGAGGGCAATGTGGTGCGCGAGCTCCTTGACGGCCGGCTTGGTGATCATGACGTGGATCTTGCGCTCGATGGCGTACAGGGCGATGGGGTAGTGGGTGGTGTCCGGGGTGAAGATGGTGATGGCGTCGCCGGGCTGGAGGGCGTCGATGGCGGCCTTGTAGGATTCCGGGTCTTTGGCATTGTCGGCGGGGAAGGAGTCGAACGAGGTATCGAGGTTGTTGTAGACTTGAGTGATGTTCTTGTTCAGATGTTCCCCTGGAGGTTTGGCCATGGTCAGTATGATCGAGGGTGTTGATTCTATGCTTGAAGTATGAGGAGAACTCACGAATTGCTGGGAACTTTGTGCCATTGACACCAACCATGCCGAGTTTGCCGACCTTGCCTCTCCGACGAAGATCGAACATTGACAGTCCAACAACACCAACCTTCTTGTCCGAGCCAGAGGCACCGCCGCCAACGAAGCCGGTGGTGTACTCACCAGTACCGACCTAACCAAGTTAGTGATCGTATCAGTCAGGCTCTGTATACGGGGAACTTACCATCAACACATTGAGGGGAGAGGCCATGTTGGGCAACTTGATTTTGGGTCAGTTGGAAAAAGACTGGCTCGAGTGAAGAAATGGCAGTGTTTGTCTCGGAGGATGCTGGATGCTCGCTTGTATATAGAGGGAGCTCAACAGGAAGAGCTTAGCCGGGATTAGATGCCGTTGTACTGATGGAGTATGGAACTGGATCATCTCGTGGCCGGAATAACTATCGTGACACGACTTTCAAGCTATTACGCTTCGGGCCTTTTGTCTGGTCTCTTTTCACAACCACCCATCCGTCGTCGAAGGTTATCCTGGGCTTGACTCTCCGGGGATATGTAAGTCCAACGTCTCGGGGAAATTGATATCATTGGAGCGAATAGAGGCAATTGGTCACTACGCGGTCAATACATGTGATGGGTTCTGCCGATCAGGTCCCACGAAACGGGTTGTGTACCTTGATGGCCTCGCGACCTTTCCGTACCATATCATCGTCCATTCTCCATTGACCACATACCGCCATTGACGGCTTCATCAAGAGCTATAGTGATATTTTTTGCTTCACCCCATGTCTTTTATGTAGATGTAAAGCTTAAATATCGTCATGACTTTGGCGGCTTGTGGACTTGATCAAAAAGATGAAAAAGAACTATCATGGTGCAGGTACGTACCTCAAACGCGGGGATGCTTTCATTGGCGGGGTCGTGAGGGGAGAATTTGGCGAACAAGGTGGGGTGCAACCCCCCAAGAACCCCCGTCGACCCCGCTCCTTCCCCCACGCCAACTTTTGGGGCTACACTAGAGGTACTTTTCCCCGCATTCTCCCCACTTCATCCAGACATCGTCATGCTTAGTGTCACGGTAGGTTGGACTTTTTCCTTCCCTTCCATTTTTTGGCATTTGAATTGCTTCTATCGACCTTCCATGCTTCCAAGCCAAACTGCCCTCTTAGGACCTTTCGAGCACCATTCAATTCTCACCGAGTCAGCCTCTTTTCTTGCCCGGTTGGACGGATTCCAAAATGTGACAGTGGGGGTGTGCTTCATCCTTGCCGTCGACATTTATGAAGCCAACTTTATTGGAGGAAATATTTGTTCCGTCTCGTGGCAGACACCAGAAAGGCAGCTAGCAGGCCTCCCCAGACTACTTGGCACATGCGAGCCCTCACTTGACGTTCTCGCCGCCATCGGAAAGATCATGGCCTATGCTAGTTGCACTTCAATGTATGTACTACCTCGCTCACCCTTCATCAACAAGAACAGCGGTCATCATTCAGCCCGTGATAGATGCCATGAAGCCAGACTCGATCCAGAGTAACAGCCGGCCATGCTCACACCATCTCACCTCCCATGGTATTTGTCGAGATGACATCAATTCGGCAAGCTCATTGGCGTGGAATACGTCTTCGAGTTCAAAGCATCTCCTAACCGCCAGGAGCGAACATGTTCTAACCTTCGTCTTTAACAGACCCCCATGCTGAGTTGCCATTTTCGACCCTAGACATCTCTGCAGATCACCAGACCATATGGCTGGGTCTCATATTGACCGGGTCAGTGACGGTTTGTATTGAGCCCTAGCTTGTTCAGCAAATTCCTTCTTCGCTCGCTGGACCCTGGGCCTCGAGGTGTTTGGATCTCGCTCAAGGCTAGGCACTCAGTATCATGAAGCCGCGAGGTACATACTAAAAAAAAAAAAAACAAGTGTCTAGACTTTGACGGTTCACAAGGAGATCATCCAAGAGTTTCCTGGATATATCCCTTGGTGGGGCCCAATGACCCGGAATCCTCGATTTCGACCGCTGGATAAGCCGCCGCCATTCTCTCCCCATTGACCCCATTCTTTTCCCGCTCGCCGCCATACCAACCCAAGTTAAGGCGACATTTTGGACGAACAAAACGTGGATGCGTGATTTGCTTCCCCATATATTCCCCATATTGCTCCGTCCTACCACCCCCCCGTCCGGCTTTCATCTCCTTGGGGTGAACCCCTCCATGACATCTCCTTCTTCTTCACCATCCCCCGTCCGCGTCCATCTAATGGCTCGCTTCAACACTTAGCCGCTGTCTGTTTGCCTTTGCCCCTTGTTTCTACCAACTCCCGTCTTCGGCCAACAGGAACCGCATGGGCTGATGCATTTGGTTGGCCGCCTCGGACCAATGTCCGAGCGAGCTGCTCCTGGCTTCTGAACCTTTTGCTTCAACGACACACCATGAGACCCAACAGTTGGGGTAGTGAGTCGGGCAAGGTTAGACTGTTTGTCACCGTGAACTTTCTTTTCTCGGATAAGTAGAAGGCGTTCCCTTACTTGCTTACGCCCGCTCTTTCTGCCCATTGCCTCCTTTTCTGATTCCTCTACCACTACCTCCGTTCATCACGCCTATCCAAAGCCTCAAAGCTTCAATTACTTACCCCATTCCCTTTCACCCATACACACACCCACAATGACTGTGTCCAATGGTGCCACGAACGGCCAGCAGGCCCCGAGAAGACCTCTCCCATGCGGCATCTACGCCCCGACTATGACCTTCTTCGACGCCGAGACTGAGGACCTCGATATTCCCACTATCAAAAAACACGCCGCACGCTTGGTCAAGGATGGACTTGCCGGTTTGGTGACCATGGGCTCCAATGGAGAGGCTGTTCATTGTACACGAGAGGAAAAGGCGGCAGTGACCCGCGCCACCAGGGAAGCTTTGGATGAGGCTGGTTTCAAGGACACGCCCATCATTGTTGGCACAACAGAGGGCAGTGTCAGGGGGACAATCGAGTTGTGCAAAATCGCCCAGGAAGCTGGCGGCGATTACGTGCTCCTCCTCCCACCCTCATACTTCCGTTCCCTCATGGATGAGCAAGCAATTCACGACTACTTCATCGCCGTGGCTGACGAGAGCCCTCTACCGCTCGTTCTTTACAACTACCCCGGAGCCGTTGCCGGTATCGACATGGACTCGGACCTGCTCATCAAGCTCGCTTCGCATCCCAACATTGTGGGCACCAAGTTCACTTGCGGAAATACCGGCAAGCTCACACGAGTGGCACAGGCGACTGATGCCAAGACTCCCTGGGCTGAGGGATCTGGATACATGGCCTTCGGTGGAATGTGCGACTTCACTGTCCAGACCTTGGCCAGTGGCGGCAGTGGTATCATTGCCGGCGGAGCCAACGTGATGCCCAAGGTGTGCGTCAAGGTGTGGAATCTGTATGTGGAGGGCAAGATCGATGAAGCCATTGCGCTCCAGAAGACACTTGCCAAGGGCGACTGGTTTTTGACCAAGTCTGCCATTGCCGGTACCAAGCAGGCTATTCAGAGCTACTTTGGATATGGCGGGTACCCGAGGCGGCCGCTCAAGAGGCTGGAGAAGGCTCGGGTGTCTACTATCGAGGAAGGAATCAAGGAGGCTATGGAGATTGAGAACTCGCTATAATGGAGGGGGAGGTTGATGGAAGACAGAAGAATACGGTGGCAGTGAGTGGCCTTGGAAGTGATGAGTTACGAACAACAAAAGCAGCAGGGCTTTTACGTCCCAAGCATCTGACTGATGAGCTCGTATCATCTTTAAGGGCGGAAAGCGTCAAGAGGGATATTTGCTGTATGCAGAATCACACAAGTAATAATACACAAAACGATTGGACTGACAACCACCTACTGTCAAGCCTGAAGTGAGAATCCACTTTATCTACATTGAAAACGCCTATGACAATGGTGATCAAGGTCGTCCTTCTCCATCTGAAATTGCGTTTTAGCTACAGGACAATATATTCACTAAAAAGTCAGGTTAGGGTTACATTGTTGCCCTACTGCGTATTTTTAGCTCCTCGCCGCTTTTATCCCGTTACAACCACCTCAGTCCTGATGCCACCGAGAGAAGCCGACCTGTGGGCAGTACACTATTATGACGGTCACCGGTTGCCGGTTGCCGGGCCCGGAGCCCGGGCGGCCTCCCTCTCGGGACAGGTCACGGCCGGAAGTGCTGTTTTTGACACAGCCATCCCGAGACAGCCAAGACACTCGGCATTCACTCAGCGACGGCCTATCATACGCCAGGGTGGCATGATAACCGAACATTAACAAACCGGCTCACAATTGCTTCTCCAGGATTTCCAAACATGCGATGTCTTTGCGGTCGTTTCTTGCAAAGCCAACTGCCAGGTTGACAGCTTGGACAGGTGGGTGGGAGCTGGAGATCAGTGGGGCATCCATCGTTCGCGAACCTGAATATCAAGCGTGGGGCCCTTGTCTTTTATATCCCTCTCTCAGCCGCTCGCTTTAGAGAGTCCAGTAAACGCCGGTGGTTGGTTAGCATATGCTGTGGCTCATGCTCTTTGCCCTTTTCCCGACACCTAACCGCAGTAGACTGCCCCCTCTGTGCCGTGCTACCAATATTATGTACGCATATGGTCCACGATCAGTCGGCTTGCCGCTGTCCAAGAAGATGGTCAGCAATTCCAGGTTGTGGAAGTTTTGGAACCTCCAGTTTACGGCAACCACGAAGCCTGACAGCCCTCAGAAGTTTGTCGCGGTGGCTGGGCCAGTGCCCGGGTGGAGCCGTGTGCCCGGGTTTGGGCTGCGCCTTCGTCATTCGGGTCCGGTCCTCCTCCAAAATGCGCTGCACGACAGGCGGGCACCCTGGTTGATGACCCACTTCCCATCGGGGGTTTGCCAGGCACTTGCGACAAGATTCAGACGAACCAAGACGCTCAAACCATCTTGCACGACATCGCCAACCTCCTCTTCTTCCCTTCGAACAGCTCAGCTAGTAGCTTTCTTCCAGCGTTTTACCCTTCGGAATTTCTGCCAACGTTGTGTTCCTGACTTCATATCAGGCTAACCGACTCTTTTTCTGATTCGTCTGACCTCCAAGAGTGTCTGTATCGTCGACAGTAAGCACTCCGGGTTGCTCTGTCACAAGGCTGTTGCACGCGCAAGCATCGCAACATTGCACATTGCACACATTGCCCTGATCCCAACCCGAGCTTTCGTACCTGTCTTCTTTCGGCTGTCATCCCAACTTCGAAACCGGCCTAGCAACGCATAAACACCGCGAGTCTCAAGAGCTTATTTCGACGACCGCGATACATCGAGCATCCCACGCAACCCCTCCAGCGCTTACACCGCGGTGTCGTCAGTTGAAACAAACAAACCGCCAAACTTGACCGAAACCTATTAACACCACCCGACTCATCATCACGGATTGGCAAAAATGGGCTGGCAAGCTTGGGAGCTCGACCCGGAGAAGATCCCCCTCTTCAAATTGATCTTCCACGTTGCCCAGATTGTTTTGGCATTTGTAGTATGGTGTTTGGAGATTGCCGTCTTCAAGGCTGATAAGGTGCCCATCAATGGCCAAAATGGCTGGACCTTCGCAGTGGTACGTCTCACTCACGTCTTTCCAATCAAAGTAGTAGTAGTAGTAGTAGTAGTAGTAGTAGCAGTAGTAGAGGAGAACCAGAGACTGACCTTGCCAAACCACACAGTTCTTCATTTCGATACCTGCGTGGATCTACCTAGGCATGGCCCCGCGATTCCCCCGGACACGCAAGCTCGCGCAGCCGCATGCCATGGTCGCCGTTGACGGCGCATTCGCCATCATCTGGCTCTCTGCCTTTTCCACCCAGGCTGCATTCAACACTGCTGGCTCATGCATGTCTGTGTGCGGCATCAGCAAGGCCATCGTCGGTCTTGGCTTCTTCGTTTTGTATGTCCCACCTGCGCAAAGAGCCCTTGGAGCCCCTCACTAACAACCGCTCTTTCTGAAATTCAGCCTCTTCTTCTGTGTCACCACGTTCCTGAGCATCTACACCCTCATGTATTACAAGTGGAACAACCGCCTCCCCGGCTACGACAACCTGCACGCCCGCAACCAGAACATCGACCCCGACAAGGCCGCCTTCTCGCTCGCCCCCCACGACGAAGAAGCCTATGCGCCCGTCAACTTGAACGACCGGGACGACGAGCACAGCCAGATCGGCGGCGGAATCGGCGGCCACTCGGACTACGACGACACCAACACGCACCTCGGCGGCCAGATCGGCGGCGGCGGACGCTCCGACTACTCAGACCCCTACGGCGCCCCGACGGCTAGCAGCCTCTCGGTCGACCCGTACCGCGGCCACACGCCCCTGAGCCAGATGACGCCCGACCCATACCGCGGCCAGACCCCTCTGAGCATGAACACGGCCCGCACCCCTGACCCGTACCGCGGCGCCACGCCCTTGACTGATTTGTCTGCTGACCCATACAACCGCGGCGTGACGCCGAGCTACCTGGGAAGCCAAACCAGCCGGTACGGGGCAAGCTCGGTGGCGCCGTCAGAGAACCCCTTCAGGCAGGATAACCCGTTTGATAACGACAACGACTATCAATCATCGGTCGGCGGCGGCAGCAGGTACGCGCCGCCTAGTGTGCATGATGGGGACTACGAGGATGAGCCATCAACGAGATTCCCCGCCGCGCCCTATGGCCGGGTAGGAATCGAGCGAGGGAACGTGTAAATGAGGGATAAAAAAAAAAGAAGGGAGGGGAACCGAAGTCAAAGGATATGGATGATGAGCTGGACTGATCGACTTTGGATCTGGGAAGCGGATGAGTACTGGGTAGCTATACGCTGCATAACATGCTTAGGTCATGTATGAAGTGTCTTTGGCTACCTGCTTTCTTTTTGTTATTGGGGGCTGGCTGGCATTAGACGAAACATCTTGGGCTTTTCTTCTGTATGTATGTGTGTAGGCTTTTGCTTTATGGGGTGTCGTTGGCGAGGCGTCACAGGTTCTTCCTTGTTGGTTTATCATGCATTAAGAAAGAGAGAGATACCTTTATGATTCATTGACAACAAATCGCGCAGTTCTCATACCGGTCTCTTGAGTGTTGATGCTGTGTAATGGATGTAAGGAGTCTACGGCGGTGGTGTTCGCAGATTGATGTCGTGAAACTTTGTAGGGAAGGTTGACGTCGAGTGTTTCTCGGCGCGAACTGTTGAAAAGAAGATATAGGCAAACAAGCACGTCGGAAGTCGCCAGGCTCGCTGAGTGTTTTATCAATGCCTTTCTTCCCGTTCCCCTTCGTTGTGGATATCTACTTTATGAATCTAGGTGGTATACGACATATGTGGCTGTGTGTGAATGACTAAATTCTTTCCATATACTTGAGAAACGCCTAAAACGCCCATGGCCGTGATGAATAATATGTATGCTGCACAGAAAATCCCGACCCCCGTCCCATCATCCTTTTTGCTTTCTCGCATCATCCTTGAGCAAGGGAGCGTAAGCTGCAGTAATTCCGTCACCTGGTACTGTGCCGGTTGCGAGCTTGACCAAGGGAGTCCCCCTTTTCCATGGTTGGGATGGGGTACTTGGGACAACATGTCGCCCTTTCCACAAGAGGGGTTGCCCCTAGATGGAGCGACAGAGGGCGCGAGGAAGAAAGAGAGATAAATCCCGGTTCTCTCTTATCCGAAACCTGTCGAACAGGATCATCTGGGCTTAGGCATCAGCCCTCGAGATTCCCTTCCTTTCTCCCGCCGACTCTCCTACCCCAGGCTACTAGATGAAGCTGGAACTTGTCCGGACATTTGTCGTCCAGACTCCCTCGCCCTCTACCCTTCTCCCCCCGCTACCGACTGAGCTGGTGGTGTTCACAACACACTCGCGCACCCAAATTGCCTCCTTCTGTCTTCCCTTACCTCTTCGTAGGTTCCCTTCACTGCAACAAGCCAGCCTTCTTCAACCTCTTGGCGATGTCGCCCTTAGTCTGCTGCATAGGGTTGAGCTTGATATCGCGGACCATAGCAGCTACATCGTCGCCGTGCTTGGCCACCAGCTTTTGCAGCCACTCGAGCTCGCGCTCGCTCTGGTACCGCACCGTCTTCTCCACGGGCCTCGACGCCTCCTCCTCGAGCATACGGATGACCTCGGGCCTGCTGCTCTGGGCAATCGTCTCCTGGCGGTCGTCGCTGATGCCGTTCCATTCAATGTCGTGGGTCGGGTTGTGCTTGGGTTCCTCGGATTCGGAGTCGGACTCGATCTCGTTGAGCGGGTCGTTGAGCGGGTTCTCCTGGCGCAGGATCTTGACAATCTTGCCCGAGGCGTCACGCTCGACCTTGACCTCGCGGACCTCAAGAAGGCCGCGGTCGGCAGACTTGACGGCCAGGGGGTCGTCCTTGGTGATGCCGGCGTAGTTGGCGGAAGCGGACTTCTTGGCCATGCCACCGGCGGCGGTGCCGAGCTTGGCGACGAGACCGAAGCGGGAGTAGTTCTGCGAGAGGGTCTCCTTCTTGTTCCTGTAGTACCATCAAATTTGGCTGTCAGTACATACTCAATCTTCTTGAAACTTTGGGAGAAAAGGATAAACAAGGTACTGACCATGCCTTAGCAACGATACCGCTGCCCTGGGGGTTCAGGTGCTTCTTCTTGATGGTGTGCGTCTGGACGGTCGCGCGAGACGAGCGCTTCTTGCGCTTCTGGAGTTCTCTGCCCATTCTTGCTGTGGTTTTTGGGGGAAAGGTACTGTGTGTTTCTGTTGCTGAAAGGACAGGAGTTCGACTGCAAAAACACCGGAAAAGAAGAAGGCGGGTTGGGAGTGAAACAGCAAAAAGAAACGATGACGGCGACGACGACAACGAAGGTGGGAGTCGACCAAAATTTCTGGGGAAACCAACCCCCAAGAACTCGAATTGAACTGGAACTGCAATGGCGCCTGTCCGATAAGAGAATTATAGTGGGGCTGCTGTGTCTTATCGACACCAGTGCCGAATTGAACTTGCACTTGAATCTGGCCGCCAGCTGGCAAGACCAAAGGTCGTAACAAAGATACAGTTTCTGGGTATTTTAGCGTATGTAAGTTACACTCCCAATGCTCCTATCTCTTGCGTCTTACCACCATCACCAGCTCGTTCGTCACTCGAATTGAACCCCAGGAACCCCCAAACTTTACAGCCACAGCCACGGCTTCTTGCCCCTTTCAATGCAGGTTCCCGGGAGGCTTGTTGTTCTGCTCGTAAGTGATGAGGCGCCAGCAGCCACGCCGGTTTCCAAGGCGAAAACATCGTGACCCTCACAACCACCATCCACGACCACCACCTCACCATCATCAGCATGATCGTCGCTAATTGAAGCTGTGAAAGGATCTGCTCAAGCCATAGCTTAGGATGCATACCTGCGCACTTTGCAGCTTTCCCGGACGAGTAACTCACACCCGTCCCGTCCCCGAGCCTCCTCCGTGGCCCCCGCCACCATCCATCCACGCAGGCCAATTTGGAATCTCGTTTCTCCATTTCAAGTCGCCTCGAAGCGATGGGCTCGCCTTGCCGAAGTTGATCGGTATGGAAAATAGCTGGTGACCTTTTACTTCCATAGAGTACATTCATAACCCTGTGACATGCCGGACAATGCCCACCAGAGCCCGGAGGAACACTCCTCAAAATGGGAAGCCGTTTGACAAGGGCCCAGCCAGCGAACCAATCATCTTTCACCGTTTTCTGGGCGTTTATACCCGAACAGTGACCGAGGTAGTGATGTCTTCCCCAACTCTCCTCCCACTCAACATCTTCCCCAAACCCCATCCAACCCCAATGCAACATCGAGACGCTCAAACTTTGTGAGGAAGAGCGTCTGCTGGAATAACTGCCTTCCTGTTTAAGCTTAGTGTGCGATTCGGCCATGAGGGTTTGTCGAAATGAGAGGGGGATTGGGATACATGTTGAACGGCATGTGGGAGGCGCAGGTAGATACTTCTCAGTACTTGCTACTTGGGCACGCGAGTTGGTGGTGGGTAAGTAGATGAGGTAGGATACTCACGTGGTAACGAGTGAAGAAAGGGACCCCTTCCGATTAGGATCAGCCCATGTTTGCGAGATGCTTGAGATAACTGTGAGCACTGAGTAATGGGGATGATTTCTGGACTTCGCTCGGTAAGACAGTCAGTCACAGAACCTACGATCGATCTTCGTCGACGACAACGCGAATAGGAGGTGGTGGAATTCGGTTTCGGACGGAACGGACGCACGAAGGTAATCGCCCATCTTACACACCACGATCGACCTCTTTCCCCTCTCATAATTCATAGACGTCTTGAATCTCCACCATCAGAACATATGAACTGAAGTCTTGTGCGTGCAGCTCTGGCTTTTTAGATACTGTGTAGTATCCTCTTCTTTGCCCCCCTCTCCTTAGCCCTCCGAAGATTTCGCGGCCTACTGCACCGGATGCCGCGAAGGGTCTAGGTTAGGCGCTACCCCGGATTTTGAGATGTCTGTACGTAATAAGGTAAGGGCTAAGAGATCAATCCAAGATTCACAGCAATTCGACGTAGGAAAGAGGAGTTCCTCACCTGGGTCATGTAGAGAGGTAGACTAGCTAGGAAGTCATGTGTAGCATCTCTGCCCCTCATGAACTCCACTACTTTGGAAGTCAGGCAGACAGACACCTTTACACTTGATAGACACTCCCCCGTCAATGGACGATGTGTTCGTCTACCTCACCACCATCGTACCACTCATCATTCGTCCACTCACCACTTACTGTTCATGCTGCCCAGTCACACATACATTCATACCTTAATCTCAGCCTACAGCTTCTAGAATCATGATCTCCTTCCCAGATCCCGTTCCCTCAACACCTCATGCCCATAGATGACCCTTGTGAGGACGAGAGGCAGCAACTGGGACTGGGACTGGATTCAAGCTTTTACCGAGCACCACAGCGACCCCCAAGAATGGAGCTTTACAAGCAGGTAGTATTTAGATATGACATTGGGCGTCTACCCTCGTGACATGCCTCCCCTGTTCTATTCAATGGGCCCTGCGCTGTTACCTGTGTCGGCTCTGTAGCTACAGTACCATCTTGCGTTTCTCGGTAGACCTCTCTGGGTACCATTCAGGCATCATCCGGGACCAAGTAGCCAAGACGAAGAATTACGATGATGCCATCACCGTGGTAACCTTGGCGATGTACAATGTTCCTATCTTATGTATGTTTGTGTGTCTGTATGGTTGGGGAAACCCGGCATGGCGGATAGGAACGGTGGAAGAGATGGGAAAGAGCCGAGAGAAGGCGCATTTTCCGAACCGAAATGCCAGTGAAAACCGATGAAGGAAAGAACGGACAGTGTGGTCAATGGAGCCTGTTGAACCCCCGTGATCAAGGTAGGAGCGAGTGTCAGGGTCCTCCTTCCTTCACATAGTGCGGCCCCCTAGGACTTTCCTTCGTCTCTCTGTTCGGGCGCAAAATCTCAGTTCGGATTGATGTGCATGTGGTTATTTTGTTCATTTCTCTCTCGATGGGCAAGAACCATATGCCTGCCCAACTAGCCTCTCTTTCCCTATCTGAAGCTAAACAAAACCACAAACCGAAAGAGCAAACCCTTCCCGCCACTTCTCCGTATGCTCCCGGCCATCCCATCCATCCCTGGTCATATATGCATATAGTATTACATGTGAAGAAGGGCTTTTTTTGTGTGCCTAAGCGCCGTGACCAGACCCAGACCGAAGAAGTAATCCGAAAACAGAGAGATCCCGCTCCCAAAAGATGGACAAAACACCAGTAAAGTAGTAATAGCAGTAGTAAGCCAGAGCAACCCCCCTTTCACCTTTTCATACTGAGCATACACCCACCCCCAAGCCGCCTGTCTAATGTCAGAACATGATCCATTCCACATCCACACCAGGTCCCCCAATGCACCTCGACCAGTTGAATGGTCCGCTGCGCATCATGCCTCTCATTTTGGCACCAGGACCATCTTCCTTTACATCCTCTGCCCACAGGCGTTCCAGAACGTCCAAGGCAGCCATGTTGTTCATATAGCCGCTGCGAGCCATAATATCGCGGCACTTGGACCGGACGATATTCTGTTGTAGTACATTGACGCATTCGCTTCCAGCCACAAACAGAGGCCAGAGCAGAAACTTTTCCGCACCGCTGCCTGCTTCCAGGCTAGTGGCATAGTAGACAACTTGGCTGACCAGATCCCGAAAGTGACTATGAGAGCTGGGGAGGTGGGGACTGGCCAGGCGTTCCGTGTACAGAAGCGCTGCGTACCGGAATGCCTCGCTCAACGAGCTGAGATCGCGCACCTGCGAACCTGTAGGCGGCGGCGACGACGGTGTTGGGGCCAATGAGGCTACTACCCTCGATGCGTCAAACTCCCAGCTCTGCAGGGCGGTGCGCGCGTCCTTCCATTCGCGCCAGAATGTGCTGCCATGATCGTCGTATCCCATGGACGTGTGACCCATTCCCATCATTTCGTCGTCCTCCATGGTCGAGCCAAATCCGCTACCCTCAAACCTCATAGGCTGGAAGCTTCCAAACATGTGATGGTGCTCAGGCAGAGATTGCTTGAAGCCGCCACCGAGAGGCGAAGGGGTGCCAGATATGCTGCTGCCGCGTGCACGCTGGGCGTTAGCCAGGAGGTTTTGTACCGGTCGATGCTGGGAAAGCAAGTTCAGGCGGCCTAGCTTGACAATTGTTTTGAACAATTCACGATCGCAGCCCACAAGATTCTCGGTACCAGGAGGGAGAAGTTGAGAGTCGGGAAGAAGGCCATAGAATGATGTGTTGAGCTGAGCTTCCCGATCGTTGACGCTCGCGGTGATAGCGTCGAAGTAAGTAAAAATCGCCTCCATCCATGCCGAGTCTCGCGATGCAGGATAAGGAGACATTCGGCGTAGTCCTAGGATCTTCTTGACTCCTGCGAACTGTGTTTGAAACTTGGCGACGCCGGACTCAGCCATCCGGTAATGACAAAGTATGAGTATGGTAGCCAGGACCGAGTCGTGAGTTGACTTCTCTGGGTCATTAAGCTGCTCATTCAGCAGATGAACAGCCAGATTCCTGTGCTGATACTCCTCAGAGAGGGACTGGTCCTCTGGCTGTGTATCTGGGTAACCGTCGAATGGGCTGGAATCTAATCGCTTTTCTCCAACGTCGCGCCTGTGCTGTCCAAGACTGAGCCGTCGCTTTATCCTGAGGTTGCATGCGGCGAGTGCGCAGATGGCATGCTGCAAGCTCCTGCTAGTAGTACCAAGTTGCAAGATGTGTTCCCTAAACGGGTTGCTGGGGTTATCAATGAAGACCATGCCGGGGCAAATGGTCTTTTCGTAGTAGTCCATGAAGAAAGGCATCTTATGGATAAGATCAGGGCTCACTCGCAGGATCGGAGAGGGCGATTGCGATGGGAACGAAGCCGGCCATGGTAGCTGATTATGGTCCTGGACGCTTTGCGAAAGTGATTCGTCGTCTGCGCTGGACGGCGCCCAGAATGGGCCGTGAGACTGGACGCTCGTACTAAACACCTCAATGTCGGATGGCTTTCCCGGCCCTTAAATGGCGCTGCCGTTAGTATGGGTAGCCCGACTGCCGAGAGTATAGTGGCTCACCGAAAACATCACACTCTTGCACCATCTTGCGACTCAACTGAGCTTCCAAGTTGTCCACATGAGATACACGCGAAGGGAGGCTAGAAGCAGGCTCTGAAGGTGAGTAACCGAGGCTGGGACATGAGGTCGGAGGCCTGTGAGGCTCGATCATGATAGCGGATGGAGGAGTATGCTGGACGGGTGAGCCATGGCCAGGGTAGCTATCGTACATAACGGTCGGGCTGTGAAGAGGGCTGTGGATATAAGAAATATCGTCTCTCGGGAACGAGTGAGCGATGGGAGACATGTAGTCAGCTTCACTTATGGAGTCCATGTGGGATGCCATGGAGAGCGACATGCTTCTTCCTGCATATCCTGGGCCATCGTGAGGAGACATGGGTGACGTGAACGGGATGTGAGTCCAGCCAGGTGGTGGAGCTTCCGTCACAGGCGACATGTGAGACATATCGAAGTGATGAAAAGGCGGGCCCGACAGTGGTGAATGAAGAGGTGAGTGAAGGTCCATAGACGGCTGCTCTGTCCCTTCACGTTTGACACGATCCTCTGTCTCCGAGTACTGGCTGACGGACGCGATAGAGCTAGTGCGTTGCCTCGTTGTTGGCGACTTCAATGCCGTCACTCCTTTTCCGGGGTTCACTGGTGGTGACTTGGCGATGGGTAGCGACAGGCCTCGAAGCTTGCCTCGACTGGCAACACCGACACCCCAAGTCAACTGGGTCTTGTATCCAGAGCACTCGTTTCCAATTTCCAGACATTGCGAACAATACGGCCTCCTCCGGTCGCACTTGACATTCCTCTTGGCGCAGGTGAAGCAATCGTCGGCAGCTCCGCCAGCGGGCGCCCTTCTCCTACGCTTCCTCGCAGAAGCAGCATCCTTGGCAGTCGCAGCAGGTGGGGTGTTGGTTGGGGTAGTCATGGTGGTGACGACTGCGGGACGTGGTGGTTAAGTATGCTGCAGGTATCGAGTCCCAAAGATATCATAAGGAGAAGCTATCCAAACAGTCGACGGGCAAGTTTATCCAAAACACGGGTCCGGACTGTCGATGACGGAAGTTGAGTGGTATGGGTAAATGGGCGTCAATATGGAAAGACTTGGCCCATAGTAGGGAGGCGAATGGACCTGGGAAGTGGGAAAGAGTAGGAAAGTAGAGGGGGTGGCATCTAGCGATGGGGAGGCGGTCTCTGGTGGATGGCCAGTCTTTAACTGAAAACCCCCAGCGACAGCGACGAAGAGTGAGCGAGTCCATCTAACGAGGCCGCGGGAGACATCGAGGCTTGTCTTGCATGCAGCATGGCCAGCCAGCAACCAAGCAGCAATTCGCCCGCTTGACCAGTCACCTAGCGCACTGCTTAGTCCTTAGTGTAGCCCGCTAGCGTATCCGTACCCCCTTGATATTGATGGGGTAGGCATGTGCATGTGTACACGAAAGTACAAGGGGGGCCATCTTTAGCCCGGGGCTTTTCCTCTCGAGTCTCCAGTGTTGCGCCCTCTCTGCCGGGGGCGGAGAGAGGCCCTGGAGTGGGTGCAACGGCCGGCGAATAACAAATGAGAGGACACGAGAGCGACAAGGGGTGATGGGAGTGGAGGAGGGTGTGTCTTGGTCGCACGCCCGCGCCAACACCCTGCAAGTAGCAACAGGCTCCATTCTGGTTCCCAGGTGGAGATGGTTCTTGGAAGGGTAACCCGCTCGAGACTGCCTGGTGCTTGGTCGCTGCGAATGATGACTAGCCCTACTAATAGGCATAACAGCAGCAGAGATTCTGAATCGCCGAGGACAGAGCACCGTGTAAGCGAGATGCCAACCGTTGTTTGAGAAAATACCATTTCGTCAAGGACGAGAAGGCGTTGTGGGCAGCCGGGGATGTTTGGAAGTGTAGTCGAGCAGGATTGGAGAGACCGCGAAGAGCAATTAACTGTACGGCGCAGCCTCTCCTTGAGTAACCAAAGTCTCAAGCCTCCCGGGCGAATCCGCACACGGCAATACCATGACCGGCTCAGCTTCGGGTCGGTTCGAACACCTACAAGTTAACGGGATGGGTGGTTTGCCGTCGTTCATCTTCTCTCTTTGAGCCAAAGAGCCGAGAGGCGGCCGACTTGGGCATGAACATGTGTAGATATGTCTTGCGTATGGGCAACCGGTCAAGCCACTGACGAAACACTGAGACTGATTGGGGAACGATGCCCCTGAGTCCTGGGACGATAGGATGCCTTCTGCGAAGAAAGCAACTCCTGAAGAGGTCGGCCAGATGGAAGACACCTCGGCGTCGTCTGTGCACTACTTCTTGTTGCTCGATGTCGTGTCAAGATGAACGCTGGCTCGCTGGACATGGATCGCCAGGCCCTGCGAGGCATGCTATCGTCGTGTGCAGGGACTGAAGGGCTGGATGGGATCCCCTGGAAATAGCTTTTGGTGCTGTGATTGGATTCAGTGATTGAGTGAATTCCCGAATCCGCTTCCCCAGCTTGGCACCAATCTTGCACGTTTCGGCTTCCATTGCTCGCCAAGTGCTTCTTGGATCTGTCTCCGAGACATTATAGACGCGCCAAATCTATCAGCCGTAGACGGCAGATTCTCATAGCGGTGGAGAAACTAGTATTCGGGAAGTTCACGAGACCGCGACGGGCTTTTGAGTGTCGGGTTTTTGATATCTGGATGACTTCAATGTTGTAGGCGTGTGTAACGGGAGCTTTCTAGGCTGGATGGTGCAATGCACTGATAAACGACGTAACATCAGCCTATAACAAGCTTCTTTGGCGGGACACTGGGAAGAGGGCTCACAAGGACGCGGGAGAGTTCCAGGGCAGTTGACTCGCATGGACGAAGGGCTGGCTGACTGGTTGGCTCTATGCAGGGTGGCCGATAGGATGGCGTTGGGATGGTGGGCGAGCACGAACTGTGTGGTTGCGAGGTTGCGACGGACGACAAGCGAGAGGAGTGAAAGGAGGGAGTTCGCGAACACCTGGCAGGGGAAAAGGTTGAGAAGCTCTCTTCCATTGGCTCTTTCCCTCCCGCGCAAGAGCTGCGCGGGGCAGCCTCGCACCGTGCCGCCATGGAGGTAAATCAGCCAGACTTGCCTTATGTCCACCCGGATTAACCTGTTCGGGGCTAGTACATAAAGATGGGTCGCTTGTAGAGCTTGGGCACTGGAGTGTCCCGCTCAATTGCAGTTGTGTGATCTTTCCTCCTCTGTGAAATGTCAACTGTCACTGCAAGTTCATACATTTTCCATGACAGCAAGACGAGATCCCCGCCGGCACTGTGTTCTGTAAAGGCTAGAATGCTTCCTTCAGGAGTTGCTATAATCTCCTGTATCCTATCACTGTCAGCTCCCGTCGCTCATCGTCAACAAGCAACACCATGACCTGTAAGGTAACCTCGGCTATTGATTATCACGACCTCATCCTCTTGCGCGATACGCTATGACCATGGCGTTTTACTGTTGCTATGCTCTGGTCAAGAGACATGAGAGTTACACTTGACTGATCGGAGTCTTCATCGATCGTTAACTCCCGCCTGATGGAACCGCCATGGGGCCCCCATATTCCAGCACCACGTCACAGGTTTTCACTCGATACAGCATGCCTCAGTCCCCCACTGACAGTGTTCCGGTTGGACAGTAATTCGAATTCCCCGGCTATGATGTGATGGTGTTATCGACCGGGGCTCCCGTATCCACGTCGGCGCAGTCTCGCGGGCCCGACCATGCAGAAACACCTCGCACCTGACATATCTACGAACAAAGGCAATATATCACCGATAACAGTAGTCATTCACTCTTCTCACACCGCCTGGCAGTGGTGGTGCTTCATGACGGCTCAACTACAATATATCCGGTTTTCTTCCCAGGCGTGTGAGATACCTATACCATCTCAAGTGTCAATGAGCTGATTCTACCTGGTCATTTTCGGGTCTCACAAAAATCTGTGAGTGGGGGGCTCATTATAGTCGCCATTTTCCGACGCCAGCAAATTTTGGCTGCGCCCAATATATCTGTCAGCCGTTTAAACTCCGTCATAGGACTGTTCCTCGGTTCTTGGGTCAGAGCGATGACGGAACAGCAGAGCATGACTAGCTTGTTGGAGTGCAATTCATTCACTGCCGTGTAAATAGCAGACATGAACGATGGCTAACCCAGCCTCGAGGTAGGTACACCTCTTCGCAATTGCCTTGCGGATATTGAAGGCCCCGAAGGATAAAATTAACCGAACCACCTGGCAACTCTGTGTGATCCCCTATCCCAAGTCCGACGCGGTACATACATTCAGCACGTCCACTGCACGTGAGGTTAGGTTAGTACTGCATGGCGCCGATCAAGACGTCTTTCACCTCCCCAAATCGGCACAAGTCGATGCGACTTGTCAACTGCATCCCAAGCATGGTGATCCCAGCCTTTTCCTGACTTCTACACCTTCTGCCGGGCTTCCATGCGGGTGACCTTGGGTGAGCGAACCAGAAAGATGCCCCCATTTTATCGGCCGACGCCGAAATCTGTGGTGGTGGTGAAGCCGGATCAACGTGGCATGGATTGGCGGACTGCTGAAGCAAGCGTGGGTGAGAGATAGCGGAGATGATGATGTGTTATGCGGCGGGCAAAAGCAGCAACTGACATCACTAGCATCAGACAACCACTTCAACACTGACCGCAAAGAGTCAAAAAGACCTGTATCAACAAGACAACGTCGATACTTTTGTGGTGGTGCAAGTTTTGCTGGGTCAGGTTTGTACTCGAAAGCATTGCATTACGTAGCAACGGTTGTACGATTGACATACAACACAGGTGCAAAGGAAAAGAAAGGGAAGATAAAATGCCTTATCAAACGGACACGATGTGACGTCCAGATGCTTCCTCCAGGGGCAACTCGCCCACGTTTTCTTCGAAAAGAAAATACGCGCGCCTCCCACGTTGAAGCGCGGCCCAAAGCCTGCAGTGGAACTCGGAGGAAAGGAAAAAGAAACATTATCAGAGGGTTCCATTCGCAGATGCAATTTGAACCCTCGCAATGCAACTCTTTCAACGCTTCCCCTTTCATTTCCGAGCAGCGCAGAATCGTCGGTACAGTTTCAACTTCCAGCGGTGGACATCCTTCCACAGGGATACCCTCCTGTCAAGGTTTTCATGGGCAAGCTCGCAAGGTCTGGCCTTCTCGTGAAAGACTCCTCCTGGAAGATGATCTCGGCAGTGCCCGTGAGATGTGAACTCTTTGTGAGTCCTTCAAAACCCTTTCGCAACTCTGGCCAAGAAATACATTTTAAGTTCGGATCATGCTCGGAAAGGAGGATACATACCGAAATACCTCAATCACGCCGGAGAGGGTTTTGATTTGCTATACCATTGACTCTCCACTCCGTGAGCCCGTGTGAGCGCGGTCTTTTCAGGTACTGTACCGGGGCCGATATGTACACTACCTCGGGCCCCGGCGACCCGTGGATCCCGGAGGCAGTGGAGACAGATCGAGAAAGGGATTCAGGCAGATCTGTGGAAATCGAAAATCCAGTTCATCGTTGCAGTTCTAGGACGGCAAGGACGGCGGGACGCTCCCCTACGAAAACTCTAAAAAGCCATTGTTGAAAAAACTTGAAGCCATTATGTCATCATACTGTGTACAAAGGCCTGACAGGGAGCAAAGTGGATGACAAAAGACAAAATCTCTTCAGTGCGGTTTGCGGGAAAATTGAGAGCGATTGCCACTCCACAGTCCACTGCACACTTCAAATCATTCCACCTTGGGTCCCCATCCTTCCCTTTGCTGACCTTTAGGTGCTGACGTGCATATATTGATGGAGGTGTTCGTTCCTTCCCACCATCTGCTGAGGAGACTGAACCGAAAAGCCTGCGGCGCCACAAGGGGGTTTGCAACTGAGGTTCCTTGATTCGTCGCCCCTCCCGCGTGTTAGCCACAGTCAAGCCTCTGACGACAGTTTTACCGTACCTGTCCTGCTTGTGTGGTCGTGATGGTATGTAGAGAAACCCCAAAAGATGCTTGTCGATACTTTCCACCTTGCTGGATCATCATATTCCTGAAGAGCCTTGCTGCGGCTCGCCTATCAGTCGCTACTTTTGTTGCAAGTTGCAACTGAACGACCCTGCGCGCCTGGCCTCCTCGGTCGCTGGAAAACCCGTAAACGCTCAGCGCGCCTCACAACTTTCCGTCCAGCCTTCTTGACTACTTGGCCATGGGACTTTGAGTTTCGCGACATGAGTTGAACGGCTGGTCTAGCCCTTCATGGTAAAAAGCTCCGTTCCAGGACTCTTCAGGCGAATACCACGGCACGGCATTGCGTGCTGGCACCATGTAACTGTGTGGGGGTCTTCTTTCTTTTTGTGCCCTAATCTTTGAGGTAACCGCTCGGGAAAATCGGTCGAATGATGGGCCAGAGGGGGTCTTTCGAGAAAGCCAGAGAGGTCGCATGTCTGAGAAGACGGCGGTTGAAGCTCTCATGAGATGTTGACTGGTGTCGCGCCTCGTGGCTGGCACAGGATCCTGGACAGGTTGGGGTTCATTCTCTCGAAAGTGATTTTGGAAAACCGTGATGATGATGCATCTTACCCGGCAGTTTCTGCGTCTTACACCGCTAAAGTGCTACCTATGCCATAGATATATAACACGCCGCGAGCTAGACAGCTATATTTGCTGTTTAATATCGTTGGATACCCGAGCCTTTTAACCAGGTCCACCCAAGTAAGCTCTTCGCCGTTCTTTCTTTCACATGTCAGACTTGCTTGAGTGTGAAAGTGCGGTTGTGATGGTCGGCGACCAGTAAATTGCGCCATCACACATTTGACAGAGAAGCTTGCGGTTGATGCGGGGAAATTGAGCCCATGTCCTGCTTTTTTCTCTTTTCTTTTCCTCTCCGCGTTGTTTCAACACCAGGACAACCGGCTCGGCATCTGGATACCGTGTGCAGTGAGGAGAATGAACCGCGTGCTCTCTGCAAAAGTTCTTTCCAGTCATTCATCTTCATTCAACACTTTTTTTCTTTCCTTTTCCCTACGCCCGAGTCATTCTCCTACATGAAATGAGGGTAATAGTTTTGTTGGTCGTCGTGGAGGCTGGCGGCGGGTCTTGATAGTTTTTATCGCGTGAAATTTGATGCTTCTGTTTTCTTCAATGTCAGCCGTCGATGGTCATCTCTTTGGAGGTTATCCGAACCGTCTTGTCCGTCGATGGCCACGTTCTGGAACGCTGCGATGCTCATCACTCCATGCTCATCACTGGAGTTTGGCATGATTAAGTGTCCTGTGATGCTTCAACAAAAGCTAGTTCAAATTGGGCTTCCTGCAGTGACCTGCAGGACACCATCCACTAGCCAAATCTGGACCTAGCTGAATTCATATATTTTGGTCCTCGTCGGTGGATCCAATAATTGATAGTGCGGCAGGTACAAAGGTACATCCCCTGACACCCCTCCCAGGGCATGTTGTCACCTCACCGCGTCGTCGGTGTCCCAACCTCATTTTCACTCCCAGGTCTCTCGCCCACCTCCCGTTCCGAAGACTCCCGCACTCCGTAGCCAAGATAGACCTGTGGCTTGGCTGTCGGCCATTTCTCGGAGCGCCCCTTAGAGGTAACTTGGCTCACTGATGTGGCTGTGGCTCGGGATGCCCGTGGCCGTGACCTCACTCCCGAGACAGCGGACATCATCGTCCGCCCGGTTTTTGCCTAGTGGTTCACTTTCAGCTGGCGTTTGGCTCCTTGAATTTCAGCAAAAGAAGGTATCATAGCAGATGGAGAGGCTATCTGCTACCAGGCGAGTCCTCCCCTGGGACGTAGTGATACAGCGTTTAGATACGATGGTTTGAACATGTTGGTTATCGACACTGTCGATTTCCAGGCAGAAGACATTGGGCGTTATCGCCATCCTCCCGCCACCCGAATGTTATCATCTCTCCGTTCATAAGATACCATGCGTCACAGACTTGAAGCTTCCAAATATCGAATCCGAAGCCCACCATTCTCAAGGGGTGTTTTTAGATTGATAGTATCAGCTGGACTTCGGAGCCCGCCGCATCCAGATTCAATAGGTTTCGGCCGCCCATTGGCTTGTTCCCACTTGGATTGATCGCGATGGCACGTTGCAATCCTGGACAGCAGCACGCGAGCCTTGCTGATTCGTCCAGCCCAGGACTCGGTCGACGGGATTCCAGTTCACACCTCGAACGCCTGGGCAACCCGGAGACTTCCTACACTAGACCACGCGGGCTCCGCTCTTGTCATATAGTCTCCCCGGAATCGGATCTCCTCACCTTGTCACCGAGGCTGTTTTTGGGCGTCCCGGCATTGAATTCTGCTCGGGGTGAGTAGCGAAATCGGCCTGGGCAACCGGGATGTCATGATATGTTGTTTTTTGCTCTCGTTGCCGTAGCTTTTTTCCGATATCCGATTACACTCTGACTGACGGCGAAGTGGATTTCTGAAAGACTGGAGCTCTCCACAGATCATCTACAGTACGGTTGAGATCACGGGGGCTGTACGGGTACTGATACCACCACCTTTTTTCCTCCACAGCTGTGTCGTTAGCTCTGCTGCAGTGCTTGCAGAGAGGGCGCTTCCGGATCGTGATCGACAGAGATGACAGCTCTACGAGATACCAGATACACTCGTCCGAGTTGCTATCCTCACCCTCACTCGCGAACATACGTTCTCACCACCTCCCGACTCTCCGTCTTGGTACCAACCACTGTCAACAGCTGACAGGACGGAGACAAATCTCACTGCGGGGGAGGCACAGCTCCTCTCCGCTCCCGAAGGATCGCCACTCTCAATCTCAGGGTTGGTTTTTCTCACTGTGTTCGAGGCTTTCTGCCTGGAGAGGATGCTCCTCTCTCTGCTTGACCACCAGGTTCTGGAACTTTGTGAACAACTGCGTCGTGTTTTACTTCTTCAGAATCCACACTAATGACTCCATCTCAGTGCTACATGTCCTGATTCCATACAACCGCCCTGTGTTGCAGTGTACATACAGATATGGGTATGAGTTGCGGATGCGAGCAGTGCCTGACACTCAGCGGATCTGGCACCATGAGATCTGACTCGTTGCCTCGACTATTCGTCTTTTGACAAAGGGCCCCTTTTCTTTGGACGTCTGGTCCTACGGTTTGATGTATTGTGCTTTGAGCTGTTGCGTTGAGCTCGTGCGATAAGTTTGTATCAGATTTTGTAACCGCTTCATGATAGCTGGCGCTTAGTGGACGTTTCCATGTACTTTCAACTCTTTGTTTGTTTGTAAGACTGAAAATTTGCTGATCTTAGCTTTCAGATACACGGAACTGCTCAACAAGCAGGAAACCCCCGTCGTTTTGCGAGATTCGGTCGAAAAGGGGTCATCTTGGCATCTACATTTGCCGGTCAAACACCGAAACCGAACAAACAGTCAAGCTCTCTGGCCTGGCTCTAAATTTCCCAACACACGGGGCTGGGAACTTCGCTGGCTGTAGCCCAGACTCTTGCCCCGGGGAGGTTTTTCGAACTACCGCCAGGACGATGAAACCCGCTGCACGAGTATTTACGCGGGGGCTAGTCGGAGTGACATCGCTCTTGCTTATGGTGGTCGCCGGTCGATTGGAGAATGCGCGGCGCTAGTAGAGCGATGAAGTTTTGTTCACGCGACATGTGTGTGCTGTGTGTCAGTCAGTTGTCGTTGTGCCAACTGTCGAGCCCGCCTGTGTTCCTCGCCGGTCATCGTTGGGGTTTGGAGATTCCTTCGGGCTACCTTAGCCTGCTGGACACGCTGTCAGGGACCATGGTGTTCTCAAGGGCGTAGTCTCCGTTCGTAGTAGGAGATTCCGACAACAGTTCAGCCATCCGCGACCGATGATCGCCGACTTAGGTAATACTTTTCCGGATTTCCCTTGGTTCTCCTGGTTACGTGTCGGCATTGGCAGGACTGACCCAGCAAACATGGCCAGCTGTTCAGTTTCCAAGCCCATGTGGAAAAAGAAACTTCAAACAGAGTCGTTGGATGGCGGTGTGTCTGCGTCAAAGCCCGTCCTGCCCTGTCCTGCCCGTCCTGCCGGCTGACCGGCGGCGTTGCATCCGTCCAACCTCGCTGCCGGCTGCATTACGAGATTGAACGGCGCAACGGCTCCCGAGCGGGAGGCTGGGTGTCCGTCCAGGACGGAGACCGAACATGTAATCTAAGTAGAGGTGCAAGTGTCGCTTGCCCTGCAGAAGTCGGACTTGATGTTTAAGCCCGCCTCCAAGTACTACCTCCGAGCGTCTCGTGAAGGACCCTGATAATAGCAACTAATAAGTGTGAATATGTCAGGTAGGGCTTCTAATGGTGTGCCCAGGGTCCAATGATTCTGAGGGATTGAGTTGAGTGTTCAACTAGGTGGAAAACTAAAGGTCATCGTCAACGATGGGGTGGGACAAGGACTTGCAATACCGTGTTGATAATTCAGTGACTGATATCTCTGGCCAGCCATTGAGCGGTGAGATATAGACGAACTTGATAAACTGGAGATGGAAATTCAGGCACAAATTTGAGAGTGTCGTGCAGTTCGGGCCCTCCGCAATGGGATGGCTTGACGATTTGGACGAGCGTTGCGACCCCGAATTGCCTGGGGCGAACAAATATACGAACAAGTAAAAGCCTGTGACTAGGATTTGAGTGGAATACCTTTCAACCGAGTCTGGGATTCTCCGTATACGTGCTCATCAACTTGTTTTCCCATCCTACCGGCCGCTTCACAAGTTCCTAGTCAAGCTGTCACCACAAACTTCAAGGGGTGTTAGAAGAGTTTTCAGAATTACCTGGTACACATGCTCGTATCTGGCACAGAAGCCACAAACAATGACAACAAGTAGCAAGGACCGAAACACAAGCAGCGGCGACTCAGACCGTTGGGTCCTGCCTTCCCCAGATGACGGTATGCAGCCATTAATCTGTGATTTTTGTGCATTTCCATCCTTCAAACATGGCTTAATATGTTCTCACAAGCTTCGAGATGCTAAATGGCCTCTTGCCATCATGTATTGAAGAGACACTGAGAAGCAACTGTTGAATCTATGATCGGAAGCAGTCTCTAGTAATCACACCTTCACTGGAAGTTAGCATGTATGTCCTCATGACCTCCCTCAAGGATCTCGGCAGTCCGTCCAACTCCAAGTAAGTGACAACCCGTGGCCACATACCCCGTTTATCTAGAGTTTCAAAGTCATCCATATTCGAACGCCCGGACCTGGCATGCGTCTGAAGCGTTTCTTCCCGATCCCCCCCAAAAATAAACAATCGCGGTCACTAGTACTAGCAGTTGAAGGGCTCTGCCGTTCAACTTCTGGCGTTTCAATCACTTCAAAATGCTTTCATCTCTTGACGTGAGCAAGCTCGGAGCGCATTGGTATCTGAATACATGGCCCCGACCTCTAGTCGAGACTATCGGTCATGTCAAATCTTGCGTATGTTCAACCCCTATTATTGGCAAGAGACCAAAAAGGTCCAAGATATAAAACCGAGTTCGCACGATAATGATGTCTATATTTCCCAGTGGGTATCCCTGAATGCACGTAACGTACCAAGCAAATAAACAGCAACAGCCAATGTTCTGTGTCGCTGGTTTATCCATCCCATCAAGTCCCATCCCTTTCTTCTCTCCCCACTAACAATCGCTTCGATTCGCTTCCTCGTCCCAATGACAACCACCTTCACCCCATCCGCTTCGTTATCTTCATCATCAAAATCAACTCAACCTCAACTGACTAACCCTCGCCCCCGACCTCCTCGCCCCCGAGCCCGAGCCCGGACTCGGACTAACCGCCCTACTACCCCTTGCACTCCCCGCCCTACTCCCTCCCCTACTCCCCGTTACACTTTGGCTGGGACTAGTCATCATGTAGCTCTGATCAATCTTCCAAATCCAATCCATCTTATCCTTCTCGCTCCTCGCCGCAAACAGCCACGTGTTGTCCGTCCCGTAGATGGCGAACACGCCTGCCTGTAGCCGCTCGCTCAGCCGGTGGAGACCACCACCTTGTTGTTGAGGCGGTGAGGGTCCGTTGGTGGCAAGCGTGCCTGTAGATGACGCCGGGGAACTGGTGCTGCTGCGAAGGGAAATGGCTGATGTTCTCCCGCCGCCGCCGCCACCGCTTGCTAGCCTGCCGTTGCTGCTCCTCGCTATGGAAGCCATCGGGTTGGGCGAAGGGAGGGGGCTGAATGTGGGCCATAGAGAGGAGATGAGGAGGGAGGAGGGTGAGCGGCGTTGTTGCGACTGGGGTGTGGGTGTGCTGATGTTGCTGTTGGATGTCCTGCCTCCTCCTGAGCCACTCATAATGGTGTCTGGGAGTCCACTTGAGCGACCGTTAGTAGCTCCCCTGTGATTGTCCATGTTAACTCCGTTCAGATTGTCTAGTGACCGGTAATCATCATCAGATCCGGGCCCGCCGCCATAGTCTTCGTTCAGCAAGCCTAGGATCCCCGGTTGGCTGTCCACGCGCGAGTTCCTCAGACTGACGATGCCGACCTCCTCTCCATCTGGGACGCTGTGAATGTGGAGATACGGCCTCCTCAGTTCGACGAACCGTTTGTTCCACTTGGTCGCATCGCTATTGGGGACGAGAAGGTAGCCACCCTTAAGAACGGTGGGGTTCTTGGGCACACGGATCACGGAGGCCACGAACTCCAGGGTCGAATTTTGATCAGAAGTGGAGTCCGCGTAGCCATCAGTGGGCGGATCGGTGTTAGCAGGACTGAGGATCTTGACTGTTGGGTCTGGGTAGCGTTGCCAAAACTTGAGGCAACGGTTCAGAAGGTAGGTTTGGGCGTCCGTATACTCCGAAGGGGGTTTGGCTGGGTCGGTGGCGTCTGGGATGGGTTGAATATGTTCTGTATCATTTGATTGTTCCTCCTCCTCTGGAGACAATCCTCCCTCGGACGTCGGCACCTCAGACTCCTCTGGCGGGTCATCTTTCAGTAGCTCAGCAATGGAGTCCGTCTCACTACTGGTTTTAGGTGGTGGCAGATCAGAATCGTCCTCTGCATCATTCACCCAATTCGACAAGTCATTCGGATCGCCAAGCCCGAGCTTTCTCAAGCACCCTTGCACCGCCGTAAGCTCCGTCATCATCCTCTTCTTCTTCTGCGCACTGATGTAGTCTGCCACAAGTGACACGCCTCTCGGCGCCCAGGTCCCAAGGTTTTCTTCGCCTTTGACATAGTCATGCTGGCTACTCATCCGCCATAGGTCGCCGACGCGTTTGATGGGCGCCGGGCGCATCTGTACCGTGAAGATACCTGTGGACGAATGGACGATGCGGATATTCTGCCAGAGCGAGGAGAACATGGACGTCTGGCGAACGAAGTTGCGAGACACGATCTGGACGGCGACTGGAAGAGACATCTTGATCGGCTCGGCGAGCTTCTCTGAATCGATCTCCCAGGAGACAGTCATTTGCACGCGGTACTTTTCTGACGTAACACGGTCGAGCAACAACGAGTTATGAAGACTAGAGTCCCACTGTCCGATCAGAGTAACACTCCGCGTCCCATTAGCGTTCACCCGGAAAGTAGGCTCAGATACAAGTCGAAGGGGCAGAGGAGGGCTAGCCGAGCCCATGTCGGGGGTTTTGCCTGCGCTATCCAAGAGAGCAATCTTGCCGAGGCGCAATGATTTCGCATCGTTCCATGGTAAAGCATCACCCGAGCTATGAGTGACGGTGATGGCGACCCGTCTTTGCAACCCTTGATGAAGTTGAAACGTGCCGTTGTCAAGTTCGCTTGTCTGCGTAACTTCGACGGGCACATAATCGCCCTCCTCGTTCAGCTCCAGTATCTGTACCCGCACGAGCAAGTCATGCTTCTCCTCAGTGTAGAAGTGGGTTTCATTGATTCTTGCACCCTTGGGCTTGCTTTGGGACGTCGGTACCGCATCGCGCATATCATCCCAGCTGAGTAGCTTGTCAAGATGCATCGCTGAAACCTTGGCGAAAATAGCCACTCTCAATGACGTGTCTTGAGACGCAAACAGCGGAATGCTCATGCTATGAACACTTTCGAACCGAATGGGCCCCTCGTCAAAGTCCCTGATCATCTGGGTGGTGGTAATACCCTCCTCCTCAGAAATGCCAGGGATGAAAAGCTGAGCGTGCACCTCTGTGCCTTCGCGTTCAGCGAACCCGATCATCTCGTGCATCACCACGTTAAACTTGAGCGTATTTGTCGGCGCCCTCGCACTGGAAGGTTCTAACGCCAGCTTGATCATGCCAATAGCGTGCGATGTGTGCGGAGATGTCACGTCGAGAGTGAAGTCCTGTACCCGGCTCTCAAAGACGGTCTTCAGCGGCACATCGGCTTCGCCCACTAGTGTGTATTGCGGCATACATGTCTCCACGAAGGGGTTATCGAGGCTCAAGTGTTGTGCGTATTCGGGTTGATCCAGATACTGGAACATCTGGCGCATCTGCCTCACCCGATCGTGGAGCTTCTCTATGCTCCAAAGGTGGACGACACTGTGCTTGTAGTCAACGACGCGGATGCCGACGCACGGTTTCGGTGCCGTTTCGAGAGCGATATCGTCTCCTTCACCAGTCAGCCCATTAAGCACCATGTCGTAAGATGAGCAAAGAAGATGGCCGACGTCTACGATCGTGAACTGGAAGACGACGCTCTCATTAAGCTCATGACTCATGACTTGTGCCTCCTTGAGAGTGGCAGCATGTTGCAAGACCGCCTCGGCCATGAGGACGTAGCGTCGACTCCTCCATTTCTTAACCACCGCCTTCGCACGCTCAATCTCGTCTGCAGAGAGCTTCGGGTTGGCCTTCGGCCGCTTGAGCGGATCCAACTTCTCGATCTTCTCTTCGAACTGGCGCTTTTGTACCTCCAGCTGTTTCTGCATGTCGACCTTGAGCTGCATCAGCGTTTCTTCCATCTTGGCTTTCTCCTTCTTGATCTCCTCCACCTCCACGTTCGCTCCCTCAGCTGTCTTCAGCTGATCCTTGTACTCCTCCTTCTGCTTGTCGAGTTGGCTCTGCATCACGTCTCGAATCTGGCCCAGCTTCTCCTCCGTCTCTCCGTGCTTGGGCGTGGATGGCATGGTAAGGGCGGTGTCCAGAGAGAGGTTGTCTAGAGTGCCGGTGGACATGTATTTCTCCCTTATCGGATACGATGCCATGGACTCCATATCTTCATCCCCTTCCCGAACATTCACTCTTTCAGCTCGTGCTCGTTGGACATCCTCAAAAAGCGCATTCAATTCTTCGTCTGTCAGTTTGGCAAAGTTTTGATCTGTTCCAAGGATGGCCCCTGCCGCTTCCCTTCGCGCAAAGGACCAATCTGCTTCTTTTGTGTTTCGTGAAAACGGCGCGGGTGAGTCTGGACGGCTGCTGTTGTCGCCTTCAGACACTGCTGTACTAAGGCTTCGGTGGTGGTTGTGGCTGGGACTGAGGGCTGGTGATTTCTCCAATGCCTGCAATTGATTTGTTGTGACGGATTGTCTCAGTAGACTTTGTTGCTCGGCGCGCTCTGCTCGTTCCGCTTTCGCTTCGAGGGGATGGTTGAATCTAAAAATGTGAAAGTCGCCCAGTATAATGCGATATCCGGAGTGTAGTCGAGTTGGCTCCGTCACTCGTTTGCCGTTCACCATGACAGCCGCGCCCTCCTTTGGGACGACAGTCACTGTTCCATCAGCCGCATTCTCAAAGACGCAGTGTTCGTGGAGGATCCTCGACCCGTTGAGGCGAATGTTTGCTTGGTGCTCCGCGTTCGATTCGACGTTGCCGACACTGGTTGAGCCTGGTTTGAGGTTATACACCAAGCACTCTGCTAATAGCGGGTCGTCCGAAAGGTTGACCAAATGGGGCATCTTCTTGGGGGTCGACATGCCGATGAAGCCCTTTTCGATGCTAATGCCCAGTTCTTCCAGCGCAGCTTCACGTTCCTTGTGGATTTCTTCGGTTTTCTGCAGCTTCTGCTCCCAGGTCTGGTTCAGATCCTGCAGAAGCTTCTCGGACTGATTCAGCTGCTCTGCAATCTCGGCCTTGGAGACCTTCTTGACGGTGCCGTCCGGTGTTGTGATGCTGACAATCTGCTTCTCCAATGGCGTTCCCTCTGCGTAAACTTCCTCTCCCGGTACAGGAGCGCCACCAATGCCGCCACCACCGCCGCCCAGTTTGCTCCTCAGTTGAGCCAATTCTTCCTTTAGCTCGCGGATCATGCGGGCATTGGCGTCCTCGTTGACAACAGCGTGGTTCTTGATTCTCTTGGCCGAATCGGCATAACGGAGCGTACTAAGCGTCTCGTCGTAATTGATATCGGCTGGACTGATGGCTGCTATCATCGCCGTCATACTGTTACCGCCTAACGAATCTTTCAACAACCAGGTGAGGACACTGTCTCGATATGGCACTTGGCCGGCCGCGCCTCCTTTCTTCTTTTTCCCAGTGGAGAGGTCTGCCAGAGCGGCGATAACGCGCCCTAACGTCGACAGAGACCGGTTGATTTCGGCGCCTTCCTTGAGGCGGGCGCCGGTGGCTCCAGTAGACGTTGCTCTTTCCGAGCCTGCCAAATCCACCAGACTGATCTTGGCTGCCTTTTCCATTTCCATTTTCGTCTCGGGATCGAATCGTTTTTGGGTCAACATTAGGGTAAAGACAGCGTGACTTCGACTGGAAGTTTCGTTCATGTTGGTTGCCGCGACTGTTCTCGCCTTGTTTCCTTCGTCCATCAAGTGTTCGATCTCCTGGAAACTCCCCACAACAAGCTTGGCCAAGTCTTCGACGTAGGGACCCGTTGACGGATGTTCTCGGACCTTGAGATTGCCCTTGTTCGCCGGGTTGAGTAGGTCGCGTACACGTTCGTTGTAAATTTCGAGATAGGAGACTTCCACCGTACAGCGCAGGTTCTTGTCTTGTTGCATCTCATTTATCCTCTTGAACATGTCCTGGCAAATCATGGGGATGATGCCGGCATCCTTGCCATATCCCATCATCGAGTAGGACTTGCCGGAACCGGTCTGGCCGTAGGCAAAGATACAATTGTTGTAACCCTGAAAGGCATTGTCGAGCAGCGGTTGGCCCAGGTCCTCGTGTAGTTGGTCTTGCCCGGCGTAGTTGGGCGCATTCTTGTCGAAGGACCAGTATGACCTGTCGAAAGCAAAAACCTTTTGGCCTTGGTCTTTACCACCTTTCGCTACAGCATCCGGCGGAGGGGTAAGAACCGTCTGGTTGCCCTTCATCTCGACGATACATTTTGCGCCGCGGTCGTGTTCTGGAATCGGGTAGTCGCATCATCAGTGTCTGTCTGCATGACGTAGGGACGAACGCGTTCCATGGGTTTGCCTTCTTTGAAGGTCTTGCTCCTCAGCACCGGCAATAGAGCTTCTGCGTATATAAACACTCACCTCTTCCGTTGAAGGGACGACATCTGACCACAACCTTGATGTTTCCTCCACCCCCCATGGGGGCGCCGCCTGGAGCCATGGTGTCGCGTGAAAAGCTCTGCCGGTATCAAGGAGCTGTCGAAAGAGGTTCGCGATTCGTCTGGGTGGGCTTCTCTGAACAGTCGTTCTTATTCGGGCGTGGTTACAGCTTCCGAACGTCCCAGCATGTGTTTCCCAAATACGGCCGAACGGCAACGCCACTCATTCTACCATGCGCCGGGGGTTTGCTGCGGAAGGGTCGAGGCCAGCTCGGGTTCTAGGAGGATTCGAGATGACGGTGGCTCGCTGCCGTATGATGTTGCTTTACCACGGTCGCCTGTCGCCTGGTCGACGGTAATCGCTGCAGGTGGACGGGTGACGGCGCACGGGAGACAACGAATTGAGGATATGGGGCCGTGGAGTGTTGAAGAGCCCGTGAAGAGCCCGTGATCGTCGCCGTTGTTGTGGCAGCCGCTGACGTTGTTGCAAAAGGAAGATGCTCTAGCAAGGCTAGGGTCCTAGGGTCGTGTGTGCGTGTCTGCGTGTATAGGTCGTTCAGTCGTTCAACGACCGCAGCTCGGAAGCTGCAAAGCCGATGTATGGTGTCTGCGCAACAGGCAATGTTTGAAAACCGTGAACTCGTAACAACAAAAGTCAAGGTGTCGATCAACAGGAAGCGGATGGTCGAGTCGAAGGAAAGGGAGCGAACGATGCCTGCCCGTGCTGGGTTGAATCTGACAGGTTGGCTTGTCGTTGTTGGTTCCTTGCTTCGGGTTCCAGTTGCCTGGGCTGTTTGACGATTCGATCCCGCCCGTCGAAGTGAGTGGTCCTCCCCGCCTGCAGCGTTGAGTGTCCCGCAGCATGTGCCGCTATGAACGTGACAGCTTGGAAAGAAAGCCTGTGACGCGAGGCGCGCAGCCGTGTCACCACTGTAAACTTTAGCCCGGGAGATGCCTGCTGCTTGTGCACGCCCTGGCATGTGCTCGATTCCTGGCAGCAGATCGCTTTCTGATTGGTCAATTCTCCTCCTGTCCCCAGCTTGACTAATATCAGCTCCACTTTCCGTCCCAATGTCCAACGTGGTTTTGATGTTGTGCGCCTGTCGTCCAAATATGTTTGTTGCAGACGGAAACAGATCGAAGAACGCTTTTGATGATTCATAAGGTTTTAGTATTTTTCTTTTTCTTTTCGTACTCCATATGACCGAAAGTTGTTGTGTATATACCTCACCCACCAAGAACGTCTCCAACTAACGAGCCGCTTCCAGTATGTTAAAGTTATGTAATTATCTCATTAATGATAGCCGCCATCATGATTATTGCTCGAGATTGACATCAGGCAAACATGCTGGTATCCATCATCATCATCGGCCATTTTGATTATCCTAACACTAACAGCCCAGGTTGGCATACCCTGAACAACGTAGTAGTCACTAACTTCCTTCCATCAACAACCGTCCAAGACGACTAAGCGGCCGCAGCAACACCCAGATCCTTCTCAACCATCTGCCTGCAAATAGGATGGTAGAATTCGCGGTTTTTCTCAAAGGTCTTGAGCGCCAGCTCCCGATCGACCTTGTTGAGACCACGGAAGAGAGGACGGACGAACTTCATGCGACCAACGTCTCCCAAGAGGTCAGCAACGCCCTGGTAGGCGCTGGTGTCCTTGGAGCGCATGGCAATATGGAAGTAGGCGGCCTTGAGCTCCGCGTTCTTGGATTCAGAGAGGCCGTAGGCCTTGCCGAGTGCTTGCTGTGAACGGTGTTAGCATACTGCTGACTGGCAGTTGAGAGTTGGGCACTTGAAACTTACCGATTGCTCAACCGTCAAGGGCTGCTCAAAGTCCTGCACGGCGTTGAGGAAGACCAGAATCTGGTTGCCAGTCCAGGACGAAACGTCAGATGGGCTAGGAGTGAAATCCTTGCTCTTCCACTTCTCAGCCAGCTCGTAGCACACGTCCGCAAGAGAGGTGTCGAACTCGGGCTTGGGAGGAAGGCCGGTGCTGTGGAAGCGGCCCTCCCAATCGATCGAAGCAATCTTGTCCTTAAGATCAGAGTACTCGGGGGCGCTGAAGAACTCGAGGAAGGTGTCCTTGAACTCGTACGAATCAAGCGACTTGTTGGACCACTTGCCAAAGTAGTAGGGAATGAACTTGTCAAAGTTCTCTCTTCCAACAAGGCGGTCGAGAGACCAGACGAAGTGGAAACCCTTCTCATAGGGGACCGTGCTGAAGGCATCATCGGGGTCGATACCCTTGTGGCTGATGCAGAGCTTGGTGAACTCGTGATCCTCTCCGTACTCCTTGATAGCCTCCTCTGTGGAACATGCGTTAGTGGGAAAATCCTACTTATTGGGAGTTTGGTCTCTGTCAATAATTCTTACCAAGCGCCTTCCAGCCCCTGATGGCGGAAAAGTCAAAGTGGGCATCACCACCGTGGATGGAGGCAAGAATACGGCGCTCGAGATACATGGTCCATCCTTCGTTCAACCAGCTAGCCAGGTGTTAGCACTCGTGGGCAAATAATGATCAATGGCCTGCAACTTACAAGTGCTCCCAGCTGCAGCTGGTGACCAGGTTTCCACTCCAGCTGTGGGCAAGCTCGTGGGCGATGACATCAATGTTTTGCTTGTCACCACTGATGATGGTAGGGGTAGCAAAGGTAAAGATGGGGTTCTCCATGCCTACGGGGGATCACATGGTCAGTTTTCACAACACGATTCCAAATCATTTCTTTGGTCCTTGCACTCACCTCCATAAGGGAAGCTGGGGGGCAGGACGAGAACATTGTACTCTCCCCACCTGTAGGGGAACACAATCTTCTCAGCAGCCTCCAGGAACTTGTCCATGTCACCCTCCAGCTCCCATTGAGACTCCTTGAGCTCATTGGGGCCGGTGCAAACACACGAGCGCTTGCCGACAGGGGCGCTGGCGATATCTCCAGACGAAAGGGCGAACAGGTAGGACGGGATGGGGACCTTCTGCTGGAACTTGTACAGCTTCTCCTCGCCCAAGTCCTTGGTCTCATCGGGTACAGGCACACCACTGGCCACAACAACGTAGGGGCTGGTGATGTTGAAGTCGTAGGTGCTCTTGACATCCGGGGTGTCCTGGCAGGGGAAGAGCGAGCGGGCGTGGATGGCCTGGCACTGGCTGAACATGAAGGGGGCCGCCTTGTTGCTGGTCTGCGCCGGGGTGAGCCACTGCAGGGCAGTGCACTTGTCCGTGGTGGCAAGCTCAATCTCGACCTTGACGACCTCGCCCTTGGCGGCACCCTCGGGTACGGCAATGTGAACCGGAGAGCCGTTCGGCTCAGTGCGGGCCTTGGTCTCCCACGTCGAGGGGGCCGAGTTGAGCTTGATGGAGTTCACGGCAACATAGCTGGAGTCAAGGATGATCTCCTTGCTGGCCTTGTCCGTCTGGGACTCGAGCTCGAGGATCACGGAGCCGCGCAGACGCTTGTCTGTGAAGTCGATCTTGAGGTTGGCCGTGGTGTGACGAGTCCTCCAGGCGTCATAGTTGGACAGGGTGTTGGGGTCGCGAATGGGAGCCATGTTTGCGGTGCTGGAGCCAAACCAACGGCCGCGCTGATACTGGGAGGAGAGGAGGTTGGAGGATGCTGTTGATGCTGCTGATAGCAGTGATCGTGATGACGGCGAGGATGGTGATGGTGATGACAGTTGAGCAAACTTGGCCCCTCGAAGAAGACCTCTACCCCACATCAAGACAGCCTCGGGGACTCTGTCTGATCACTTTTTGTTGCAATTATTCCCGCTACGTATTGTGCGCACAGTTGGTGGTACTACCTTGTTGGGACTATTTAGTAATCCCAGCTTTCAATTCGCAAATGTTTGATCACAAAGAGCCGCTCTTACCCTCACTTTCCTTCACGCCTTCCTTCTTGGTCGCAATGTGTGGAATGGCATCAGCCGATAGGACAACGAGGGAGCTGCGTTAGTTAGTGCGGAGGGGGACGAATTTCCTATCGCGATATGGCTGAAGCTTGAGCTTTGACCATCTCGGCTTCCTTGACCAGATGTCAATCGCTCCGCTCAACTGGGAGATGCTCGACTTACACGCCTGACTGAACTCTTCAACATTAACCATCATCAGACATTCACCCTCGCATCTTGGTTGCCAATTCTCAAGCATTGCATCGAATAGGTGTATTCGATCTGTGAGTAGCACAAATACCCATATGGCTTTTTACAGCTATCAGATGGATTTTCCTGTTCGGAAAATGAATAGGCAGAGCAGGGCCGCCTTCTTTTTTTTTTTGGTGCTCCTTCGCACCCAACAGTCAGGAACTCAAAATTCAGTGGTGATTGATTTGGGCCCAACCCAACGGTTCTTTGAGCTTGGCGAACGTATATTCACGGCGAGAATGGATGGTCGAAGTGTGTAAGGTAAATATCGTAGAATGCCACGTTTCAGACCCCCTATTATCAGTCCGTTTGTGATAATTCGGCAATGTGGTCAAACGCCCGGTAATGTTTGTTTATGTAGTCTACGATGTTTCGATTGTGTAGAAAGGGTCCCGGACCAGTTTGAAACATATGTTCCGGTGTAGTTTCAATGGATTTATCTCCCCAAGATGAAGTGCCGGCATACTAATAAGAGTCGCTATAACATTTGGGCAATGCCATTTTGTTAGGTATTTACCATGTAAATATTGATGTAGGTCGTTAGGTATGGGTATGTGACCCAGGTTACAAAACGAAATAGTTCTTGGGAAGTGCACATAGGAGGTGGTATTACCCAGGAAGGGGGAAGTTTTGATATTCGGAACCTGTAGGTGATAGCACAGTTAATATTTACCGTTCCCCTATTTTTATCACCTCCCCCCACTGTTACTCCGTCCTCGTATAGGCGAGCAAATTATGGTCCCCGACATCACTGTGGCATGACCTGATGCGGGCATACCTGAGTGGTATTATAGACAATCTGGGCTATAAGTTCGCAGGCCGAGGTCGGTGTTGTGTTGCTGCTCTTCCAGGGGCATCGTGAAATTGTGAGGCCCGGGCATATGACTCTCTTGTCAATACACACATCAGCATAGCACGCCAGGTTCATTAATCTTGAAGTGATCCCAGTCGCGGAAGTCGTCCGCAAAATACCGCTTCGTTCTCCACAAAGTCCACCTTCATCCTCCCGTTTAGCCGGCAATTAATAAGTACCTGTCCGCTGGCACAGCAGGTAAACTTGGCTTTAAGCCGCAATGAGATCGACACCTTGTTCTTGGATTGAGGACATTCGGTACGTCTCGCGTTGAAAGCTGCCGTGGATGATGCTTTATTTGGAATTGGCGAATCAGACCTGCATTTCCTTGAAACAACTGTTTGAGCCCCCGCATCCCCGGTAGTGTGTTGGATGTAGATAGATGTCATGTGGACGATGACTTCGCCTGTTGAACTTTTCAGTCAACCATAGACGAGAGTGCGTGATGTTCATACCAGATAGCTTGGCTCAAATCACCGGTTGTATACTTTGCCTGATCATGCGAATTGGTGCCCATCACTCTTTCAAATTCGCCAGGCTACCTTATCCCTGAGGCTACCGAGTATACAATCTCGGAATGACAGGAACCCGTCGATAGTGGAAAGGCAAGAGAAGGTTGCCACAGTTAATCCTTTCTCCGCGGCGAAAAGGGCAGCAGGGGAGTCACCAAGGGCGAGACCGGAAAGCCGCTTGTCCGGGCTCACTATGACTGAGGCACGGTTAAAGGAACCGAGCACATGGTCTTTGGCCTTGACAGTGGATGCAACGTGGAACCTTGAGGTTCTGGAGAGGTCATGCACGGGGTGAAATCCGAGCCGAGTGGTAGCAGCTAGGCCCAGCTTTGCTCGTGAAATAGGTATCAGTTGAGGGGCTGCCAGATAGTTCAATGCTATCGTGAGGGCAGATAGACGATGGTCCTGCCGTAGCGTTCGGTGGTTGCTAAGCATGGTTCTGGATTGGGAGCGATGCTAGTGATGATCTCGGCAGATTGAGGAGTTGATCTCCGCGTAGAGACACGGCGCAATGGGACAAGGTAAGTAGACGAGCTGGCGAGGATGCTCGGAAGACGGCCGTGGTGAATCAGTCCTATGTGACGGTCGCCCGGCCAAAATTCCGATGTTCCATTATCCGCCATGGTGCCTGACAACCTATGTAGCACGAGCAAGAAAGATTCGGCAACTCGCTTAAGATGATACCCCTGAGCAATTCACAAACCGTTAAGGGCTAACAGGTTCTGTGCACGTGTCCGTCTGGGCAGCCCATTGTTGGCGGCAAGGGTGGGATAGGTCCGTCGAGGTTCCCTGTTGTCGAGGGAGTCGAACAAGAGAAGACTGAGGAAGAGACCGTGAATCTCGGTCACGCCGGCGTCTCAGGTTCGATCTTGGGTACCTATATTGAAACCCCAAGCGCAAGATCTGGAAGCGGAGGACGGCGTGAGTTATCCAGAGGGCCCCATCTCGGCTCTACATACTTACTATGTACCTCTGTCCGGGTCACGCAGCCCTTCGTGATGAGATTCTAGTAATGCATATCTGCCATAGGTTGTGTAAATAGGCTTGGAGGGGCACAACGTGGTGTGGACGCTATGATTTTGGCTGACAGCAGCGCCTTGGCCCGGATGAACGAAACATGGAGGCAGGTGATGAACTGGAAGAGCAGTGCTGGATTGAGTGTGAGTCGGGTTGTTGTTGTTGGTGCTGGTTAAAGTACAAGTGGTGTCCACAATGAAGCTACCCCTAGCGATTTCCGCATGTTGTGAGCTTTGAGGGCAGGGGAAGAAAGTAGGTCTCTGTGAAACTTGATGGATCCTTATGAGATGGATCACGAAAGATGATGAGAATGATGATGTGTATTGAGAGATCCAGCTATCTGAAGCTGGAGGGGATCACTAGTTATATAGAATTGGTGATAAAGAGGAAGGTCTATAAAGGAGGGGATTCTGGGTGCTGCCAAATCCGTTGTCAAAGGAGGGTTGCAAGGCAAAGGCCCTATAGTACGAAAGAATTAGCGGTCTATACAGCAAACGCCTAGAATCTTCTCACACACCCCCACAGACCTAACGAAGATAATCTATCTATATATAAACTATTACGACTCCTTTTTCTTGGTATTTAGCTAGGGGATATCTCTTTTCGTAAGCCCCAGCATTTTTACAAATTTTCCGTATTTATCCGCCTTTAGGGGTTTCGTTAAATTATTAGCTATTATATTAGTACTAGGGATGTGAATAACTTCAAACCTTTTCTATTCTATTTATTCTATAACCTATTTTAACCGTATATCGATATAACGGTTCCTTCTAGGGGTTCTGAAAGCCGTAATTCTTACGTTGGCACTATCTATAAAGAGGATCCGCTGCGGTTGTACCATACCTAACTCTTCCAATATTCTAGCTACCTAGTCAGCTGATCTAGCTATTGGGACCAAATTAGTAAATTCTACTTCTATTATACTTAAAGTAACGAAGGCCTATTTTTTTGATTTCCAAAATACTAGCCTAATCGTTACGAATATAATATGCCCAGCTTTACTATACTTTATTACGATATTGTTTATATATAAGGCATCTATATATATCTTGAAGTTGAAGTTTGGTTATTGTAGAAACGAAAGGCCTCCTAATAGTAGTCCTAAATCTAGGTTATTTACTAGATATCTAAAGAGATAGCGTATTACGTAGTCGTGACGGTCTGTTAGTTTAGCGTTACTTTTACAGAACTTATTGACTATAAATGTAATATCTAAGTGTAAGCCTATAAATGCGTAGTTAAAGGAGCCAATCTTCTTAATGTAAGGTTTCTAGATCTCTAGTATTTTGATGGCTGGCGCACCCCTATAGATCTTGTAATCTGGTGGCTATAGAGTATTAGCGCCTTTTAGACTATCGTACTCAAACTTCTTGATAATTACTTGCATATATCGCTATTATAATATAAATACTGTACGTTCCTATCTATTACGAACGATATTATAACCTAGAAAGGTTTTGATATCGCCCATTAATTTTAGCTTAAACCTAGATTTCAGTTAATTAACGATATTTTCAATATCTTCGTTTCTCTATACCGTAATAAGAAGGTCGTTAATATAGAATATTATTAATACTCCTCTAACTTTATTAATAAAGAGATAGGTATCTATACCTAATATTAAGAAACCTAGTTCTAATAAAATAGGATTTATAGTATTAAACTAATATAGAAGGCTCCGTTTCAACCCGTATAGAGTTCTACGTAATAAGTATACCTTCTTAGAATCCCTTATTAAACTTATTGGTTATTTAACATAATATCTTTTCCCTTTTAGAATAGGGGCATTTAAGAACGATATATTAAAATCGAATTATTAATAATCTAGATTTTAAATAGCTATATAAATTAGAAAGATTCGAAGGCTCGTACTATTGGCTACTACAATATAAATATTTTCAATATTCTATAAATCTTCCTATTCCTTATTACCATAAACTACCTATTTGGCCCTAGCTTCGTAGTTTTATATAATAAGGTTGAATTTCTCATTATATACCCATTTGCCAAGTAGAACATCTATATTAGGGGTTTTCTCAACTAGGTTCTATACTTCTTAATCTTTTAATACTTTTACCTACTTTTCCATCGCTAGAAACTAATATATATCGAAGTTTAGGAGCTTTTTAGCCTATCTATAGTTTTTAAGGATAATTCGCTCGGTATTATTATGGCTATTAATTTCCTTTAATACCTTTATAATTATAAGGTATTAAATAGGTAGTAGTCTTATTAACCGGTTAAATTCCATCGTTCTATAGTAGAATAATAGTTTACCTAGTTCGTTAATTATCCTTTTATTACTATATTTATACCCTTCTAATTTCTTAGCTTTAGTTCTCTTTAGACGACCTTCTCGTACTTCTAGGGGAATAGAGTTATTCCTAACGGTTTTAGCCGCAGGCTTTAAAGAAAGTTAATTATTTAAAAGAAGTATTAAGGGAGTAAGGGGTACTTATATAGGAGTTAGAGTAGTAGAATTAGGTAATAGAGGCGGCGGTACTAGAAATCCTTATTAAGTCATAGGGGGAGTTAGAAATCCTTATTAAGCCGTAGAGGGAGTTGGAGATGCTAAGGGTATTAGTACTAGGGGTATCGCTAGTGTTAGAGATAATAGTATTTACTAGAATTCTATAAGGGTTTAGAAAGGTTTAAAGGTAAATGGAAATATAAACCTCTTAAATAGGTTCGGTATTTTGATACTACTACGTTAGGAAGGGGTAGAGATTACCGCGTTATCCGTTGTCGTAATCGCGTCTCTAGATTTCGAAGATTTACTAGATCCGCTAGAGGATCGTAATCTACTCGAGGATCGTAATCTGTCGAGTGGGCTGTCCTTTAGTAGGATAGCATCCTCCTCGTTTAAATTATAGAAATCTATCGTCTATTCCTCCTATTCCTCCTCCTCGATGGATTGTAACGGCTAGTCTTATTATAGATCTTGAATTAAGGGTATTGACGATAGCGCCGGTATTAATAATAGGGTAGGGTAATAACGCGGTATTTCGAGGACCGCGGGGGGGGGAGGCTTAGGTTAAGATTGTTATTCAGTTTCTACCGAGTACGGTATTATTAATTATTGCGTTGTACCTATTACTCTAATTATTACCTCTTTTTTTTATTCCGCTACGTCTTCTATCTTTTAAATACTATGATTTTCGAAGACTATTATATATTAAGGCTTATCCTCTCTTTCTTTATCCTTATTCTCGTTATCCTCTACGAACTTAATAGTATTCGTTCGGATTATTTCGTAAAATTCTAGATCATATAGTTAATAAATACGGCCGTATTCGTTACCGTAGTTGAGAAAGTGGGCTTTTCGTATTCGAGGGGTAAATTTATCGCTTTATTCGCGTTTTTAAAGTTTGATATAATAGTAGGCGATATACTAATATTTCTATAGGTATTTAAAGTAAAGTTTCCTTTAATTTATAGGACTATTAGCGTAGGTATAAAGTAATTTATAGGGATTTATTTTATTTAGATTTACTTTAGTTAATAATAAATTTATAATTTTAACGGCCGTATCTATTATAAATAACTAAAGAATTATAAGGATTTTAGTTTCTTAAATAACAGTCCTAATTTTCGTTATAATAAAGTGGCTAATTAATTTAGTTAAACCGTTTATTTATAGCGTATAGGGTATTATTTTCTAAATTTTAACGCCTTCCTATTTTGCCTATTTATCTAGTTTAGAATTCTTGAACTTTATTATCGCCAGCCTAAATTCTAGACTACTATTAAGACCGATGATATAGACTTTTAAACTAGTTTGTAACTCTACGAATCTCTTCTATTTAATTATTATTCTAAAAGTATCGCCTTTATTAACTACAAAACGGACCTATCTATAAATTGTAGCTATATAAGTAAAATATACGACATATTTAATACCTATATAGCTAGGCTAATTATAGTTAGTAACGTCTACCCGTACGTATTGTAGTACCCTAGTTACTATAGTACCATAGGCTACCTTAGGCATTTTATTTATTATTTTCGAAATATTATATACTTTATAATTATCCTCCTCCTATTTAGATATAAGGATCCCTACTTTTTAGTAAGCCTCGATAACCTATTATTTACCGGTATATATTAAACGTTTATATATTATTTTATATATTATTGAAGCTATTAGGGCTTTAGGAAGTTTTCAATTCTAGTCGAAATTATTAGGAAATATAGTAAATAGGGTAAAGACATTACTAACCTAACTATATTATATAATATATTTTCCGTATAAAATTTAGTTACTTTTTATTATCTACTCTATACCATTATTAAGAAGGCTAATAAATGTAATAAAATTAGTTAGAACGTTGGGGTAGAATTATACGTCCTTAATCATTACCTTTATTATACCGTATTATATTATTAATATCGTTAATTCTACTATGCCTTTATAATACGAGTATATAGAGTTACTATTGCCTACTACGTATTTAGAAGGTTCGTTTAACAATTGTATATCTATAAACTATTTAAGATAGTTGAATATACTAGTAGCACATCTAGAATCGTAGAGAACCTTATTACATATATTATCGTTATTATTAATATTATTTATCAGTTATACCTTAAGAGCTTATTGGATTTTAGCATTTAAATTAGTTATAGGCTCTACTAAAAATCCTGATTATTAGAGTTAAAATTATTACGGCTTAATACTATAAAGTTATTAACGTTACTATATAGAAGGGAACTCTTTAAAGAGGGATAGGTAAGGCTATTATTTATATTAGTAATAGCTATAACTATACTAGACTTTACCTCTATTAATTCTTTCTTTTTCCTCTATATATTTAGTGCTTTCTTTAAGTTGCACATCCAATAGTCTAGGGTTTTGGGATTTCTGTAATATCCGCAGTCGAAGTATTTATAGCCTTTTATTATATCTTTACTATACGTAGAATACTTCTCTGTCTCTTTCTTCTTCTTATCCTTATTATTTTTATTACTTTTATTATTATTATTATTATTAGCATTATTAATTTAAGTAGAGACGTTGAAGGTTGGATTCCTCTTCTCGCTATTGCTAATAGTATTAAATTTCCCCAAAAAGACTAATGGAACTAGTTTCTTCGTCTCTATATCTATAGCCTAGAGGCGAGCCTTAATAGGATATTGGGTTCTGACTATATTGAAGAGTATAACTATCTTAAAATCTTCGTCGATAAGAAGGTTGGCTTTTATCACCCGTTTACGACAAACGTTATATTATTATAAGAATGATTCTATAGTATTAAAAGACTATTTTTTAAAGGAGAAATATTCTTAAAGGACATTTGCTCTAGCCTTATCTGTGACCTTCGTAATAGCTTTCTAGACTAATTGGTAGTAATAGCTAGGGTCCCTATTTCGCAGATTCCAACTATTAATTTGTAGGGTTGTTCTAATATTCTTTACTTTTAGGGTACTATAAATAGTAGCAATTGCTCTAGCTCTATTGGCTCGCTATATTTCGTATTTTTTCGACGTTTTGTCGTCTAGTTCTAATTTATCCTTAGGACTGAAAACGTAGTCTATAAAGTTGGTGTAATCTAGTACGACCTAGAGAGCTAATTCCCAGTCGCTTAGATTCTTCTCGCCCTTAAGTTGGATGAGGGTTGCCGTGTCGGCGAGGTTGTTATTTGAAGCTATAGCCGCTAAGAGGGCAAATAACGGGGTTATTTTATTGTTAGGGGATGATTGATCGTGACTATCGTCTTGGTAGATAATCCTCATCAGGGTATCGGTAAATCGTCGACTTAGGGAATCGTCAGGAAATTCGTCTAACTTAGAGGGGTTGTCAGGGCGTAGATCGCGTCGCTGACTTTGGGGTGCCAGGAAAATCATCTAGCCGAGGGGTTGTCAGGAAGATCGTCTGACTGTGGGGTTTCTATTGGGAGGTCGCGCTGGTTAGCGTTGCGACAGAGGGCTCATGACCTATGAGATGGATCACGAAAGATAATGAGAATGATAATGTATATTGAGAGATCCAGCTATCTGAAGCTGGAGGGGATCACCAATTATATAGAACTGGTAATAAAGAGGAAGGTCTGCAAAGGAGGGGATTCTGGGTGCTGCCAGATCCGCTGTCAAAGGAGGGTTGCAGGGCAAAGGCCCTGCAGCACGAAAGAACTAGCGGTCTGTGCAGCAAACGCCCAGAATCTTCTCACAATCCTGAGTGAGCAGCCGATGTTGACGTGTGTGAGTTAGGGTTAGGGTTGTAGGTGCTTTTACCTAAGAACAAGCGGGCGTATCCGGCGTATCCACCGCTCAGGCCTTGGCGGGCTGGAGCTGAACTTCCGTTTGTTTCACCATGGTAACTTCCTGTTTCGCTGTTTCTAGTTTTCGCTCCCATGTCTCCTTCCATCTCTTCCTTCTGCCTTCTTTTTCGTCCATATTCTTAGCTGCGCCCCCCTTCTTCCTTCCCCTCCATGAATTCGGTCACGAGGTCAAAAATTACTCTTGCATCTAGAACTTCTGCTTTGGCCAACTTCCCCTGGCAATGGAACCTCGTCTTCAACGGCTTCGATTCAGTTGCCACTTCGATCATGCCTTTCCACTGCTGCCTTGATTCCGGCCGAAGTCGACTCGCGCTTTGGCGTGAACATGGGAGCTATCATTCATGCCACGAGCTCGCCACGAGGTTTGCGTGCCTTGGTGCCTGTCTGATCTTTTGCGATTAGGTCAGCTTCAACGATCTTCCCCAGACAACTCGAGCTGCCGTCTGTCAAACTCGTCATATCTGACATCGAGACCCGCAATACCAACCATATTAGCATCATAGCTGGGCTTGCCCGACTCGCCGACTGGCACGGCGCACAAAGCCCCCAAAAGTCGTCGTCGACAATGTCCGTGCAACTGCAGATGGGATGGTCTCCCCCGCTTTTCCCATCTCCCATCTCTGCTCTTCCCGTCCCGTCTTTCCATTCGGAATGCGGTGAAGCTGCGAGCTTGGAGGTGTGTTGTAAGCTGATTGACGACTGGCAACCTTCAAACTGTGCCGATGTGCTCCCGGACCTGGTGGCAATGCACAAAGTTGTGCGGGGTCGGGATGGAGGACTCGTTCATCTGCGAGGCCGTCAAAGGTCCGGCCTGCTAATGGGGGTCTCAACACCATCTTGGGTATTGTGTCTTCCACAGATGCTCTCCAGCTCTGTCAACAGACATCCTTCATTTAGCCAACCCAACTGTCATTGGCTGGACGACAGGGGCCTTCGGTCGAGAGAGATATCGCCGTCATAGTGAGGCCGAATATGGTCAAGCATACATGCGAACGGTGTCCACCCCCCTGCCAGTGCCACGGTGACGGATGGTTACCCCGTGCTCTTTTGGTGAGAATACCCCCTGGAAATATTTGCATGCCATCCGGAGCGGAGAGGGTTCAAAAAGGTACGAACGTACTAGAGACGGACAGGGCTAGAGGCCAATGGCGAACTCGTGGAAGGGGTCCAAGCGGTTTCAATCTGTCATCCCCCATTCTTTTGTTTCTTCTCCTCTGTCGGAATAGCCTCCTGCTTGTTGCTCCTTCCAGCCCTTCTACCCCGGCCTTGCCTGCATACTCTGTTGCACTCCTACTCACTACCGCAGCATCGCGTATCCACCTGCATGCTTCACCTGGGCTGAGACTGGGCGACGGGACTCTCGGTCTCATACCTTGAGGGCCCGAGCCTGGGCTCGCTTCTTCGTATTGCACGCCTCGGCAACATTGGACCTTTTTACTTGAGTGCTGGTGTAAGTATACTACCATCTACGTGGATGATGGATTTGCTCCATGCTTCAGGTTCGGGGACTTGTAGCTTGGGATGGGACGAGGCACCCTACCCTACATTCCTGTGGGTATTCATGATGAAGAAATCTAAAGCATCTTTCAGTCTTGAAGGTTGCTGCTCTATGTATGATATAGTCCCCTCTCCTAGTCGATATACCTACAAGGGGCCCCGTACTAGTCCCTTCAACCCTGTCTGGTAACCAACCACGGTCTCGACTTAGGATAAGGTCTGTCCTAATTCCAGTCTACGTGCATGGCTTATATACCTTCACATATCCCTAGCCCGTCATCACTTTGAAGACCTTGTTCCTTTTTTGGCCTCTTCCGGCTTCCATACCTCTGGTCTCGCGAGCTTGGTAATCTATCTCTAACACGGCTCGACCGACCCATTGGACTCATGGCTCATATTGTTAGTTGTATGCTGGACTCCGACTCCGAGGACTTTAGCCTTTGCCTCAACAATTACATAGCAAAGGAAGTCACTCCACAATCATCCAATGAATCGGTACGTCACTCGGGGCCCCAACCCCCTAGCAAAAAGCCGGTTAATGCTTACACATTTTATGCAAATTGCAGCTAGGTCGAGCTTCGCCGTATGGAGAGAAACCGTTCACTTGGAGAATGTACCATCCAGAAAAGAGATATCAACACCACAAGGACACACAGTCGCTAGTTTCAGAGGAGTCGGTCGACCCGGAGCAATACTCTATTCTGAGTATGGGACTAAGCAACGAGGCCGGTGGAAAGTCGAATGCTGGATCTGGTTCGAGGATACAAGTAAAGGAACAGAACCTTACTCGCAGGAGGAAAGTGAGCGTGCCTGAACTTGGCCCAATGACGACCGTTCAAGAGGCCCCCATGGATTCCCGTATGTCTACCCCAGATGAAGTTTGTCCCATTCATACTGACAAGAGGCTCTAGCCACCATTCCCGGCCGTCCGGCGCTCCATGAACGTTCTATTAGTGCCCCAGGCCTTCCATCAAGGCCTAATCAGTGTAAGGGAGCACTCAAGGATCGAGTGCCTGCTGAGCGAGCGCAGCCTGATCCCGGCCGCCAATGCAATAATCGAAGCCAGCAAGCTCGGAACGAGGCTCGACAGCCTTTGTCGCCCAGGAACCTCACTCCTCTGGTGATTCCGACGCTCAGCTCTGCCACTCATAGACTCCATCAGAAGACATCATGCAGTCGTCTCCGAGCAGGTACCACGCCTGTAGAATCTACACTCCGATCGGCAAGATTCGAAGATTCTCCTAAAGCGCGGACGCCGTTTACACCCCTTTCAGCTACTTCAAGCGCCCCGAGATCTGCAGCAACGAGTGCCGGGACTGCTTCCACATTGCCAACGCCTATATCAGCATCCACCGACGTCAGATTTTTGCCGATGCCATGGGATACGGTGGATAACCATCTGCTCAAAACCTCCCTCGAATCCACACCTGAGTTCGCGTCAGCACTCGGGACAGGCATCGCCGATAGCCCTCAGAATATCTCGAACGCCGGGCACAAGAGGAGTCAGTCGGAAACGGGAAGCATCATGGAACGGGGCCGGCCACGAAAAAGGAGTGAGACATGCGGGAGTACCATCTTGAAAAGGTCATGTTCCAAAAGAAGTAAGAGCGCGGAACGGCGTGCATTTGAACAATTACCCAAGGGGTGGAAGGCCAGCGATGCGGTCAAAATGCTCAGGCCTAGCGAGACTGCTGCTCTACAGAAGCAGGCCCTTCAACAAGCGGCTAGATTTGAGGTACTGCGCAAGGAGGACGTTGATAATCTCTCTAAGGTTAGCTCACCCCCTATCCATACTCTGGTTCATGACTAACAATGCAATAGGAACTACGGCAGCTAGATGAGCGGACTGATTACCTTAGACGCACCTACACATCCCTCCGCGCTGGTAGGCGTAACCTACATGCTCGGATATGCCAATATCTTCGATCTCCTCGCACAGCCAAGTTCAGCCACGAGTCCATGTTGAAGCAAGAAGAGGCTCTTGCAGAGCTAGACGCTTCAATAGACGACTGGATAACCAAGCTCGACCAAGCCGAGAATCGCCGGACTAGAGTTCGGCAAAAGCTTCTTGAGCACGTCGCTGCTGCCACCACACTCTCCACGTCCACCGGATCTGTAGCTGGCGTCAGCGAGAGTCTGCTGTGCGCCATCGGAGTCCGCTCTTTGGGCTCTTCTACGAATGGCGCCGGTAACATCTCCACGCCACCTCGCAGCCCAGCCAAGATGTCCTTTTCCCCTCACATCATTTCCGCGTCCACAATATCTTCGCCGCCGAGAGTGGCTGCTCATGTCCCTTCCACCATAATGGAACATCCATTCTATGAAGAGGAAGAAGCCGCAAATGAAGAGCAAGGTGGCAGTTCTCGGCGTGCTGAAACCATCATGGTCTTTGCAGGCAGCGATGTCTCTGCCCTCTTGGCTGATGTGGAAAATGCGCTCACCCAGATGGGTGGCGATGGTGTCTCGGCTGATAGGGAAAAGCGGCATACAGTCAAGCTTGAGATATATTCTCCGGTGAAAAGGGAACATCCAGTAATCAAGGAAGAGCCGGCAGTCAAGAAAGAGGCGCCTCCCCCCGCTCCGCCCCCGTCAGACAGCCGGAGGAAACACATACACCGCACCATGAGCATCGATATGCTCAACGGGCTTCGTGCTAAGCCTTCCATCGCCATCAACACCGCTGATAAGGGTCCCATTCAATCCTGCAAGGGCGGCACCAACAACAGCAACAATAACAACAGTAACAACTTAACATGTCAGTCGGCTACTACGGCGCGCGTCGTTAATAGCGAGGAAATATTCCTCACTAGTGCTGTCTTCCGGCCGACGCAGAAGTAGAATTGTGGCTTTTCTCGTTGATCAACATGTATCTCCTCATCCTGTCATGATGCACTTCTCAATTTTTACTGTGATGTCTAGCGCTTCATCTTTTCGTCAATTTTCCTTTTTTTCTTCGGATTTGTTTCATACCCAAACACTGGAGTTGGTGGCTACTCATAGGAAGTTTATTTGAATCGTGGAGGATAGGGGTGCGCAATGGGAAAACCGCGGAGTGTTTGCTTGATCAACGTCGAGTTCGACCTGACCACAGTATCCAGTGCGCCTGGCCAGGAATAACATACCCAAATGATACATACACATTAATGGCCGAATAATGACAAGAAGATACCCCTGAGTTTTGGTCATTTGAGCGATTGGATTCACGTTTTACTTTGTATTTTGTGGGTTTGCTCACTTAGAGGTATGTGTACCTGATGGGCATACAAACAGCCAAGTCATTCGAGAAATGGGGTCGGGTTTTGACGTCTAATGCCCACGGGCAACGTCAACAGGCAGTGGAAAAAGGAAGGATCCAACATGATGGTTTACAACAACACCGAGTGGGTTGCATGGATGGACGATGACACAAAGGCGGCTCGGGCCGCGTTTTACGACTCATACAACTTTGCCGGCACCACCGACTGGGCCGTAGACCTGCAAGAATTTGTCGAGTAAGTCTCTTCCCTCTACTCTCTGTCTCCTCGGCTTTGCCTCGTCATCTTCCTTTATTCCCAAGCACCTCTGTTGACAACTTGCAGTGATAGCAGCATCGTGGATGACGTTCAGGAGGGGTACACTGACCCGAATTACTGGTCTCCCTGCACCGGCACATACACCACCATAGACCAACTCGAAAGCCACAAGGGCTCAATCCCTCGGCACTGCATGGACAAATATATCGTTGATGTCCAGATTGCGGTCATGGAGGGAGCGCTGAACAAGTACAAGAATTTAATCGACAACGGCTACGATAAGAAGTTTTCCATCTATGAGAAATACGTCAAGGCTCAGATCCCGGACCAGATTAACAACTTTATGGCCAGCGAAAAGGTGGACAAGTACTTCAAGTGTAAGGAGTACAAGTACGTGACATGCTGCAGCTCATGTACATACGCCTGCGTTTGCGAACGTGGCTGTACAAAGAGCGGTTATCAACTCCGTGATATGGACCAGTGTCCCAAGTTCGAGTTTACTGTCGTTGGTTTTGGAAACACTGACATCCCCAACGCCACCTTCACTCTCACTGACCCCAAGGGCTTCTACGAAGACATAAGCAAAACGTGGGGCATTGAACAGTCGTGGATTACCTACGACAGGCGCCACATGCGGACTAACAATGGGTGCCAGTACGCGGGGGAGAATGTGCTTGATTGCATCGACAAGAATGATGATTGGTAGTACAATTACCTTAAACCCTCGAACAAAGTCAAGATCTACAACCCCAAGAAGGCGGTTGGCGACTCGTACCCCAAAGCCAAGGACATGCTGGACCGGTTCAAGATCGTGCAAAAGTTTAGCTACTACGACGAGCTATTCCAGGTCGCGGACGTGGTCGACGCCACCTCGCTGCCTGCCTTCACGACCGCCGAGGCCGTGGAGAGCATGGGCAAGATTGTCGAAAAGGCGGACGAGATCAAGAAAAAGGAGCGCGAGTCCTTCATCCTCAATTTCATCACGGGTCTGCTCTTCTGGATCCCGATGGTGGGCGAATTCGTCGGTCCCGAGCTGGCGACCCTCGGAAGGATACTTCGCTTAATCGGCGAGGTGGGAGACGCGGCCATGACTATTTATAATGTTGTTCAGAATCCGCAGAATGTCTTGGGGGCTATCTTCGGTTTCCTGGGGGCCGCCGGGGTCGGGAGTAAGGGTTTCAAGGACGCGGCCGGAAAGAGACGTCAACTGACGGGCACCAAGGAATACGACGCGCTGGGAGATGTAAAGACGCAGCTGGATGGGATTGAGGCCATTCGAGGTGTGTGCCGGCGTTAAAAGTGGTCTGGGTATGTATGTATGTATGTACGATTTTATCAGCCGAGGATACCTTCACATTTTTGGTTAGGTAACTATAGATATATCTTCATGGGTGTTTAAAGCTTGATACGCCCAAAATATTATGTCCTTTTCGTTGGACGGCACGCAGCGTATGAAAAGAACGCCCCTCCCCCCCCCTTCTCCTCTTTTTTTTTTTCCCCCTTGTTTTATCTTTTCCTTTTGCATCGTCCCTCCCTTACACTTGGTGTGCCTTTTGTACTATGCCCCCCACCAATGTGGCTTGAGGGACAGGAATAGGGGGATAATTACTTAAAGAGCAATGCGAACGAGGTTTCACATTCCAAAATTGCAAAGGCCTTTGTCGTCACTTCTATTATATCATTCCTAGGTACCTCTACCAACCCATCGTCCTTGTTTGTATTATTTATTCTATTATGATATTTATTAACTTCCTCCGTACATCCAGGTCGACAAGCGCCCTAAAGTCCACAACCCTCACCAATCAACTTACTTTCCGGCAAAAAAAAAAAAAAAAAAAAAAAAAAAAAAAAAAAAAAAAAAGGACACTATTTGGGCCGAAACAAACATGGACATTACATTACATTGTTCGCGATAGGTATGCGACTCCTTCCAGGGGTAGTTTCCACTTACAATAGCAGCAGCGGCAGCAGTTATATACGTGTGGTCCTTCCTATCATCATCGTCGTGTATCCCACTTTATGATCCGTAGGTAGAGGTAGGTCGGAGTCAGGTCATGTGCAGGTATACGTTATTCCCCCCGCCGGTCGGGTCCGGTCTAGTTTGGTTTGGTCTAGGGAATACCTTAAGACGTGTTCGGGTCCGCGTTAGGGATTTTAGGAAATAAACGTATTAACGTGCAGAGTCCGCAGCTGCAATCCTGCAACATTAAGGCAGCGTTAAGGTAGGCCAAGACTTTGGCTGCAAGATGGAAAGAGGTGCTTAACATCCCCTTTCTACCTTTCTTCTTTCTTCCTCTTTCTTCCTCCTTCACTATCCTTTTCATCATCACCACCATCTTTTTCATCAATACCACTATCTTTTTCATCAACACCACCACTCTTCTTATCATCGCCATCCTTTTCATCATCACCACCACTCTTTTTATTATCGCCATCCTTCTATCGTTACTTCAATAATAGAAGTAGATTTCAATTAGGAATAGCCTTATTAATTCAGGTTGTCTTTGCAACGGCCATCACTTATATTTATAGGGGGTTAAACTTTAACCGCAGTCCTTAACGCACTACGTCTCGATTTTGAGACGTAGTACGTTAAGAACTACAGTTAAGGATTTCGAAGATTCTGGCCTTCTAATTGGTCAGATCGAGGATTTGAGGTAAGTGCAGGTGGTTGCAGGTGGTTGCAGGGTGTGCATGAAAAATAAGGTTTTTGAACCGAACACGAAAAATCGCAGTAGTACGTTAGTACGTCGTACATACAAAATCTTAACTTAGGGACATACTAACGTATACCCGAACACGCCTTTAGTGACGGGAGGTAAAGAATGAAGAATGGCAGCTAGTGGGCAATAGGTGTTGCTAAGGCTTTTTTGGGATAGTAGGTAGGTAGGCAGGTAGGTACGGTAGGTAGTAAGCGGTGTGCGTCTCTCTTGTCCTCCCGAACGTCCCTTCGGTCCCGGCCCCGGGCCTCTCCCTCCTGATAAGCTTGTAGTGAAGGGGCGGGGGCAGGTACGGAGGTCGGGGATGGAGTGAATAATGCACTCAATTTGCACGAGGATGACCACCAGACCCCGATGAGGATATAGGTACAAGGAGAGGCACGAACCAACACATACGACTATAGATGGTAGAAAACTCGGATCCTGTCCGCTCCCCCATACAAGTAGATAAGCTACTAATCGCCCAACTAGTAGTTGGATCGGTGACGACCGGCGAATCCCATGTGTTGTATTTTTTTTTCCTTAAACATTTCTTCCCATGGTCGTCATGTTCATATGTCTTTTTATCTTTCTTGTCATGTGCTGTGATTTGTGGCGTATATATTACAGTGGGTGCCGGAAAAAACGCTCAACGGGTCATTTTACCGCAAAACTCGTAAAGTTCACGTCCTAATTAGACTTGCTCTACGAAAGTACAGTAATCCACGAATTATAGTATACAGAGTATTTTATGTACTCTTTCTTTCATACCTACCTCATTTTTCTGTTTTTCTTTCAGTACACTAGGACATTAGAAAGAAGTTGTCAAACTTAGAGAAGAAAAAGAACATCGAGTTTTATCCACTATGATCCCCTGTAAGCCCGCTATAACCAATCTGTCCAATGCACATTTCTCTTTACATTTATCCTTCACCACCACCTACGATCGAAAAGGGCCAACTTTCTCATTTTCTGAGAAAGAAGGCAAATCGGAGTATTGAGGAAATTTGCATTGGTATTTGAAGTGTCATAAGGGGGTGAAGTCGAGGAGTGACGACGGTAACTTTTGTCCTTTTTTTGCGGGGAAATTTCGATTTTTTTCAAGTTGGGCGTTTTTTTTCCGGCACCCACTGTAGGTCTTTCCTGTTTCCTCTGCTTCCCAGGAAAACCAACCCCTTTCGAGCTGAAGCTCGACAATTAATTCTGTGCACGGTGCAGGCTGGAGTAACCTGCGCGGACTATTAGAAAGGTGAGATGCTTCTATCGATCAATGGGAAAACGAGTTCAGGGGGTAATTGTTTTCAAGCTCACAAAAACTTGCCACGAGAGCCCGCGACGCTTGTGCTGTCCTGCTATCCTCTACGAGTTACCCAGCACGACCCGCCAGTAGTTCTAAATGCTCATTCGTGAGCAGTTGTTTACGTTGTCTTGTGATAGTCGAGATTATATTCGAGGAATTCGTACAAGTCGACCAGTTCACGCTCTTTGGAGGAAATTTTGATGTGAACGAGTGAGAAGAGATATGTCTCTGTTAAGAGCCGTTGTCTCTATGTAGAACACTAGCTACCTATTGCCATTCAGCTGAGAGTTAGAGGTTCAGACGGAGTTTTCTGCAACATATACCTGATAACTTCCGGTGAGCACGATACGCAACTGAAATCACCATGTCCCCAGAGCTTTGCCTGATTTTCTCGCGGTGGTCGAAACCAGTTTCCATGATTTGTCTGCAGATTGTTTCTACAAGCTTAAACACCATATTTCCGCGCCTCCAGTAAATGATCCATCTTTGCCGTACCTTTTGTGTCCACGATCCTTAGTTAGAGATAACTCCACGCAACAATCTACAACACCTCAAGCACTATGAAGGCACAAGTCACGGAGTCTACTCGCGCGAAGTACCGTTCGCATCCCATCTCAAAGGTGCATAGGCAAAGCGAGCAAACTACATCAGCTATTCATTGATCTAGTCATGACTACGACATCATAGGTTAGCCGTCCCCTTAAGCGGCAAATCCCTACTGCTCCCACCAACCTCAACCACATACTTCCCGCCTTTCTTAAGCCTCCACTTCTGCCTCACCGTATCCCACACGCTCAAGTCCCTCCTCGTCAACTCAAATTCGACCGTCTCCTTCCCCTTAGCACTCACAAACACCTTGTCAAACCCTCTCAACTGCCTCACCGGCGCCCCATCATCCGGAATCCCCACATAGAGCTGCGCAATCTCAGCCCCGTCGCGATCGCCCGTATTGGTAACCTCAGCCTTTACTCGAACGAGCACATCCCACAGGTCGATTTGCCCTCCCTCACGGATTTCGCCAGTGGGGTACTCATCCGTGTTCGAGTCAGCGACCTTTTCGATAGAGAGGTTACCATATGAAAAACTGGTATAGCTCAAGCCGAAGCCGAATTCGTAGCGCGGCGTGATGTTATTGGCGTCAAAATGGCGGTAGTCAAGAAACACGCCTTCGGAGAAGTTACTCTGTGGGAACTTGCGGAACATGCCGGCGTCAGGGAGATCGGGTCCGAGCACGGCATAGTCGGACTCGTTACGTGCGACGGTGTAGGGCAGTTTGCCGGAGGGGTTCGAATCGCCGTAGATCAGCGAGACAAGCGCCTTGCCGGATGCCTCGCCGGGGAGGTGGGCGAAGATGAGGGCGGTGACGTTGGGGTGGTCGATGAATTGGTCGACGAGGCGGATGCCGGCGTTGTGGAAGACGACGATGGTGTTGTTGCATTGGTCGGCGACGTGCTTGATGAGTCCGTCGGTATAGTCGTCGCGGGCGCCGGGGCGGTCGGCGCCTTCGGTAGCGTAGGCGTTGCCTATGACGAGGCAGGCATCTGAGGCTGGATCAACGGCGGGATTGCCGTTGTGGAAGTCCCAGAAGAGTGCAGTGCCGTCTTCGTATGCACGGTGGACGATGGCTTCGAAGGGGGAGACGGCGAGCGATTGGGAGGTGGCGCCTGATCCACCACCGGAGTAGAGCGTGCCGTTGAAGGCAATGGGGGTGTTACCTACGGCGGCGCTGCCGAAGAATCCGTTGCTGAACTCGTCGTAGTTGAATGATTCTGCCCCGAACACCCATGCAGATGAACCAATTGTTGGACCATTGTGGTCAGGGTTCTTGGCAGAGTACCCAAAGACGGATAGCATCTTGGGGTTGCTCAGGGGCAATGCATTTCGCGTGTTCTTCACGAGAACATGACCCTCCACCGCACCGTCAAATAGTATAGAACGAAAGGTTGAGTTTCTGGCGTCAACAACGTTGTGAGGTTTGGTGAGATCGCTGGCCATGCCGATACCGGGTGTTGGAAAGTCTTTGTCCTGGCCCAACTTATACCAAGATGCAATGATCCTAGTTGCCATGTCGTCAACGCGGGATTCAGGAACCGAGGCATTCTTTACAGCTTCCACAAGCTTAGATCCCCAGTAGTCGTCGCCACCTGGCATTGTCATATCCAGTCCTGCCAAAGCCGTGGCAACACCAGCATGCTGGGCACTCCAGTCAGAGACCACAAAGCCTTCGAAACCGAGTTCTGCTTTAAGCAAGCCGTTGAGTGACTTGCTGTTTGCGCAGCCATACGAGTTGTTAAGCCGGTTGTATGAACACATGATGTTACCTGTACCGGCACGGAGGGAATCCTGGAAAGGCCAGAGGTAGAACTCATGCATCGTTTTGTCGTCAATATTCGATGATACGGACTCCATGCCGTTGGCAGGCATTCGGTTTGACTCTTGTTCATTAGCGATGTAATGCTGGCGTGATGTTAGATCACTAACTCATTATTTGGGTATGAGGGTGTTAACCTGCCTTGACGCTGGTGATAACACCAACGTCTTGAACTGCCTGGACAGTTTCGTAAACCAGAGCCCCTGACAGATATGAGTCTGAAGAGAAACCTAGTCCACAAATATCAACTTTCAGTTCGCCGTTGAGTATACCAACAGGGAGTGGACAAACCTTCCCAGTTGCGACCACTTAGCACCACGCGGCCCACTGGCCCAACAACAGGCCCAAGGAGAACATTCACCCCCTTTTTCTTGAACTCGCTGCCCATGCCGTTGCCTCGACGGCGAGTAAGGGTCTTGTTCCAGCTGGCACCAACATGGAGACCGCTCGGCCAGCTGCTGACAAAATCGGTATTCCTCAGACCGTTCCCGGCATCACTCAGGCACATACCGGGAAAGCCTACACGATCAATGGGCCGGATGAAGCCGGAACAACTGGTGTTAGAGGTGGTGCCTGTTGTTAGGTAGACCTGTGTGATAGCGAAGACGTCAGAAACGTGATCCCGTAGAACCGAGAACTACCTTGTCGGGATATGTTAGATTGTACCTTCTCATCAAGTGTCATTCGGCCAACCATGTCCCTGGCCTTTTTGAATGAGGTTGCCCAAGCTCCAGTACCGGTCATATTTGCTGTTTGCTGAATCAGCCTCGTATCTTCGATAGCAAACCCGTAAACTCAACCGATCCGGAGAGAAGCGAGCGTACGTACGTGAAGGATATACCGGTGGTGACTGGCCATAAAAGTGTTCGTCACTGGTGATGGAATCTCCCAAGTCACCTGCCCCATCTCCTTCCCCAGCAGCGCTTTTGTTCCCTTTCTTTGGCAGAGCCGCCAGCCCGGCTAGACCTCCACCGACAATGAGGAGGATGACCGCCACGGTTATGGTAATCCCGCGTTTCGTCTTGAAGAAGGCAAAGTGGCGTGTGATCCATGATCCACCTGCTGAATTGGCATCGGGCGGAAGAGCATCACCAGCAGCAGAATCGCCAGAAACATGCTCGCCGGCTGAGGAGGCGGCGTTCACCTTCTGGTATTCCGCGCTTGACATGTTTATAGCTGATGTCGAGGCGATCTTGCCTCTCCGTACCTGTCGGGCACTCGTGATTAGATATCAATACCAGCTGTACAAAGCCACTGTTGCAAAAGCACAGCTCCCAGTGAAGTGTGATGGAATAAACTCCTTTTCCACCTTCCGATCATCAAGTTCTCGAGTCGATATCCTTCGACAGGGGCCAGCACGTCAAGGACGAACTTAGTTGACACACACAAATTTTCGACTGCCCTTCTTTGAGAAGCGCCGCTTATGATGACGGAAATTGATCCTTGGGTGGTCTCCGGAAACTCGTTGTACGAACTGGCAACAGTTGCCAGGAAGTAAACAGAAGGTGAAGGTTATCAGAGACAGTTTGCAAACTATGGCGGTATCAAAGAACTGCCAAATGAACAGAATATCAACGAGCTGTTTCGAAAACGGAAAAATGCCAATGATTGTGCAGTTGCGGAGGTATAGTAAGGCTTAGCCCAGCCGTCTCACCCGGGAACCTTCTCCGTATTGTGTTTAGATGATGAACGGTCGTCGTCAACCGTTGACCGACTCGGGCTCCGGAAACCGAACGCGTTTAACAGGGCAGTTACGCGCTTATGAGCCCTCGCGGCAGCCACTCCCGAGCGCGCCGTCCAACGAGCGCCCCCAGCGGCCTCGGCTTGCGTAACGCCCCAGAATCTCAGGTGCAGCCAACCCCGTGCCGCTGTCGATGGACACCATGGCCGGGACAGGCACTGCACCTCGAGTTGACACCTCTATCATACAGCACCAAACACCACGGCAAGCTTTTACGTTCACAGCCTGACAGCTATGGAACAACTGCACCGGACAGACATCGCCGCTTGCGAATGACAGCTCGGACAGCTCTGACAGCACCAACAGCCAACAGCAACCTCACAGTCCTCACCGAGGTCCTTCATGCGGTGCACTGATGAACTGATGCTGGATTGCTAAGGTACGGGGTACCTATCCCATGGCTGTGCCAAGGTTCAGGCAGGTGTGCCCTGAATCTGTCCCTGCAGCAGCAGCCCCTGTGGGCGCCGTGGCGCCCCCCCACGCGACGCAGGACGGGGCCAAGCAAACTCCAGGGGTATGCAGAGGGAAAGCAAAAGCGAAAGCGGGAAGGATTCTGTTAGATTGGCACGTAGGGTGGAGATTAGACGGTATATAGTAAAAGGTGATTGATTCTAATAATCCTTATCTCTGTCCTTTTCGAGAGTTACTAGGGTTTAAGTATAAAATCTAAGGATACTAAGAAGCTAGTCCTTATACGGTAATATCGTCAAATAGTTTAAATATCGAGTTATAAATATGAGGGGATTTCTGCACCGCATATACAATATATAAAGTTATCCAAATAGGGAAGCATATACTAAACTAGAAGTCTAGCTATCTATATATACCCTAATAATCTAATACACCCCCTTAACTAAAGACTTTAAAGTAAAATTAGAGAGAAATAACCGTTAGATATATAAAGCTATTCTTAAATCTTAATCGTCTACTACGTCCAAATCTAGTATAAAACCCTTATTTTAATCCTTCTTATCCTTTAAAATATCTCTAATAGTTTCTATTCCTAGTATTCTTCTAAATTCTATATACTTATCGGCTGGTAAGACTTTTATTAGACTATTTATTAGCATCTTCTTTATTTTATAATAATCGACTTTAATAAATCCTTTTTAAATTTCCTATTGTAATTAATAATTATAAATATTAATATAGTATAATTTAGTAGTTAGGTTATTATTTTTAGTAGTAACGAAGCGGATCGTTTACTAATTATTATATTAAATCGTAGGAATTGGATTAATAAAGTTTATTAATCTTTTAATTAATTTGGCCGTAAAAATTACTTCTTTAACGACGAATCTTAGAGCTAGCAATTCTATTTCTATTATCAAAATCGTAATTATCGTTTGCTTAGTAGCTTTTTAATATATAAATCCTTTAAATAATTTGATTATAAAGCTTTATAAACTCTTATAGTCGAAGCAATTATTTATGAAGGAAGTATTTAATACTACTTTAAATATATTACTACCCTTTAAAGCTATAGCGAATTTTCTAATAGTATAAAGGTAATATAATACTTTATTTACAACCTTATAATAATCTAGCCCGGGGTTATAATAATAACGAGCTAATCTACTTACTACGAAGGCGATATTTAATCTAATAATAATTATAACGTATAGTAAAGAGCTGATTTTAATTTAATACTAATAAATAAACTTCTTTAAAGCTTTATTCTTATAGGGTATTAATTCTTAATTAATTATAAGAATAAACGTAGTACATTAATTATTAATAAGAGCGTAGATTTTTTTAAAGTACAATTATTAAAATAATTATATTTTCCTTTATTCCCAGTTCTTAATTATTTTAATACTAAGGAATTATTATAGCTTATCTTCCCTAGTAAAGTAATATTATTATTTTAGGTCGGTTATATACTATTTAGCCTTTACTTTTCGTTTTTTAGGATAGGCGAAAACGATATTATTTATATAATAGAAAATAAAAATACTATTTTTAATAAAAATATAAAATTCTTTAGGGATAGGTTCGAAACTATTATTAATAAAAGTATTAATTAATTTTCGTTACTACAATAATAATAATCTTTATAATCCGTAAAATACTTTATAAAGTCGTAAAATTTTACTTTCTTTCTAATACCCTAGCGGCATTTTTATAAAAATTTCTTTATTAAAGTTAGCGTTAATAAAGGTATTAATTATATTGTATTATATAAATTCGAAATTAAAACGGGTAATAATAGCTATAATAGTTCAGAAAGAGCGCCCAACGAATATTAAAGTATACGTTTCCTATCCTATCTTTTACTACTAATTTCTTTATATAATGAATTTTACTTTAACCTTCTTGAATTTACTATTTTTAAAAAATTTATATAAATATACTTATATACAATCAAAGATTTATTTACTTCGAACTTTAAATTCGTTACTATCGACTTCGACTTAGGTCTTTATTTCTTAATAACTTTTTAAGTATTCTTATTTAATATTAAGGAATTACTATCGAAGAAGGTAATTATTAAAATTTCGATGTCGTTTTAGTAATAGTAGAAGGTTGTACCGATATATAGTATTAAATTTATTATTTCTAATAAAGCGGTTAAATTAGACTTTTATAATAATATCCCCTTTATAGAAGGTAGTAGGCTAATATAGACGGCCAATATTAAATACTACCTTCTAAAGGGTAAAACCTTTTATAATAATATCTTTTAAATAATTATCTTAAAAGAGACTAGAAAAGAAGGATAATAGAAATAATATATTAAAAAGAAAAGGATAATTAAAGATATAATTAAGTAATATCTTTATTATATTATAACGTTTTATTCCCTATATCTCCTTATTATCCTCCTACTCTACTAGTAAAGTAAAAAATCGTTCTAGGAATTCGTTTATATTAGCATCCTTAAAATCTATTCGGCTATTAAAGTAATTATAGGTTTCTTAAAGTTAATCAATTTATTTAAATAAATTTATAAATTCGTTAAAAATAATTTTAAGAATAGCTTTTATCACAGGGTTAGACCTGTAATGTGCTGTACTATATTGACTACACATATGCTGTGCCGACCAGAGCCCAGAGCTCTGGCCACGCATATGTCATTGTTACGTATAGCCTCACGTGCCCGCGGTCTGGTCTATAGGGCTCTCGCCTATATATAGCTAGACCTCCGCGTATACTTCCTTCTCTCCTCCTTTCTCCTTATATAATAACGTATATTTCATTATACCCTCTACAGTACCATTTCGCCCCATAATAATTTATTATATCTAATTATTGCGCTGCGCGCGTCTATTTAATAAAAGGAAGATTATTTACATTTTAATTGCGGTAATTAATAATTAAAATTCGACCCTACGCGTTTCCAATTCGAATTATAAACTTAATTGTTAAATTAAGTAAAATACTAAAACGAATATTATTGAAATCGTTCGCACTCTCTTTTCTTCCTTATATTTAAAAGCGTATTAAATTTAACGATTAATATCCAATTCTATTACCCCTAAAACCTAGTTAATAACCGATAATTTTATTGCTATTATAATTATTAATACTATTATAATAACTATTAATTCAAAATACTAAAACGATTTAATAATTTTCGCTTAAGTATTCGAAGGCTTCTATTATTAAGTAATTAAAGTTTTAATCCCTATTTTTCAAGTATATAATTTCGCTAACCTTTCCGTTTTTTAAACCTTCTTCTCCGCTTTCTATCGTTTATTCCGTAACGATATAATTGTAATTAAAGCCGACGTTCGTAATTTCGAAGAAGACTTTATTGTAGTTAAAGAGGAAATTGTTTATTTATATACCCGTATTAAAAATTTCAACTACGAAATTGCCTGCAAAAAAAGTAATATTGTAACTATCCGTACCCAATATTTATTCGCTATTTAAATTAGTGTAAAAGATTACTAAGATTAAATTAAATCGTTTTACGAATAGATTGCCACTCTTAAAAAGGAGTTTAATAATTTCCGTATAATATCCGCGGCCGTTTTTTAATTTTAAAAGGACTGTTATTAAAAAATATTTCTCGACCTTCGTATTAAATTTCTAAAGAATAATCCGGTTCCCCTATTCCTTAGTTCAATCCCTTTACTTCTTAACGTATTTAATAATCCTAACAACGATAATAATATAATAAATACCAATAAGAACGGTAATAATTATAGGTCGGTATTATATATTATAGTTACCCCTGCTTTTAATAGTAAAAGATTATTAATCGAACGTACCGCTAAATATTATGTTTAGTATATACGTATAAAGTTCGCTTAAATAAATAAACCTAAAATCTTTACCGACGAGCATTCTAAATTTTCCTTTATTGCCCGTTTTATTAAAGGTATCCCGTTCGAGGCTATTAAAATCGAATTAAATAAGGCTATCCTCGGCGAACCTTATAAATAGGCTATAGCCTTCGAATTAATTAACGAACTAAATAAGAAATATAATAATATTAACGTTATTATAGAGTCCCGCCGTACTTTCGAGGACTTTAAAATATTTAAAAGTATAAAATAAACCGATTTTAAAAAAAAAGTTCGTTATATTTATTAATAAATATAAATTCGATAATAATATAAAAATTTATTACTTCCATTAGAAAATCAATGACTACGTTCGCTTCGCACTTTCTTATTAACGTCCTTAGCTTATTAACAATAAATTTAACAAATAGTTTAAAATTACTTGTAATTTCGCTAAAATATTAACAAATAAGGATTAGTATAAAAAATAAATTAACTTATTTTATAAAACTAATATAATTAATACCTCCGTTCCTACCGGTCGTTCCAGCACTTCTACGACCGAGGTAATTATTAACTAAGGCGGCGACGCGATAAATCTTAATGCTATAATTAAGACGAATATCTAAATATTTTATATAATTGAAATTAATATTTTCGAACATTGTATAAAAATAAGTATTTATACCCGCTACGGAAAGCCCAGCTATTATTCTACTAATTATTACGCCCGGGTCAATTTTAAAAAGGAAATTAAATTCCGTAATAACCGTAATAAAAGCCGCAGCGGCAACGCTAATAATATTAGTAATAGTAGTAACAACTGTAATAATAGCGGTAATAATAATACTTCTAATAACGGAAGTAATAGTAACCGTAATAATAATAGTAGTAATTAGTAGTAGCTTGCCTAGGGCTAATATAATTACGGATAATAACGCTTTAATTATAGCGGCGGATACTACGTTAATATTATAAACCTTAATATAAATATAAGAGTTCTAGCTCCTAATATTCCGGCTCCTAGTTATTATAACCTTATTCCCGCCTACTAGCTCGGCTTTATTAGCCTAATTATAGGTAATGAAACTAATTCTATTTTGGGCTAGGGAAATATATAGCTTCCTAATTAAATTATATTTAGAGGTATAAATCTAACGGATATAGAAGAGATAACGGGACCGTCCTTATATGGCTAAATATTATTAAAATAAATAGATCTTTAATAAATAGCCGTTATAAATATTTAAATTTATTAAATCTTTCTATCTATTTACCTTATAAATTACGTAAACTATATTATATTACTCTCGTTAATAGCGGATATACCGCCCTTAATTTTATTAATCGTTATTTTATTTACTATTACCGTCTCCCTTTTCTTTTGCTTACTATTCTTAAATTATTATACCTCGCGGATAGCTAGGCTAAAAGTAATATTACCCACTTTTCTAAACTTATAATGTAGGTAGGAGTCTACTACGAAATTATTAATCTATTAATCTATAATTTAATTAAAGATAACCCTATTATTTTAAATTACTTATAATTTATTTATTATACCTTGAGTATTAATTAGCCTAATAATTCCCTTCGGTTTAATTCCGCTTATAAATAATGCGGCTATTTCCCGCCCAGGATTTTAAATTGTACTACTCCGCTTTCGAACCACTACTTTACAATTCTGTAACCGCTAGTTCAATGTTTATACTAAAGTTTAATAATAGAAGATATAAATAATAAAAGCGAGCCTAACTAATATAACGAAATAATAATTATTAAGCGGCTATCTATTTCTGCTATAGTTAAGTGTACCGTTCGTTAATAATTCTACTATTTTAAATATAAAGTTACTAACCGGCTAAATATTACCCCGTTCGGGAAAATAAAAGGCGGTAACGCAATTATATTATCGGTTCTACCCCCGGCGCCTCCTTCAATACCCTGCCCAATGCCCTACCGTTAAGCCGGCGGCGTAAGAACTTCTATAGTAAACTACCGAATCCCGGTCTAGCTCTATAATATCCCGGTTAATCCTATTAACCCTAATAATATTAAGGAATTCCCGGCCGCCACTTTTAATTAGCTAATAGAAATTTATAAACTTTAAATTATCCGTATAATTCGGGCTAACTTAAATAAAAATATCCGCAAATTAACCAAAGAAAACGAAAAATTAAAAAAGGAAAGACGGATTTTAAACCCCTAAAATATAAGCGACAATCTTATACTAGATATAATAATAGAAATATTATTAAATAAAGGCTAGCGTTTTAAATACTTTTTAATAATAAATATTATTATTAAATTAACGCCCTAGTAAAGAAGGGAAATAAAACTATATTAAAGGCTATAAAAATTTCCAACTCTATCAAAATTAACGGTACTAATAATAATTTTCCCCGTTATAAGGAAGTAATTAATAAATATTTTATAATAAATAATATTGCTATTAATAAAATTATATTTAAGGACGCTATCACGGGAAGAGGGCGAGAGGTTGGGTATAGATAATTAATATGCGTAATTGTACGAGGGAAGAAAGGGAAGAGTATAGAGGTGCGATCGGGAGATAGGCCTTTATAGGACTCGAACCATAAACCCCTAGTAGGTCTATAGCGGGAAGCACAGCCAATCAACCAATAATAATAATAAGAATCTCAAAGAACTATTATCACTAGCATATACAACACAGGCTAACCCTATAATACTTCCTCAGACTAAAAGAAACTATATAATTAATTAAAATTATATAAAATAATAAATAACCCTATTAAACGTTCAATCCAACCGTAAAAAACTTCTATAGCCGCTAATCGCAACAACTTCCTCTCGTACTTTATTCGCAAAACTTCCGCTTCTACAGCCGGCTCTAATATCTCTTCCGCTTTTAAAGTCTTCTTCCACTTCCGCTCTACTACCAACTAATTTAATAGTATTAAAACCTCCGAATATACTTTATAAAATTACTATATTATTTTAAAAAATATAGTTACATTAATATACGGCTATTATAAAAGCTAATAAAATAATACCTAAACGACAAAATACTCCTAACGACCGTTAATTATTTTATAATAGCCGTCGATTTTAACGAAATCCCATTCTACCGAATCCTCTTTATTATTAATCCTCCGTATATTCCGGCCGTAATTAATATAAACGTCCTTTTCTTATACTTCTAATTATCCTAAAATACTTACTTCGGCTTATAATTTAACTTTATTAACGTAGAACGTTAAACTATACTTTATATTAACAGGGAGCCTAAATATAACTTTATAACTATCCGCCTTAATAATTTCAAACGGGCTTTTATAAAGGGGGGTAAACTTCGCGTACGGGCGGCCGGTATTAAAATTCTCTATATTAAATAAGACCTTATTTCCCGTTCTATATTTTAGGGTATCCGTCCTTTAAATATTAATATTAGCTTTATATTATTATTAAATTTACTTTACTTAATCCGTAACGTATTTTAATACCCTTTTAAAACGGTTAACTACTTTATTAATTTTAAAATATTCTACTTACTATTAAACTAATAAATTAAGCGGGTACAATTTCGCTAATTCAATACCTATACGAAAGTAAAAATTATAATTAGTAAAGAAGGAGAATATTCTTATTATTTTAAAAATTAAATTATTATTAATAAATTCCGCAATTAGGAACCAATTTATTTAATTATCCTACGCCTAATTAATATAAAAACGAAGATATTTCTCTATTTCTATATTAATACGCTCCGTTTAACCGTTAGTAATTAGGTAGAATATAGAAGAAGGCTTAAAAACTATTTCTAAACAGGAAAATAAAGTTTTCTAAAATTATAAAATAAATTAAGAACCGTAATTTAATATAATAAAATCCAATAAACCGTAAATATTGTAAATCCTTTCAATAAACCAATCTACTAATTCCTCGGGCATAAAGCCAACTATAAGAATAAAATATCATATCTTTATTAAGCAATTAACAACGACGACTATATATTTAAACTCCTATCTCCAACGTACGTAGAATATTAAAGGGGTAATATAATTTACAGAAATATTTTTCTATAGTACGAAGAATACTACTAATAATTTTAAAAATCCGTAAAAGGAATATTATAACGGTTTAAATTTAATATATAGTAAATAAACTTTATAATAAGCTCTAACAGTACTAAATATCTTTAATTAGAAAAAAAATTAAGAAAGTAACGAATAAATCTTTTTACAACCCGAATAATTAATAAATAGCGAATTATATATACGGCAAAAGAATTAAAATTAAAGTTTAATATTATTAAAATCGATAATAACGGTACTTCAAAAGTATATTCGTCTTTATATTGCCCTATACTTAACGAAAAATATTTTCTTTAAATAATCCTTTACTTCCTTAAATTATATACGGCGACCGGGGTCTAATAGGCAAGCGAATAAATTTTATAAAAATACCGATTTTTTATAATTTTTTATAATTAAGTCGTTAATAAATTTATTATCTATTATTTTTAACTTGTAAATATATTTAATTCCAACGTTAATAACTTCCTTTCCGCTTTTTAAAACGAAAGTTCCATTAATAAAAATATTGTAATCGAATAAAACTTTATTTCTAATTAGTAGCCATTCGTTAGCTTCGTCTTTAAACAAGTCTTCTAATTTCCTATTTAGGGCGTTAGGGCGTATTTACAACGAACCTAAATAATATTTAATTATAAAATTAAATTAGAAGAGAAATTAAAACTATTATATATATTAAGGGGTAAACTACTTATTAATAATAAAAGACTTCAAATTCTTATAATCTATAAAAACCTCAAACGGTTATTATACTCCTTCTAATTCGGGGCGCCACTCTTCTAATACCTTAATAATAGTAAGCAATTCTTTATTATAAATATTATAATTATATTTAACTAAAGAATACTACTAATTAAAGTAAGCGACAGGGCGAAGGATATTATTATTATTATACTATAATAATATACCGATATAAATTTAATTAGAAGTATCCGTTTTTATAACAGTCTATTTAAATTAATCGTAAATATAAAGAACGGGTCCACTATTAAAAACCTTCTTAAATACTTCGAAAAACTTTTAATATTACTTATCCTATTTTTATCCCGCTATTTTCTTAATTAATTCGTATAATAGGCCGGCGATAATAGAAAAATATTTAATAAAAGAATAATAGAAGTTAGCGAATTTTAGGAAGCGCTAGAATAACCTCCTAGAATTTAAAGCTTCCTATATTATAATTATAAAGATTTTTTCTAAATTTATTTTAAAATTACCCGGGATAATAATAAGACTTAAATATTTAATTCGCTATATATAGAACTCGTATTTATTAATATCGATTTAGAATCCTACTTTAATTATCTTCTATAAAACCTCCCTAACGTATTTTTCATATTCCTCTTCATTATCGGAATAAACTAAAACATTATCGAAATAGGTAATAGCATAAATATTAAAAATATTATATAAAACGTCGTTAATATAATTTTAAAAGGTTCCCGGCGCGCTCTATAAACCGAATAAATATATAATAGATTCGTAGAGGCTAAAGCGGGTAATAAAAGCGGTAAACTATTTATATCCTTTTTTAATACAGATCCTATTAAATATAGTAATAATATCGAATTTCGTAAAGATTTTAACCTTATAAATCGTATTAAAAGTCTCTTTAATTAGTGGTAACGGATAACGTATCTTTATTATAACGTTATTATACTATAGTAGTCTACACAAATATAAATTCCGCTTCCGGGTTTCTTAATTAATAAAAGGGGGGAGGCGGCCGCAAATTATAATAGCCGAATAAACTTCTTCTTCAAATTATTATCGATCTATTTCTTAATAACAATAACTTTTATAGGTAATATACATTATAACCGTACATTAAGAAATTATTCTCCTAATTACAATTCGATCTTATAATTATATAAATAATAAGGAGGGATCTCCTCCGCTAGCGAAAGTAGGAAGGCGGCGACTTCGTTAATATACTTCCGTCCTTCAAAATAGTTTAAAATCTCAATAATTTCTTCCTTAATCTTTAACGGTTAATTTACCTTATTAAAAACCTTTTTTATATTAATTTAGGGAATTTTTTCACGTTTTTTCTTTAGCTAAGGACCACGGGGTCATTAAGGGAGCAGGGTAGTTTATTACAAGTAGGAGCAGATTAGCTGCTCAGTCAGGTACCATTAGTTATAAGTTTGAGCCTTGAAAATAAAAGGAGAAGGAATTTCCTTCGAGATTTAGGAAGAGAGAAAAGCAATTTAGACTAGACAACACTCCTTCTTAGAAGAATATATTCGAATTTTAATCCTAAATTCGTTTTCCCGTACTAAGTTTATTCTTCCTTTACTTCGTAATCCCCTCTTAAGAAAATTAACGTTTAAATTTACTCCCTCAACCTCTCTCGAAGATCCGTTAAAGTATAATACTTTAATATTAACTCTAATCTCTTCTAAGTAGTTAATAATTAATATATAAAGATCTCCTCGTTTTTATTTTACAGATAAGATCTATTTTACGGCAAATCTACTCTCTTCTTTAAAGTATTAATTCTTATAATTTTTATATTAATTAAATTAGTTTTTTTATAGTAGGGAATTAGTCTTTCTTCCTATATAGTATTTTTTATTCTAAATTAAATAGTAATAAGGACGAAATAAATTTTAAATTCCTAATTAAATTAGTTAATACGAATTCGAAGAGTTTTCGGCCGAAACTTCTTATAGGCGTTAAAGCTATCCCCGCTTCCCTTAAGATATTAATTTAAGAGCCAAAAATTGAATAATAAGTAACTAATTACTTCTTTTAATAAAAAAGTCTTTTATTTAATTTAATAGAGACTTTAATTCCAGATATATACGGATTTTAGGTTCTTCGTCCAATTTACGACTTACCGATACTTTTCGACGAATATATTAGCCCTTTTCCCCTCTTTAATTAAATTATAATCGATATAGAATACGAAGACGAATTATTTCGAAATATTAGTTTAATAAAACGATAAATTAAAAATTAGAGAATTAGCAATCTAAATTATATAGTAAATTAGAAACTACGAATTAGTAATAGATAATAAATCCCCCCTTTACTATTTCTACTTATATTCAGTATAAATATTTGTAATTTATATACCGAATTCCTCTTTAAAGTAGTCGTAACCTTTTTAAAGTATATTATATTAATATTTTAAATAATTTTAGCTAACTTTTTATAAATAATTAACTTTTTATTAGAAGTAAATACGGTTAGAAGGGCGGTGTTTACTACCTATTACGATAGTAAATATTGCTATTTAAGCGAAATTATAACTAAACCTCCGAATTAATATAGTACCTAATACTTTAATTACTTTAATTGAAATATAAATATTTTAATTTAAATAATATAAAGGTATTTAAAGGATAAAAAGTATTTTGATAAAGGATACCAAATTTGCCCGTCTCCGAATAATTATAATAACCTAAAATATAACCCTATATAACTATTAATATATCTCCCCTTCTACTATAATACTTTAATTTAAAAACCCTTATTTTATAATTAATTATTATTAAATATTATATTTAATACCTCTTCCTTTCCTTCCGTTCCGAAGATTTCTCTTTCCCCTAGTACTTAGAAGCCTATTATACTAGGAATTTTTAATTCTACCGTTCTCTTTATTAAAAGTAATACTATAGCTTACATTTGCAATATTAGCCTTAAGAAGAAATTTAATAGTAAAAAAATCACTAAATATCTCGAATTCTTCGAAGAAAAGGTCGGATACGCTAATTTTAATAATAATAAATTTAAAATTATTACTTAGATCGGTTAATATAAAAAATAGCTTAAAAATATTATTAAGGGTATTTTCCGCTAATTTAAAATTAATACTAATATTATTTAAAAGAATTTTACTTTGGTTTTTAAGACCGCTTATAGAATTAAGGATTTTAAATAAATTAATAATATATTTATTACTCTAAAGAAATTCTATATTAAATATATCCCCTATAATAAAATTGAAATCGCTAACGCTATCTTCAATTATTCTACCCTTCTCGCCCGTTAATCTTCTATTAATTGCAATAGTATTAAAGATTTAGCCGTTAAAAACTTCTATAAAAAGCTATATATTAATATTAAATATATAATTATTATTTTTATATATAAATTTAAGGAGGAAATCTATTAAATAAATTAAATTATTTTCGCTAATAAATTTAACGACCTTATTATTAAATAGTTTAATAAAATTAATACCTTTAAATCTTCGGCCTTCTCCGATTCTAGTAAAAAGGAAATTATTACTAAAACGCGTAAATCCTTTAAGAAAATTATTAAATTTAATAATAATATTTTTTCCGAAGATAATAGTACCCTAATTATTAAAAAAATTATTTAAATTATTATAAAGGAGCCTATTAAGAAGTAATCTACTATTAATAGGGCTATAGATAAATTTGTTAATATCCTTAGGAAATTAGTAATTTAAATTACCTAGAATATTTGCCCTCCTTCCTAAATATCCCTTCCTACCTTTTAATAGCTTACTATTTATTACCCCTTTTAAATTTAATACTTTCCTATTTAGACTAATACTATTTAGATTAATATTATACTTATTAATAATTTTAGTCGAAGTAGAATTTAATACCCGTTATCCGGTAATTACTAATCTTTTAACGAATATTAAAAAGTTTATTATTAATATAGAAGAGATTATTTTATATATAAATACGCTAAAAAAAATATAGATTTTATATACGGATATTATTTTTTTTAAAAGGTTTAAATTTTTAGGGGTATATTATTTATTATTTTCCTTAACCCTAATTACAATTATGAAAATTGTGTAAATTAAGAGCTATATTACGCTGCGTAAAAATAAGGGAAGGTTGGAGAGTTATTAAAGTTTTTAATTATTTTAGAGCCGAATTATCCTACTTATTTTAATTTTAAAACTTAGGAATTTAAATAGTATAAGGGTAGAGATCTTAATAAGCCTAATTATATTCCGAAGTTTAATATCTTCTATTAAAGTACTAGAAGAAAGTAGGAAGAAATATAGAAATTAAAGGGGAAGAAAATATTAATTTTAATTAATATTATTTAAATTAAGAAATATAATTACTTTTATAGTTAAATATTAGAAGTTCGAAAATAAGTCGCTTCTATATATATTATCCTAATTAAAAATAAGGAATTCCCTAGTAAATTTCCGAAAGTTATAAAATTAATTAATTCGGGAAATAAGGTTAAAATTAGTATAATACCTTTAATTTCTATAATAATTATTACTTTTAAAAAGACTAAGAAAGTTCGGGTTTCTAAAGGTAATTCTTTTAATAATACTCCTATATTCTTATTTATCCCTCTTATTTTAACCGTTAATATAATTAAAAAAGGAATTAAATATAACGTTAATACTATAGAGGAAAAATAACCCGCTTCTAAATCTATTATTAAAAAGGCTAAAAAAGTATTTTTCTCTAACTAGCTTAAAGATCCTAAAGTCTATAACAATATTACGGATTTAAAGGAGCTTTACCTTATAGTTATAAAATTTATAAATATTAAAGTTTCGGTTACTATTAAAAATATTATAAAATATAGCCCCGTTAATACTATAGCTATTTACTACTAAGTAGATCTATTTACCAATACTATTTATAATAATAATTACGACTTACCTAAACCTAAATTTGAATATAACAGTAGTACTACTTGTAATAATACCTTAGAAGTTAATAAATTCGTCCTTATTATATTTAAAGGACTTATTATACTTAAAGGATTTATTTAGGTTAATATTATAAATATTAAGTAGAAATTTATTCGTAACTATATTTTAACTAATTTTATTAAATTAATAAAAGAGAACGTTTAAACTATCTACGGTTAGGTCGATTAACTAATATTCGTTAACGTTCCTTTAGAATAATAGAAAATTAATAAGTTTAAAATTAAACTAATTAGGAGGGTATTATTCCGTAACGTTTCTATTAACGTCGTTAAATATATTAAAATATTTATTTTAACTTTAGGGAATAGGGTTACCTAACTTTTTACGCTACCTACACTAATAATTTCTATTAAAATAAAAGGAGGGGAAAAGATCGCCGCCGTACTTAATATAAAAATTAAATACAATATTATTTATAAAGGATTAGTAAATTATTTCGGTCTAACGAATATTAATATTAAAATTATTAATATTAATAGTAATAATAATTAAAAAGGATTTTTTAATAAAATTTGTAAAAAGATTTACTTATTCGATAAAGGTAAAGAAGTCTATTTCTTTATTATTAAGAACCGTTTGCCTAATTGTAAAATTATTTTAGGTTTGCCCTTTTTTTAGGACGCTAATATTTATATAAAGTATAATAAAAATAAGAAGAATTATACCTCTATTACTATTAATAGGATAATAATCCGCATTACTTTAACCATTACCCCCGAAGTATATAAAGGCGGTAAAGATTTCGAAGCCCGGAAATTAGCCGGAGCCAATTAATAGGTTTAATTCCCGAACGGTACTTACGGCCTCTATATAATTTGGTAGAAATAATGTTATAAATATTAATTCTCTAATAAAAATAGAATTATTAAATTAGATAGAATTTAAAGAGGATAATAAAAAGATCGTTATATTTATAAATAAAATAATAGAAGATTTAGTGGAAATATTATTTAAAGAGAAGGAAAAGTATAAAGTATTATAAAAGGTTTAAGGGATTATTAGAGAAGGAAATGTTCGTTTTAAGGTTAATTCGGGTTTAGAGAATATTATTCGGTTATATTTAGTATAAAGTAGAAGAAAAGATTTTAAGATTAATATTAAAGAAGATTCGGAGGAATTAAAAATAATAATTATTCCTTAATAAGTAAAGAAGAAGATTAAAAAGGCATTAGTAAGGGAATTTAAAAAAGTTATAAGGAAATCCGTAAAGAAAGCGAAGCAAATATTAATAATTCTTCGTATATAGATTAATATTATATATAAGAAGGTCGGCTAAAAAGCTAACCTAATCGATAATATAGGCTTTAATAAATTAAAGCCGGTAGGAAACCCTAATTAGAAGGTAAATAAATAAATTTAAATATAAGAGCGGATCGCTAATATTCTAGAGAATTTTAGTACAGAGTAGGACGATTACGTTATTCCCCGGTTTACGGAATTAATTAGAAGGTCGAAATTAATTGAAGAATATTTTTAAACTATAATTAAAATAGTTTAAAGTATTTTAAACAAAGGCGAAATTAAATTATTTATTTATATCCTTTATAATAGGGAATATATTCTTACTTAGGACTTTATAGAATATAGAAAATTCGATTCTAATATAGCTCTTTTATAATAAATCTATATTATCCTATACTTAGTTTAATAAATTAAAACTATCCCTATCCTTAAGGTTTTCTATAATTAAATTTATAATTTATTTAAGGAAAGGATAAAAAAGGGAATCCTCGAAGAAAGCTACGCTACCTACCGAAATAATTAGTTTTTCATTATTAAAAAGGATAGAAGTATACGCTTAATTAATAACATTTAAAAAATTAACTAAGTTATTTTAAGAAATATAAATCTACCCCCGGGTTACAAAAAGTTTAGCAAAGGCTTTAAAAGTTATAAAATAATCTTGCTATTCAATTTCTTCTCTAACTATAATTAAATCCCTTTCGAAGAGACTAATAAAGATATTACTACCTTCTCTATACTCTTTAACTACTTTAAGATAACGACTTTACTTTAAAGAAGTACTAATTCTATCGTATAATTTATAAAGGCAATAACTAGAATGTTCTACGACCTAATTCCCAATATTTACTAACCTTACTTTAATAATATTTATATTAAAAGCCCCTAAATAAATTACAATAGGGAGGAGATTAATACAAAAGGAATTAGGAAATATATTTTAAAATATTTAATTAATATCGATAAAGTCTTATTCAATATAGAATTAACTAGAAGAATTATTATAGTTACTAAATCCAATTAATACTAAAACGAAATTATATTCGTAAAATACTTTTATAATCCCGATAAGAGATCCTTAAATAAAAATAAGGTTATAAAAATTAATAAATAAACTTACTACGAATACCGACCGGATAAGAAGGGTAAAGAAATTAAGTAGGTTAAAACTTTTATTAGAATTATCGGATATTATAGGATTTAAATTAAGAACTTCGGTATTATTAAATCCCCCTTTATACGTTAATAAAAAAGGGAATTAAATAGATTTAGACCGAAAATAAATAATTCGTAATAGAATACCTTTAATATTTTATAACTATTACCCCAATTCTAATAACCTTCGTTTACGACGACCTAAAGTATAATATAATCTACTTTATAATTAACGCTTCGATTAAAAGATAGGGAATAATATTAAAATAAATCGGCCCCGATAATAAAAAATATCTTTATAAATTCGAAAGCGGGATTTAATCGGAAGTTAAAAAGCAATATAATATTATTAAGAAGGAGCTTCGAAATTTCTTCTATATTTTTAAATATTTAAGAAAATATTTATTCGGCATTCGTTTTATTATTAAAATAAATATTATAATCCTTATATATTAATTTAATAGTATTGCTAGTAACGTCCCCAATACCCTATTAATAAAATAAATTACTTAAATTAAAATTTTCAACTTCGAAATTAAATATATTTTTAAAAATAAAAATATAGTTGCCAATAGTCTATCTTATAAATTTCTAGGGCCTTTTAATCTCTATAAGAAAGAGTACGAAGTAAATATTAACGATTTTATAAATACGTAAATCTATTCTATCTTCGTTACTTATATTAATATTCTAGAGCCTATTTTTAAAGGAAATTAATTAAACCTTTCCTACAAAATCTCTACCTATTTAATAATATATAAAGTTCCTAACCGTTTAAAGGGATTTATTCTTAAACGCTCATTCCGTAATAATACTATAAAATACTTTATTTACAAAAGAACTTTCTAATTATAACCAATAAATCTTTCGTAATTTCTATAAAGGCTAATTAACAGCCCTACAAAGTATAAGTAAATTATATTTCGCTATTATAATAAAGTAAGTTACTAAGGAAAGGAAAGGATATACTATTATATTACTAAATATTATTATTAGAAGGGTATATATACTAACGTAGAAGAATTAATCCGCTCCTACCTAGCTTACTAGAAATATAATCTTAAAAAGTTCGAAGATAAATACTAATAGATATTTCCTAATATTTAATTTATAGGAAAGTAAACTTTTAATATTTAATTTATACCCAGTATAAATAAAAAGAAAATACCCTTATTAAAAATTAAAAATAATTTTACTAGCTATGTAGAAGTTGCTATTCTATTTAATATTAAAATAAAGAACGTTTAGAGGTTTTTTAAATTAATCTTTTTCCGCTAGGGATTTCCTATTTCTATTCTAATAAATAGTAACTTAAAGTTTATAAAAATATTTAAAGAAATAATTAACTTATTAAAGATCCTAAAATACGTTATTACCCCCTATAATTCGAAGATAAATAAATTAAATAAATAAAAATATTCGACTATCGCCGCCTCCCTAAGTAAAATTACTAATAGGAATAATACTAATTAAAGGACGTACTTACTTTATATTCTCTTTGCCAACCGTATAATAATAAAAGGCAATTATAAATATATTCCCTTTTAATTTATTTATAATTATAACCCAATTACCCTTATTAAATTTAATTTACCCTCTTAAAGAGTAATAAATTAAGAAAACGATAATAAACGTATAATAAAAGAGGAGCTAATCTCTACTATAGCCGTTATACATATAAATATTAAATATTATTTTATTTAAACAATTAAGAAAGTTGTGGTAGTAAGAAAGAAGGTTACTAACTACTATAATAAATATAATTAACGAAGGATAAAATTTCTAAATAGTTAAATTGAAGAGGGAGATTTAATACTAATTTATAATAATATCCGGCGTATTAATATAAACTCTAGTAAGAAGTTAACTTACCGGTAGAGAGGTCTATACTATATTTGCCGAATTTCGGGTAACGTTTATTATATTAGAATCTTCGATAGCGTAGAAATTAATAAGCCGGTTAATTTTTAAAGGATTAAAAAATTTATTATAAAGGATAGTATAATATTAATAACAAACGAACCCGAAGCTTTATTAAATTAGATTAATTTTAAAGGAGGATAAGGAGATTTTAAATAACTTAATAATAAAATAATATTAGAGGAAATAAGATAGCGAAATTTAAATACCGGCCTAAACGAAAAAATAATAATATTCGAATTATAATAAATAATAAAATTTCATACTAAAATATAAAAAGTAAAAGCGGCAAAATAAAATTAATACTTAGAAATCCCCTTACTAAATATTAAATTACCGGGTAATTAAAAAAAAGTAGACCCTGAAGAAAAGGAGGAAGAACTTTAATAAAGGAACGGATTCTAAATATAATATTTAATAGAACCTTATAAAATGCTATAAACAATAAGGAGATCCGTACCCTAATTAAAATTTTCGATCCAATATTTTTCTATTCTTTTTTCTTTTTTCTTTTTATTTTTTTGCCTTTTCCCTCCCCAATTTCCTCCCTATCCCTACGTATTAAAAATATATCTTTTTATCTCTTCCCCCTACTATTTTAATCCGAATTTATATCTTTTTATCTATTTATTTTATTTTTTTCGTTTAAAAATTCGAATAAAAGGAAATCCCCGCTAATTTTATAATATAAATAATTCCGACCTATTTTCTAACCCTAATATATTAAAGGCCCTTAGGGAATTATAAACCTAGGTAAGAGTAGGTTTAGAATATACAATTAAAAAATTAGCATATTATTCAAATATAATTATTATTCTTAATTTAAAGAGCAATTTGTTTTATAAGATTTTAAAAGGGAGGAGATTTATTTAAACTACCCTTCTAAAGGAAGATTCTTCCTAAAGGAGACCTATTTTTTCGTTAGCCATCTTTACCGCCTAGAAACCGCCTCTAAAACCACTTTATTCGTACTACTAATACTTTAGCTTAATAAATACTTCTTTATATTCTTTAATTAAATATAATATAAACTTCGCTATTTACAAAAGTAATTTAAACTATTAGAGCTAAAGATTACTACTAAGGGCTACCCAAAACTATTGGAAAGGCTATTTAATTTTTAAGTTTGGGAAGACTATTTAAATATTAAAAAATCTTACTTTCTTAATTAAATAATTTATTACCAACTACCCTATTAGGAAGTTTTAAACTAAGGGAAGAAAAATACCCAATCTCTTACTACTTCTCCTAAAGAAAATAACGCTTTTAGGCTATCTAGAATTATTATTAATTATTAGGATAGTATAATAGAATATTAGCGCCTAGCGAAAGAAACGACGCAATTTACTTCCTTAGCTTTTTATACTATTTAAAACTATTAGATCTAGGGCCGTTTAATTAAATATAAATTACTAGGGACCGACTTCTAATCTTTGCCTCTCCCGAAAAAAGAGACGACAAGACTACGCAAGATCGCTCTCGACCACTCCGTTGCCGACGATCTATATACGTAGAACTAAGCATTAGACCAATAAAACACTTCCCGGCGCTTTAACATAACTCCGGCTAAATATTTAAGAGGAAATTTCCACCCTTAAAGCGTAGCACCCGCAAAGGATAGCAGTTTTATTCCCGCTCTTTAAATACGTTTGTATTTTATTACCCTCTATTTTTATTATTTTTATTTCTATTTATTCTTTTTTCTATACTTTTTTCTAATACTAAAGTTTTTATTTTTATGCGAAAGCGGTATTCTAGGCTTTAGCCGCTTTCGAAGGGAAGATATACTACGAGATAAAGAGTATTATTATTATATAGAAATCCGTACTAAAGGAAGTATATTGAGGAATATACTATATAATATTATTTTTTTCTACCAAATTACTACTACCTTTTCTTACCCCCCCCCCCCGAAAAATACTGATAGAATTACCCTGCCCCGAAATTTTTTCGCAAAATCTCCTCCTCTTTAAAGACGACCGACGACCCCTATCCTAAATTCGGAATTACTAGCCAAAAATATATTAAATATTATAAAAAGAACGAAAATACTTCCGAATTAATTAATTATCCTTATTTTCGTTAGAAATAACCTCTTTTTTAATTAATATAAATAAACGAAATAGTTTCGTACTCCCAAATTTATTATTAATTTTAGTACTTCTAATATTTAAACCCTTCCCCTTTAACCCTAAAATTTCCGCTTTATATTAAATATATTTAAATTATTATACGGGATTTTAAAGAATAGGATTAAAATAATAAAATTATTAAAAAGGAATAAAACCTTCAATCGATATTAAAGAACCTCCGCTCTTATTCTTAAATAAGAAATTATATTCTCTATTATAAAAATCCCTATAATATTAGTTAAAAGTTTTAAAAGTTTTAAAGAATTCTTAGGAAACAATATAATCGATAGCCTTTTTAATATACTAATAATAATTAATATAAATCCCCCCTTTAACATTCCGACCTATAGAGATATACCTAATAAAAGGAGCTTATATAAGAGGAGTCTCCTATTACTATCTATTAATATAGACTAACGTAAAGGTCTTTTAAAAATAGGTAACGTAATAAATATAAGTAATTTAGTTCTTAAAAAAAAAAAATTTAATAAAGGAAATAGAGATTAGTACCCGATTTAATCACTTATTTTTATTTAAACGCTTAAATTATTAACGCTAGGAGACGTTCCTTTTTAAAATTTAATAAAGAATTATAGTACTTTTAAGGCTAGCCCCCTTTCTTTTCGATAAAAATCGGGTTATAAGATTTTTTATCGAAGATACTTTCTACTACCTTTAAAATAATTTTTTAATATTTAATAAATATATTAAAATTCCTAATAAATTGCGAAAAGAGAATAATATCTTTAAATAGCTTCTATTACAAATAAAATAAATTTATAATTTATAGTACGTAAAGGGTATAAATCTTTATATATTTCGCGAAAATAAAGTAGGTCGCAATATACGGAATACTTTGAAAGTTATTTATAAGGATAAATAAGTAATAGTTAAAATTAATATAAATTTTAAAGAAGATCTGCTATTTACTATCGGGATATTTATTTATATAGTAAACCTAATTTATTATTTTTAAAAGAAATTAGGGAATAGGAATTGAATTTTTAAATACAATTAAACAATTATAAATATTTATCTATAACTCTTTAATATTTTAACGAAGCTATAGAATTATATTAAAAGTAAAAAGAGGCGGGAAATTAGCGCGAATTGCAGCCCAAATAAAATTAATTATAGAAAGTAAAAAAAAAGTCAAAGATAAGGATATAATACTAATATAAGAAAAAATTTAAATAAAACGATAATAATAATATAAATTATAAAAAAAATTAAAAAAGAAGTAGGAATTGAAGATCTTTTATACCCAATTAGCGTATACTAATTAAAAGGAAATTAAAAATCGGCTCAATTACGTACCTAAGGATTTTAATAACCGGTTAAAGTAATAAAGGAAGAAAAAGTATTAAAATAGAAGGAGCGGTTTACAGTTTATATTATTATTATAATTAAAAAAGAGGCCTAAACCCCCGAATAAAGGAAGAAAAAGAGAAGGAACTCCCCCTACAAAATATTATTTATAATTATTACCTAGTAAAAGGGTACTACTAAATAAGTAGCTAAGTATAAGATTCCCCCATTTTAATTACCTAATTTCCCCCTAATTATAAAAGGGATAATAAAGCAGAAAGAAAAAATATTAGACGAAAGATTATTACCTTATACCTTCCCTAAAAAAGTTTAGTAATCTAAAATATAAATAAATATTAATTTAAATTAACAAATAAAACTAAAAATATTCTTATACTAATTTTATACTAAAAAGTACTTCGATAAATAATTCTAAGTTTAAAATTCTATTTAAATACCTTCCTTTTTTAAACCCCCTTAGGAAAAATTTTTCTTTATCCCCTTTATTTTATTTAAGGACGAAATATAATATATAATAATTATTTAAAAAGGAAAACGCTTATACGGGAAATTGTAACCCCCTAAAAAAAAGAAGAAATTAAATTTTAAAGCCTATTAACTATCTATAAAAGAACGGCCTTCCCTCACCAAATTTCTTCTTTTAAATCTCCACCTTTAATAACCTACTTACACTAAATCCCTAAATATTTTTCTACCCCTCCTAACTCAATTATTAAAGATTTTTTTTCATTAGTAAACCTATTACAATACCTTCCTTACCCGTCGTTTCTTCGCTTACTACCCTTATCCTAAAAAGTCCTCTACTCCCGTCCACCTTATATTTAAATCTTCTTAAAAATATTTATTATATTATTTACGAAGCCTTTATATATTAGAATTAAAAGACTTAGAATTAGCTAGCCTAAGAGCTTAAATTCGGAGAAGTTTACCCCCCTTACGTAGAAAATTAACTACTTAAAGAATATTATTTAAATATCGATTAGAAATTGGTCTATTTTTTTAAAAATAGTGAAATTAATACGAAAAATTCTCTTATCTTTAATATTATTATATTACTATAACATAAAATATCCTACTAGCGTACAATTAGTAAAAATCTGTCCGAAGCCCCTTATAATTATAGTATAAAGGAAGATACCCCTTCAATAAATTAGGAATCTACTATAATAGGACTCGTTAACCTATAGTATATATATAATATAAAGAATTAAATTAAAGGTATATTAATTATCGCGGCCTTATTCTAATTTTTAAAGAATTTTAGGAATATAATTTATATTCCGCTAAAAGTATAGCCAATTACTATTAGAAATTAACTACCAACCTCCTCTATATAATTATATTAGAATTTCCGAAGGATAAAGTAATAATATATCCCTATTATCTACAAATTTTATTTTAGCTTAGTAATTTTCGATTAAAGAGAATTCAAATAGTATTATTATAATAGTATTTATAATAAAGGCCGAAAAGAAATTATAAAGAGTACCTACTTCCAGTATACGGTAAATAATTATATATATATAAATAAAATAGGAAATCGCCTATTAGAAATCCTAAAGTAAATATAATAAATTAACGAATCCTTTCTATTATAGCATTATTAATAGACTTATAGTCTTTAAATATTTAAAACTACTTATATTTTTTTTATCAAAATTAGTCGAAAGGGTATAAAAATTAATTATTCTATACGCCCTAATAAATATCCTCGTTTCTAGGAGGAAGGTAATTATTAAAAAATATATAATTAAATTAAAGATAAAGAATAGGTCGAAAAAATAATAGTCCGATAATAAATAAAAACTATTTGTAATATTTTACAAATTAAATAATAAAAAGGAAATTATATAATATTAAATATAAAATAATAATTTTATTACTATATTCAAAACTACTACTTCTTTAAACTTAAAGACGAGCCGAAATATTAAAGTAAGCCGAAATACTTTAATAATTATATAATAATAATTAGTAGGATAATTCGCTTTAAAAAAATAAAAAATTTAAAAGTTTTTTATAATTTCCCCAACTAGACCGAACTATAGTAGAGGCCCGTATAACGATAATTAATTAAGAGAAGGCTAATTTATAATTTATAAGAAATTTTTACCTAAAATTTATTAAATATATAGATCTCCTTACTATATTAAAATATATTTTAACCTATTTAATTCCTAAATACAATTAATCCCCATATTACCCTTTAAATAAAAAAGGATAGAGAAAACTACGAGAAGGTATTAAAAAAAAATATTTAATTTACTATAGTTGAGAAGATATTTACTAATTATTTCATATTCCTAATAAAAATAAAGGCGGATAGAAATTTCTACGTAATAAATTAAATTAAAAAGGAAAAATATAAATTAGAGTATAAATATTTTCCTTCTTTTAATATTAAATAGCGCTTAAATATCTTCGCGTCCGAATAATTTAGTTTTAAAGTTCTAAAAACAATTATATATTAGTATTTAGGCGAAATTGAAATAATCTAAATTTAAGAATATATAACGGCGAGGATCCGAAAATATAAAGTACGGCTAAAAGAGAAAAAAAGATTAGCCGAATAGAAGTGTAAGAAAGGAGATCGGTAAAAACGAAGGGAAGTTAATATTAGATCCGCTATTTTTATAATAAATTTATAGCGTTTATCCTATTCTTTTTTCTTTTAATAAATTTATAAGGAGGACTTATTACAAATTTAAAAGGAAGTTTAATTTAGGAAATTTTTTTACGTTTTTTCTTTAACTAAAGACTACGGGGTTATTAAAGGAGTAAAGTAGTTTATTATAAATAGGAATAAATTAATTACTCAATTAAATACTATTAATTATAAATTTAAACTTTAAAAATAAAAGGAGAAGGAATTTCCTTCGAAATTTAGGAAGAGAGAGAAGTAATTTAAATTAGATAATACTCTTTTTTAGAAGAATATATTCGAATTTTAATCCTAGATTCGTTTTCCCGTACTAAGTTCATTCTTCCTTTACTTCGTAATCCCCTCTTAAGAAGATTAACGTCTAAATTTACTCCTTCAACTTCTCTTGAAGATCTGTTAAAATATAATACTTTAGTATTAGCTCTAATCTCCTCTAAGTAGTCGATAGTTGGTATGTAAGGATCTCCTCGTTTTTATTTTACGGATAGGATCCATTTTACGGCAGATCTATTCTCCTCTTTAAGGTATTAATTCTTATAATCTTCATATTAGTTAAATTAGTTTTTCTATGGTAGGGAGTTGGTCTCTCTTCTTGTGTAGTGTTTTCCACTCCAGATCAATATCCTCCTCGTCGACTTTTACTAAATATATTTATCGGAAGATTTCTTCGCATATAAATACATCGGTTTTAAAATTTCCAATAAAGTTAATTGCTTTAACGAAAATTACAACCTCTCGGGTATCTTCTAAAATATAAATATTAGTTATTTTATCAATAAAATTATAAAGTACGAAGGGTAAACTTTCTTTATACTTCCTTCTATCGCCTTTTATAATATTATTAATTATTTCCTCGATTAAATTTAAATTTTAAAAATCCGCTATAGCCGCTAGCCTCTCAATCTTAACGTAATTCGTAACGTACGGCTATAACTACTCCTTTTCGTAAATAAAATTAAATACGGTTATATTAAATACTTTAATATTATTAGGGTTGAATTTATAATCGAGCTTATAAAAATAATAATATTAAAGGCGACTTATACTAATTAAAACGCAGCAGCTACTTATATATATATAAGGCTCGTAAAACGCAGGGCTTTTAATTTTAATAAAGAGAGCGGCGGTATTAATAATAATAATTTTAAATTCAACCCTCCGGGCTACTAACGTTTTAATAGGAGCGGGGACCGTATAATAGCCGGTCTTAAGATTGATCTTAGGTTTAATAGCGGTAAGAAGGAGTTCGGGAATAGATAAGGGCTCTAAAGCGGATAAGGGCTCTAAAGCGGACTCCGCTACAATCTTTTTAATCTTTTCTTTCTTAATAATTAGAGGGCGAAATTTAATCTCCTCCTTCTTAATAGCTAGAGAGGGAAATTCGGTCTCCTCCTTCTTAATTAGTAGGAAGGGGGTTTAATAGACGGAGGCCACTAAAACCCGGTTAATAAGGGCTCTAAGTACCGCCGTCTAATATTTAAGGAAATCCGTTAGTAAATAGCGGCTTCGGTAAGCAGTATAGCTAAAATATATATTATACTACTCGTAATCGATCTTTAACTAATAATATTATATTTATAAGAAGCCTAAAATAATTAAGTATTTTCTAAAAATATTATAAACTAGGAAGGTAATCGTTTCTTCGTAATAGCCGATCCGGAATTTAATTATTATTCCTTTAAAAATAATACTTTTAACTACTCCGTTAATAAGAACGAACTTCTTTATTTTTAATAATTAGAAATGGGGAAGGTTATTTTTAACGATAAAAGAGTAATTAATAAATGTAAAAGCGGAATAACCGCTATTAATAAAGGTAATACAATAGTTTTTACGCGAATGGATTATAATATAAGAAGATAAAAGTATTAAATTCGGAGAAGTAAAATTATTTAATAATTAAACTTTAATTTTTTCTAAACCCTTTAATTCTATAGAGCTTAAAATTTATCTTTTAAATATAATCCGGCTAAGCTTTTATATACGATTATATATAGAAGTTAAACGTTTTCTTAATTGTTATAATATTCTTTACTAGCGGCGAGCTTAGCGGAGGCGGCTAGAGTAGCCGGAGTAGCTAGAACGGTATCGGTCGCGCGGACTTATTCTTAATTATAACCTTTATTACGACCTTTATTCTTTAACTTCTTACTAATAGAATATTAAAGGCTTTAAGAACCGTAGTTAACTAAAGCGGTATAATTACGAGTAATATAGCTAGGCTTACTATAATAATAGTAAAAGTTATTGTAAGAATGCTAATTAAAAATATTTTTATAAATAAAAATTATAAAATTAACGGCGTCCAAATTTATTTTATTATTGCCCTAATTAATAAGGACGTTATTAGTAGAAAATTTAGCACTAGAGTAATTTCTACTATTATTATTATTATTAGTACCGCTATTAGGGTTAAGGAAGTAGTTTATTATTTTTTAATAATAATCTACATCTTTAAAATTATTGGTAATATTATAATAAATTTCGAATTAATATTTAAAATCGTTATCGGAAGGAAGGTTATAGTAAGCGAAAACGTTATAGAAACGTTTATTAATTTTATTCTAAAAATAATAAACTTTTATCGAATTATTAAAATTATAAAAATTTATTAAATTAATTAATTTAAGTTCGAAATCCGCGAAAAATATATTTTTTATATATAATTCTTATAAATAGCGGCCGGCATTTATTTTAAAATTTATATTCTAAAAACGAAAGATTAAATATTTTATAAATTCAACGCTTATCTTTTAATATTAATTTATTTTATTAAAGTCCGATTAAATTATATTTAAATTATCCTAAATGCTAGACAAGATTTCGGGTCCTAAAAGTATAATAGTACGGATAATTCTAATATTTTTGGAAGAATAAAAAGCGGCGTCGTATTTTTATTAAAATTAAATATAAAAACGCTAAATTTTAAAATTTTTATATTTATAAGCGGGACCGCCAATTTCCTTACTAGTAAAAATAGGCGGGTTCTTTACTATTTAGTAAAGGGAGGAGGATATAATTACTTTTATAATTATATTATTAATAGAAGAAGAAACTTATATTTTAAAGGTATTATATTCTGCGAATAAAATATTATAAGCGGATTTAAAATTAATATAATTAAAATTCTTTTAATTAAAATTAGATTAGGCGTTGTTAATTATTTAATAAATAATTTTAAATTTTTTTTTAGAGCGTTCGAAGTTATTAATAACGTCGTTATAAAGTACGAAGTTAGTATAATAGAAGCGATTAAAGGGTATAACGATAAACTGGAAAGTAAAGTAGTAGGTAATAACGGCCGCGTTTTTAAAATATTTACGAGGAATAGGCAGGCCGTTCTTTTAGTCGAAACCTTTAAGGAAGTTAGTAAGGGCTACGTTTTTAAGGATTTCGAAAAGCGTAGTATAGTAAATTATAGTATCGAATTTAATTTCGAAAGTTTCGTTAAAGGCGGAGTATAGCGAATTTAAATCGAAAGCGCTAGTCTTAGGAGTTACGAAGTTAAGGAGATTACCGCTATTAGAATTACCGTCTGGGGAGAAAAGGGCGGGATCGCTATCGTTGTAAAGTATAAAATAAAAGAAGGGTAAAAGTCCGCTACTAGGACTATTTAACAAAAGAGAAAGTCCGCTATTAGGACTGTTTAAAGTAATCGAAACGAGGCGATCCCTTATTTATTAAATAAAGAGTACTTTCTTTTACGTATTAGTAAAGGGAGGTTTAGGGTTTTGACTAAGCGATTATCGTAATTACGACTATCGATACTTGGGGGGGTACTAGGCTTAACGATTCGTAACGAAGTAATCCCTATACGCGCGCGATCGAAGAAATAATCGTAATGAAAGATAGGTTTACACTATAAACGTAATAGTTAAAAGGTGTAATTAACTATTATGGGAAGAGGGCGAGAGGTTGGGTATAAATAATTAATATGCGTAATTATACGAGGGAAGAAAGGGAAGAGTATAGAAGTACGATCGGGAAATAGGCCTTTATAGGACTCGAGCTATAAACCCCTAGTAAGTCTATAGCGGGAGGTATAGCCAATTAACCGATAATGGTAATAGGAGTTTTAGAGAGCTATTGTCACTAGTATATACAATATAGGCTAACCCTGTGACAGACGCGGTTAAATTCTATAAAAAAATTAATAAACTTCCTAAAATAATTGTAGAAATTCAAACCAAACTCCCGCGATAATACTAATATTATACGTAAACCTTCCTATAAAAAGGAGCGGATATTCTTCCTCCCTATAAGGTATATAATCTAAAGATTAAACTCCGTTTAGGAACAACCCCTCCCGCTTCCTGCGGGCGTATATTTAATTTTAATAAATTTAACGTTATTAAAAAATAGGTTAATAATATATTTTAAAAGAAATTTATTAAGCCTTTACAATTAAAGGCCTTAATATTTCTATTCTTTATTAAAAAACCGGGAAGCGGAATCTACGTTTATATTAATTATTATAATATTAATAATATTACCCTTAAATCCCGTTATCCCTTCCCGCTTATTAAAAAAACCCTTAACGTAATTTGCTGCACTAAGATTTTTATAAAATTCGACGTAATTGCTACTTTTAACCGCATTTATATTAAATAAGGACACGAATAACTCACCGCCTTCATAACCTAATTTAACCTATTTAAATTTTTAATTATTTCTTTTAATTTATAAAGCGCCCTAAATACATTCTAGAATTATATTAATAATATTTTATATAATATTTTCAATATTTACGCAACCGCTTACTTCGACAATATCTTTATTTATTCTAATAATATTAAAGACTATAAATAATATATTAACGATATTTTTAATAAACTAATAAAAGCGGGCCTCAATATTAATATTAATAAATACGAATTCTATATAATAAGAACGAAATATTTAAGTCTAATTATTATACTTAGAAGTATTAAAATAGATTTAAAGAAAGTTAAAATTATTACGGATTAATAAATACTAGAATTAAAAAAATCCTTACAATCCTTTTTAAACTTTATAAATTTCTATTAATAATTTATAAAAAAAATTCGATAATAGCTATTCTGCTTTACGAACTTACGAAGAAAGACGTTGGATAGTCCTAAAATAATTATTATTAAACCACTTTCGAAGTTTTTAAATAGATATTTATTAATAAACCTGTATTCAAAATTTATAATTAGATTAAAAAGACTATAATCGAAATAAACGCTTCTAATTAAACTATAGGTAGCACCCTTTCCTAATATAAAAATAATAGTATTCTCTACCTTATTACTTATTTTTCAATTAAATATAATTCCTAAAAATATAATTAAAATATATATAATAAAGAATTGCTTGCAATTATTAAAGTATTAAAGGAGTAGAAGCCGGAATTTAAAGGAATTTAATAACTGTTTAATATTCTAATAGATTATAAAAATCTTTAAACGTTTACGACTAATAAATAATTAATTTAGCGGTATATACGCTAGTCTCAATTCCTATCCTAGTTTAATTTCCTAATTAAATATACGCCAGGTTCGAAAAACCTTCGCTTAAATATTTTAAATCGTAAGCCTAACGACCGTCCGAATAACGAAGAGGATAATCGTTTAATTACCTGTAAAAAGATTTTATTAAATTTATTTTAATTCGAAGAAAATTATTTCGAATTTAACGATCTAGCGGTAGAGTTCTCCGTATATTTATTAGGCCTAAATAATTTAAATATTTAATTAATTAATAATTTTATCCGTACGAATTATAAAACCTCTATTTTTTTATAAGAGTTAATTTCCTCCCTTACTAGCAAAGCTTATTAATAGCTTACTATTATTAAAAAGGTTTTCTATAAAGCTTTTTCGGAATATTATATTATTAATAGTATTACGAAATAGTGCGACCGAATCATCGTTAATCCCTACAATAAAAATCTCTAATTCTAATTTATTAATCGCTAATATAATTCCCCGGGCGCCGGTTATCCAAATTGCGACGCTATATATAAATTCCTACAACGCAATTTCTATTAGGAGGGGATATATAATAACGTACGCCTTTTCTATAAAGGTTACTTACCTTATACAAAAATTAAATTTTTAAAAAAAAGTTTAACCGGTTATTTTAAATTAGTTACAATCGCTCTTACGCCGTAAATTAATATTTTAATCGATTACGTTACGCTGTTACTATTAAATACTTATTTAAGTTAAACTTTTAAATACGTCGCTATCGTTATTAATCGATTTATTAAAATATAATACTATATTCTAATAATGATTTTAGAAGCGGAAGAATTAGTAGACCAATTTATCGATTATATTTATTTAATTTACAACCTTCTAAATAATATACTTTCTAACCGAAATACTTAATTTATTTTATAATTTTAATTTACCCTCTATAAACGGTTATCCGTAATTCGCAAGTTTATTTCCGCTTTCTACCCCTAAATAAATGCCTAAACCGAATATATTAATGTAAAAATAAAATAATTTTTAAAAATCTATATTAATTAAGTATAAACGGATTAAATAAAGTAATTACTATTAGCGGAATTCGCTAATAATAATACTATTTCTTCGTTGATAAATATTTTTCCCTTCTTTACTAATTATAAATATTACTCTTATATAAATACGGAGCCTTGTACCCCGCTGCTATTAAATTTCTCCCTAATTTAATTTAAAGAATATTATAAAATTAACGAATTAGCGGACCGCTTCTAGTAAATTTAGGATTTCGCTATTTAATAATTTTATTGTATATAGGAATAATATAAGGATAATGTTAATAAAAAGCGAATCGACTCTATTAAATACTATATTAATAATATAATATTCCTTAATACAGCTAACTTCGTTAATAGACGTCTATACGCAAAACTATATCCCCGTTAGGAGGGACCCTTTAAAATTATTTACGCCGAATTGTATACGGTTTATTTCGCCCTACTCTCTAATATAAAATACTTACTGATTTTCTACATTTCTATAATATAATTATAATCCGGCTAAGGCCTCTTAAGCTAGCCTACTATAATAAATGTCCAAGCTAACGAAAATAAAATTATAATACGGACCGATAATTAAAAGGAGTACGAAGAATAGGTATTCGAACGTTTTATAGATTGTTAATAAATAAGTAATAATAAGTATTAAAAATATAAAGTCAAATAGAAGACCGGTAACCCTACCTAAGAATTTATTAATAATATTATCGATTATAAATATTATTTTTAATAATTCTATTACGAGTACCCGAATAAATTAATTCCCTTAAAAGTTTAAAGGGTTCTTAAATAATTCGCTGCTAATACTCTAGTGCCAATAATAATGCTAGTACCGGCAGCCCCCGAACTACTATAACACCGTTCCAACCGCTTAATATAGTAAAAAACGGCCGCTATTATAAGGGATAGGACGTAGAAGGATATAGAGGAGGGCTTATACTTTATATTTAGAAGGGTATTTCGGAAATTAATAAATATTTATAAGGATAAGAGGTTACGGGAGGGGTCTTAAATCTATTATTTTATATATATATAGATTTTCAACTCTTCGAACTTCTTTTGAAGGGGGATAGTATTATAGGGTTAGACCTATAATATACTATATTATACTAACTATATATATACTATACCGACTAGAGCCCAAAGCTCTAGCTATGCATATATTATCGTTACGTACAGCCTTACGTGCCCGCGGTCTAGTTTGTAGGGCTCTTGCCTATATATAGCCAAACCTCCGCGCACACTTCCTTCTCTCCTCCTTTCTCCTCATACAATAACGTATATCTCATCATACCCCCTACGGTGCCATCTCGCCCCGTGATAGCTTTTTCCTTTAATACGTCCCTTATAAAAGTAGTATCTTTATTAAAGATTATATCTTTCGTATTAATTATTTCATTAATATAAGGGTTCTAAATTCAATAAATAAAAGAGGATAAATACCTAATAAAATAGCCGATTTATACTTTTAAATTATATTTCCTTCACCTTTCTTTCTTAAATTGGGCGGTAATAATTATAATATAAACTTTATAACTATAAACCTTAAAATATAATAAATCTAGTTTATATAGAATTTTAAAATTGCGTTGGCGGGCAATAATTATATAGAAATATTCGTATAGAGATTTCTAATTGTAAAAGTAGCGAGGGGATCTATTAGCGAAATATACGGCTATAGAGGTAATTTCTAGCCATATATCTTTTAGGATCTTTAAACTCTAAGCTATTACCTTCTCTTTCTCTTTAATTATACCCTTTAAACATTTAGCCCCGCTATTTTAAATTTAAATATTAAATACGCAAATTTCGACTTAAATTCCTCTAATAGCGAAGAAGTTTTTTACAATTTAAGATCTAATAATTTCGTTATTATATTCGATGTATTATAGTTTAATATTATATTGGTTTCGAGAATAATAAATAAATCGGTTAAAGTAATAATAAGAGATACTACTATCCTATTTTTGAAATAATAATCTTAAATATAATTAATATATTAATAGGTAATAAATATAATACTAATATAACTTATTTTACTAGGCTCGAAGTCGAGGAAATCAATAGTTAGTCTTTCCCCTAAGCTATTACTTTATAATCTATACCGTCGTATAATTTGCTGTTTAATCTTTAAAATAATATATACATTATATTAAACGGTTAATAATCCTTTAAAATATACTCCCTCAACGTTATAGAAATAATTAAATACTTAAGGATTATAATAATTAAAGTAATAATATTAAAGGTAACTACTCTTTTTATAATATTTACAACTAGTATAAGAATTAGATTAATTCCTTTTTATAAAGAAATTAACCTATATTTTAATAAAGGGGAGATTTTCGAAAAATATTTAACCGTATTATATAAATAATTTATAAAAGAGCGTATAATTTAAAGATTATAAACAATTATTAAACAGTTTATAATCCTAGTAATACCCTTACCGTCATAAGAATTAAAAAGATACGAAATTAATTATAAAATCTAATATAAAAGCTATATCTTTTAGCTTTAACTTCCTTAAACCCTTCTTCCCCTAAATAGTAATATTGATTGTTTTATACCCTTAAATGAGTATAATTAAATTACTAACCTAAAGAACTTCTTTATAAAAGGTTCGTCGAAATAAAATAAAGCGGGAAATTTCGTTAAAAACGTATATCGAATTTCTAAAATTGAAAATCGCGCAATTTTTAAATAAGTAAATCGCATTTTCGCCTTCTCCTACTTAGAAGGCTACTTAATTAATATTAAAAGTAGTATAATAAATACTTTCGTATAAAGGTTAATTTTAGGAATTATTATTATTAATATTATTAATTTCCTAATCCGCTTAATAATTTTTATTATTACTAAGGTCGTTACTAGATTCCTTTGTAAAAAGAATATTATATTACTTTACCAATTACTTATAAAAAACTTCGATTTTATAACGGAATTACTTATTAATTTAGAAATTCTTCCTAACAATTTTATAAATATCCTAATTTCCTTTCTAATCTACCTTTACTAAATAAAGGAAAAAATATTAATATTTCTTAAATAAATAAATATTTCGCTTATAAATTTTACAATAAAAAAAGGATTTGGCTAAATTAGCCCGTTTCTTCTTATTTTAATTTAATTTATTTTAATAAGAATTCCTATTATCGACTTTACTTTTATTCAAGGTTAATCTAAATCTAAAGCCTCCCCTCTTAATATTTTAAACTTTATTCATTAATATAGTAAAAGTCTTCTCGTAGATTCCTATCCTTCGAAAGTCTTTAAAGACTATATAAAAATCTAATATATTCTCCTCAATTTAAACGAAGTAATAATAATTAACGCCAGCCACCTATAAGAGGCGGACTGTATTAAAGTATATAAATAAATCGTTAAATTAAGCGTTAACTTGAATAGCTTTAAGGATTTTATAGTACTTAATTAATATTATAAAGGTATTCTATTTATTAATCCACTTTACTATACCTTCTTTAAGTACTTTATAAAAGGTTTTAAAATAATTATAATAGACTCGATAAATATTTATTTAAATATTAATATGGTAATAATTATATATTCGTTTAAAAATAATAAATTAAATTAAAGTTAATTTTAAAGCTTCGAAAATATTAGCCTTTAATTTAAAATTAATAGTCTCTTATATCCAAACCCTAATTTTATTATTATAAAATTTAAAATCGCTAACAATTTTATATTATAAATTATTAGAATTTTAATCGTTAAAGAACTAATTTTTACTAACTTAAATAAAATTAAACAAGAATACTAATAAATTTCTAATCTAATCTTTAATAAATTTATTAATAATTTTAATAATATAAAGTATTTAAATACCTTTTTAAATACCCGAATCGGTAAAAGTCGTTGTTAAAAATATTATTATAAAAAATAATACTATTATTCGTATTATAGGACGAAGAGTAAATACGGTAGTAAATGAATAATTAATATTATTTACTCCTTCAAAAATATTTAAATAAACGTATTGAAAGGTACTATTTTTTAACCTCGTAATATTTATTTATACTAAAGCAATATAGATAATTACTATAGTAGAAAGAAGATATAAAGAAAAGGATTATCTATTAAAGATAGGGGCTAATTTTCTACTTAAAAAATAATTAATTAATTAATACCCCTCGGCGAAACTAAGAAACTCGTTTTCCTAATCCCTATATTTATTAAGTATATTAAAATAAAAACGGGAAGTCTTAATAAAAAAATTAATAGTAGGAAGAATTATTATAATTATTTTAATCAATAATACTAATATAAAAAATAAATAAGATATAGGTACTTCTAAATAGTCTCGTAGCGTAGCGATACAATACTTAAATTATTAATTATTAAATTAGTACGTAGGGTAGAAATTAGAAGGTATATAGTAAAAGGTAATTAATTCTAGTAATCCTTATTTCTATCCTTCTCGAAAATTACTAGGGTTTAAATATAAAATCTAAGGATATTAGAAAGCTAATCTTTATATAATAATATCGTTAAATAGTTCAAATATCGAATTATAAGTATAAGGGGATCTTTACACTGTATATACAGTATATGAGGTTATTGTAAGGGGACAGCAGAGCGATACGCAGGTGCTGGCCAGAAGGTAATCTATTAAAGTTCTACAAGGAGAAAAGGGGAGAAAGACTAGCCCGCAGGGCAGTTTAGCCACCTATCCTTTTATAGCTATATATAATGTAGATACTTAGCTATTTGAAGTAGTATATGGAATTTCGTAGAAGGTAGAGAAATTCCGAGGGTGTTCGAAAAGTGTGCCGGGGACCTGCTAGCTTAGCGTACGTTGCCGTGCTAGTATTGGTCTAGCTAACCGTATACTAGATATTAGTATTGGGCGCTAAACCTATAATATTAGCCCCCCCCTTCCCTAATTATAAATATATTGCGTAAATTATATTCGTTTATTTATATTAATTAGATCTTACCCTTCTTCTAAATTTATTCTCTTTCTTACTTTCCCTTATAAGTAATTGTAATTATAGCGTTAGTATACTTTTATTTAGATAATTTTATTTATTTATTACCTTATTACCCTTATTATTATTCCTTTATTATTAATTATTTATTTCTAGGCCCCGAGCCTATTATTCTAGCTCTTTAGACTATTATTAATTTATATACCTTCTAATTTGTCTTTTAGTTTTAACTTTTTCGGGTTCCGTTCTATTATTCCCGCGTCCTATATATCCGAAATAGTCGTTATTATACTATTGCTGTTTAGTACTTATAAGTCCGCCCGTACTACAATTATTAGGGTAACCCCCTAATAGTATTCTAAATATATAAATGTAGGCGATATTAACGCTTATATATCCGTAGAGGGCTATACTTACTACGCGCTATACTTTAAAGCGAAGGAAGCTAATTTTTACTATACTTAGCCCCTTATTATCTAGGAGCAATATATTGCTTAGTTAGTATATAGCTACCCCGTTAATAAAGGTACTACGGCAGAAATTTACAATTTCTTCCGAAAGACGGTAATAGTTGCCTACTATTTAAATAAATTAGAAAAGGATAGTTTAATTATTAAGTAAGTAAGCTTTCTTTTTTAAATTTTTTAGATTTTATATTTATATTCCCTAAAGATACCGTTTATAAAGTTTTCGGTTACTTTACGGGAGTTAAACTATTTACTACCGTTATTCTAATTGTTATTATAGCACTTCTAATTATAATTTTAGTAAATTCCGGACTTACGCCTTCTATTATTTTAGTAGAAGTACGGTAATTTCTAGACGAATTAGAGGAGGAGTTCCGTTTTTTCTGTATTAATTAGAATAGTTAGGTTAGTTTTTAAATTTTCGTTTTCGCTAAATTTTCTTCTATTAATTATAAGGCCGCCGTTATTATTAGGGCTACCGCCGCCGATATTACCGCCGACGCCGAATTTATTATTATTACTACCGAAATTACCGCCGTTACCGCCCGAAATATTATTGTAGGTATTAACGTTGTCGTTTCTAGGTTCGAATCCCGGCTTTCTAAGTTAAAATCCTAGGTTAATATTATTAGTAATATAGTTATAGTATTGGACGCCCGTACCAATAGGTTCGAATTTTAATATACTATCGTTCAATCGATTTTCGGCTAGATTTTAATTCGTTTCAATAAATTAGAGGAGAAGGAAAGGGAAAGGGAGAGGGAAAAGCGTAGAATAGTAGAAGTAGAGGAAGATAATAGTAATAGTTTAAAGCCCGATATTTATATTCGGTTAACTATATTATTTAAGGGTATAATTAAAAGTATTAGTACTACTATTATTAAATTAGAAGAAATAATAAGGATAAGGGAGGAAGTAAAGGAAGTAGAAAAATTAAAGAAGATTAAAGAGAAGAAGAAGGAGAAAATTAAAAAGAAAGTTTATTTTATTAACGTCGATAAAGAAGACGAAGCCGACGAAGAAATTCCTATTAAAAAGAAGAAGTAGCCTACCCGTTAGGTTAAGAAACTTTCGGTTTTTACGCTTTGGGTATTAGAGAATTTTAGTAGTATTGTAGAATTAGGTTTCAATTTATTTATCCTAGGGGAAACCCCTTAATTAAATTATTTTATCTGGCTTTTACGCTTTTTCTTTAACGTTATTAATATTAATTGGTTTTTCTTCCGTTTAATTTTTTCTTTTGTAAATTAATCCGCTAGTCCGTTATTAATTCGAGTATTTCTATATTTCTTTTCGAAGGTCTCTAGCGTTTTAAATTCTATAAAGTCCTTTAGAGGATATTATAAAAGTTTGTAATATTTTAATTATTTTACTAATATTTCTATTCGTTAACGAACTATTTATATATAATATTTCCTCTACGAAATATTCCTTTTTACTTTCTATTAGGATTAGTAGAAGTTAGTAGTTTATAATTATTTACTCCAGTAAAGGGTTGTTTATAGCCTTTTGGAAGAGATTAATATAAAAGATATTATAAATATTATTCGGTAAATTAGTAAGTTCTATAATTAATAGGGAGAGGATTCGAGAAATAGTATATTTAGTATATAATTAGTTAAATTTTTTTTTAAGTTTGGGGGATATATAATTTTTAAAGTTTAATTAAATTTTATTATTAATTTAAAAACATTTAGTAGGTTAGCGAATATAATTAGTATATTTCTTTTACTCTTAGGCCGCTACGGCTATAATAGTTTAATAAATATCTATAATTTACAATAACTTTTTAATAAAATATTAGGTTCGAATATCCGCCGGGATATAGGAGTCTTTAACCGATTTAAGGGTAATTAATATTATAATTTCAGGGTTGAAACTATATACAGCGAAGAAAGGGGATATATTAATAAATATATTAATATAATTATTACTTATTAATTAGGCTATCGGGTATTATTCGTATTAATTATTTTAAGCCTAATTAATATAAGCTTTTAAGAAGGCTTAAACGTTTTAATTTATCCTTTCGGGATTACTATTAATTTAAAAGTAGTAAGCCGTATTTAATAATTATTTAATACCTAATAATTTATAGAATTTTCTTTAAAACCGTCCGGTTTAATTAGAGCTTCAATCGTTAACGATTAATTATAACTAGCCGTAATATTAAACAAGAGAAAGTCTTTTCGCACCGCTGCAAATGTCTTTATACACCGCCGTCCAAAATACTACTAAATATAACTTTACTAAAAAAGAAGTTGTCAGTATAAAAATGGTACTAGAATTTTTGTAATTTTTTACTCTATTTTATAGTTTAGTTGCCGTGGACGTATCTGCTTGAAGGAAAGACAATGTGCAAATATTCTAAATTTAAAGTAAATAAATGGTTTTTTCTTCTTTTATTGTGTACCAAGGGCTATAGAGGGCGCCTAAGTACGCCGGACATATTATATTGTAGAAGGAAAATAAATAAAAATTCCGATATACTTTTTATATACTACGGCCTTAATTTGGCTAAGTTACTTTTAAAAGCCTTTTTTGATAGCGGTGCGAAAAGATATTTGCGGCGGTGCGAAAAGACTTTCTCTTAAACAAAGCAATTTAAGAACCTCTTAGTATAAGTCTTTATATTTATTAATAGTATAGGTTTTAGAATAATATTTTTACTAAGGCGGTCTTTAATAATTAGAAGATAGGTATTACTTCCTAATTTTAAGAAGTTAATAATAAAATTTATTTAGATATTACAAAAAAATTAATTAAGGATTAGTAGAGGTTATAGGAACCCCTTCTATTAATCTCTCTAATATTTAATTAAGCTATAAATATAGTAATTACAAAGGAATTAACGTACGTATATATTTAATAACGGCTAATAGAAATATTAGGTAAGAGCCGCTATAATACTTTTTCTACCTAGGTACCTTAAAACTTAAAAATTGTAAGTAATTTAGATAATTTTAGTACGGAAGGTATTGAATTCCCTATTATAGTTAAAGAATTTTATAACTTCGGATTTAGTAGTTATAAGGCTCCTAAGAATTTAAAACTTATTTTTATATTATAGCCGTCCTATATTATCTATTAAGTAATTTATAATTTAGAATTATAATTTCGTAGAGGAGAGATCCCGTTCGTTACCTTTAATTATTTAGAGTATTTATTAATAGAAGGAGTCCTTTATAACGGTAGTATCCTAAAATTATTATAAATCCAGATTTTTAAATATTCGTATACCCTTCCCCGCCGCCGGTATAGGAGCCCGAATCCCTATTATTAAAATCCGTACGTAATTCTATAGCGCAGAATTAGAAATGAATTAGAAGTTTCGAACTTTTTAATTATTATTAGTAGGCCGGTCTTAATCGTAGTAGGATAAAGCGTTTAAAACTACTACCTTTTTACTTAGGCGGTATTAGAATTTAAAATTAAAGTAGGAAAAATATTTAGCCTACTAAATTTACCGTTCGGAAAGGTATTATCGGGTTATAAAGTATTTTAAATTTCAATAGTTAGTAAAGATAGTAAAAACTTCGCAATTACAAAATTCCGCTTATTATTCCTTTAAACACTCGATAATAACGAATATTTCCTTATTATAAATAAAGTAATTACATTTAATTAAAATTAACTTCTTAGAATAGAAGGCAACGACCTTCCGCTAACTGTTAACCTTTTAAATAAAGCAATTACTTAGGGCGAACTTACTATAATCGGTCTCTAAAAACGTCAGGCGGTTTAAATCCTACTCTATAAAGATCGGTACTTATATAAATAGGATTTTTAATAATTAGAAAGCCTCTTCGCAAATAGCCGTCTATTCGAATATTACTCTTTTACTTATTAACGCTATAAATAGTATTATAATTGCGGAAAAGTTTAATATAAATATTTAGTAGTAATTAACGAAATTAAGGAAATTATAGACGCCCTTCTAGGAGATTAGAGCCGCCTATTCGAAGATTATTTTAATTTTATTTAAATTAGTTTAAATACTTACGCCCGTATAAATAATAAAATTTAAATATTTAATTTTCTTTATAGCGAATTCGTCTTTATCTAAGTTAAAATAAAGGCTAGCGTTTTAAAAGCGTTCTAGAATTAACCGGACCTTCTTTATATAGTCTTCTTTAAAATTATCTATAAAAATTAAAACGTTATTTATATAAACCGAATAGAAATTATCTAAATAATTACCTAATATACTATTAATATAATATTAAAAGGCGGCTAAAATACTATAGAAACTAAATAATACTACTAATTATTTAAATAATTTATATCTAGTCTAAAACGCTATCTTATACTCTTTTCCCTCCGCTATACGGATTTTATAAAACGCTTATACTATATCGACCTTTAAATATTATATTAGACTTTTTAATACTTTAAAAGTTTTATAAATAAATAGTAGGAGGTAGCGATTAATACGTATAATAACGTTAAAAGCCTAGTAATTATAATAGAATTGGAAGCTACCGCTAGGCTTTTAAACGAAAAGTACTAGAGTACCGGCTTTAGAATTACTAGCTTAAATAAACCCTTTATTTAGTAAATCCTATAATATCTTTTTAAATATTAAGAATTCTTTTCGAAATATATTATATAATAAGTTATATAGAAGGGGAATATCTTTACCGTCGGGACCCTTCTTAAATTCTATCTTCAAATTAATATTTAATTTATATTTATTAAACCAATCGGCCTTCTATTTCCGGAATAGGGGTAAGAAATCCTAGAATTTCCGGGGGATAACCTATTAGAATTCTTCGTCGGTGCGGACCTTTTTAAGGGCTAGAGCCTTCTCAATATTTTTTATTATAATAGTAAAAATAGAAGCATTTATAATATTTTAGCCATACTTCTTTTTAATATATTTATATATATTAACGAAGGTAGTAGTAATAATATAAATTATTCCCTTAAATTCTTATAGTATTAGAGAAGGCTCGAACCTTCTTAAATTGATATAGTCGACCTAAGATTCTATAGCCCTATACTAAAAATATCTTTCGTACGGGATAGAATATATTTTATTAACTATAAATTAAAGCTTACTTAAAATAATAGGGTATTTTAACTCTAAAACGATATAAATATAAATAAGAGAAACTTTCCTTTATAATTTAAAAAGAAAATAGGCGATACTTTAGATAGTTACGCTCTCTATAGTAGTTAAAATACCCTAGACTTACTAACTTAAAATAGGAACGACGGGGATTTAGAAATTTTTAATAATATTTTTACTAATTACGGCGGAATATTAGTACTCTTTATTAATAAGGATATAGAATAAATTTATAGAGTTAATAACGATTAGTATTAAAGTAAGTTCTATTTTTATTTATAATTTAAATTCTTTTACTTTACTTAATATTTCGGGAGAGAATTCTAGTACCCGATTTTGTACTAAAACTACTCTTTTCCCTACTTTATATTAAAAGTATTTAAAACTTCCCTAATATTTTCTTTATTTTTTAATAAGGGGGCAATTTAAATAGCTTAAATACGGATACCTTTATTACTTTAAGGATTAATAATTGGAAAATAGGGGTACTTAATAATTATATATTTAGAAGCCCCGTAATAGATATAGCGGCCTTCCGTTTTATATTTATCGTACTCTTTTTAAGGGACTTATTTAATTCGACCTCTTTATTAAGGGGAAGAACTTCTACTACGGGTTTTACAAGTATTATAAATATTAATTATAATTATAATAATATTTTTATTAGTATTATATTAAAGTTTAAAAGATAAATTAGAAGTAGCGCTTCGGGATTATTATTAAGTATTAAAGTAACCCGAATTATTAGTAATAGGTAAGTAAGCTATAAAATATCGATTTTAATTATTATTATTATAGAGAAAAGTTTAGTAGAGAATTTAGAATTTTCTAATTTTTTTGTATTTGCGGACAATATTCTAGAATTATTTTACGTAGGTTAGGTAATCGTTAGAGAATTTAATTATAAAGAAATAATTATTAAATTTTTTATTAATAGTACAACGTAGAAAGCTAAATTTAATTCAACTATTTTAATTATAATTATTAAATTTTAAGAATTCGTTATTAAAGTTAATATAAAATTCTAAAAATGGTTCGCCGTCCTTTTACCGTATTTTAGTAAGATTATCGAAGGTTTGGTCTTATATATATTAAGTATTAAAAACTTATTAAATTTATTCAAATAGTTCGGCTGGGTTCTTTTAACTTATAAAAATTCAATATATTTAGTACCCTTCGAATTATTATTACTTTTTATTAAGTAGGGTATTAAGGATTTCAATTTATACTACTTCTATATTAATATAGAAACCCTTTTTAAAATTAGTATTATAGGTTTTAATAAATTTATTATAATAGAATATAAAGGTATTTAGTTTGCTGTTTTATTTAAGGAGTTTAAAAGGTTTATATTAGTAGGGTTTAGAATCCTTATTAAAAGAGGAGGAATTATTTCTAAACTTCTCCTTACTTTTGCTATAGTATTTTTTATTATTGGAGTCTTATTTAATAAGAAAGTTGAATATAAGTTTAAAAGTAGGTTAGGAAAAGGAGGAGAAGGGAATTATAAATTTAATTTTATTTTTAAATTCGGGGCTCGTTTGTAGAGCGTATATAAGCGAGTCGAATAGGCCGGTAGTATTAATATTATCGGTATTTATATTTTTAATAATATTTCTAACTCCCTTAGTAGGAGGTTAGGGATTATAATATTTTTCTATATTAATATTAGTATTATTATCGTTCGGTGCGGTAAAAATAATTATTTTAGAATTAATATATTACTACGTTTATAATTATAAGTAGTCCTTCCTTTTAATAAGTAGGTAAAATTTAATATAAGGGGATAGTAGAGTAATACGTAGGTATTAACTAGAAAGTAATTTATTAAAATTCTATAAGGAGAAAAGGGGAGAAAGATTGGCCCGTAGGGTAGTTTGGCTATTTATCCTTTTATAGCTATATATAGTATAGATACCTGGCTGCCTAAGGTAGTATATAGAATTTCGTAGAAGGTAGAAGAACCCTAAGGGTATTCGAAAGGTATACCGGGGACCTGCCGGCTTGGCGTACATTGCCGTGCCGGCACTAGTCTAGCTAACCGTGTGCCAGATGCCAGTACTGGGCGCCAGACCCATAACAGTTATCCAAATAGGGAGGCACATACTAAACTAGAAGTCTGGCCATCCATGCACACCCTAATAATCTTAGTCTCTCATAATAACGACGCTCTCCAAATTGTCAGCCCCCATTTTTTCCCCTGCGGATCCGCCCCGCTTTTCGGCCGCCACAGCAGAGCATGTAGCGCGTGGCTTGGAACCTGCGGGTCCAAATGGTGTAACATTGTAATTGGTGGGGGTGGGGTTCATTTGGTCCCGTAAGGAATTCTGTCAGATTATCAGGGTGTGCATAGATAGCTAGACTTCTAGTCCAGTATATGCCTCCCTACTGGATAACCTCATACACTACATATACGGTATAGAGATCCCTTCATACTTATAACTCGATATCTAAGCTGTTTAACGATATTACTATATAAGGACTAGCCTCCTAGTATCCCTAGATCTTATACTTATACCCTAGTAACTTTCGAAAAGGATAGAAATAAAGATTACTAGAATTAATTACCTTTTACCATATACCTTTTAATTTCTACCCTACGTACTAATTTAATAATTAATAGTCTAAATATCGTATCGCTATACTACGAGACTATTTAGAAACACCTATATCTTACCTACCTTCTATATTAGCACTATTAATTAAAATAATTACAATAATTCTTCCTATTACTAATTCTTCTATTAAAATCTCCTATCTTTATTTTAATATATTTAATAAATATAGGGATTAGGAAAACGAATTTCTTAATTTCGCTAAGGGGTATTAACTAATTAATTACCTCTTAAGTAGAAAATTAGCCCCTATCTTTAATAAATAATCCTTTTCCTTATATCCTTTCTCTGCTACAGCAATTACCTATATTACTTTAGTATAAGCTAATATTACAAGGTTAAAAAACGGCACCCTTTAATACATTTATTTAAATACTTTTAAAGGAATAAACAATACTAATTACTCTTCTACTACCATATTTACTCTTCGCCCTACAATACGAATAATAGTATTATCTTCTATAGTAATACCCTTAATAACGACCTTTACCGATTCAAGTACTTAAGAAGGCACTTAAATACCCTATATCACTAAAATTATTAATAAATCTATTAAAAATTAGATTAAAAACCTATTAGTATCCCTAATTAACTTTACCTAAATTAGTAAAAATTAATTTTTTAACGATTAAAATTCTAATAGCCTATAATATAAAATTATTAACAATTTTAAATTTTATAATAGTAAAATTAGGGCTTAAATATAAGAGACCGTTAATTTTAAATTAAAGGTTAACGCTTTCGAAGTTTTAAAATTAACTTTAACCTAGCTTATTACTTTTAAACAAATATATAACTACCGCCCTATTAATATTTAAACAAATATTCGTCGGGTTTACTACAATTATTTTAAAACTCTTAATAAGGTACCTAAAGAAAGTATAGTAAAGTAGATTAATAAATAGAATACCCTTATAATATTAATTAAATACTATAAAATCTTTAAAACTACTTAAATGAATATTTAGTTTAACGACTTACTTATATACTTTAATATAGTTCGCCTCCTATAAGTAGCCGGCGTTAACTATTATTACTTCGTTTAAATTAAAGAGAATATACTAAACTTTTGTATAATCTCTAAAGATTTTCGAAGGATAGGAGTCTATAAAAAGACCCCTACTATATTAACGAATAAAATTTAAAATATTAAGAGGAGAGGTTTCGGATCTAGATTAACTTTAAATAAAAATAAAGTCAATAATAGGAACTCCTACTAAAATAAATTAAATTAAAATAAGAAGAAACGAATTAATTTAATTAAATCCTTTCTTTATTATAAAGCTTGTAAATAAAATATCTATTTACCTAAGAAATATTAGTATTTTTTCCCTTATTTAGTAAAAGTTAATTAAAAAGGAAATTAAAATATTTATAAAACTATTAAGAAGAATTTTTAAATTAATAATTAATTCCGCCGTAAAATTGAAGTCCTTTATAAGTAATTAGTTAAGTAGTATAGTACTCCTTTTACAGAGGAATTTAGTAACGACCTTAGTAGCGACGAAGATCGTTAAACGGATTAGGAAACTAATAATATTAATAACGATAATTCCTAAAATTAACCTATATACGAAGGTATTTATTATATTACTTTTAATATTAATTAGGTAGCCTTCTAAGTAGGAGAAGGCGAAGATGCGATTTACCTACTTAAAAATTGCGCGATTCTTAATTCTAGAAGTTCAATATACGTTTTTAACGAGATTTCCTACTTTATTTTATTTCGACGAGCCCTTTATAGAGAAGTTTTTTAGGTTAGTAATTTAATTATACTAATTTAAAGGTATAGAACAATTAATATTACTATTTAAAGGAAGAATAGTTTAAAGAGGTTAAAGTTGAAAGATATAGCTTTTATACTAGACTTTACAATTAATTTCGTATTTCTCTAATTTTTGTAATAGTAAAAATATTATTAAAATTATAAACTACCTAATAATTACCTACGATCTTTAAATTATACGTTCTTCTATAAATTATTTATATAATACGGTTAAACGATTTTTAAAAATTTCCTCTTTATTAAAATACAGGTTAATTTCTTTATAAGAAGGAATTAATTTAATTCCTATATTAATTACAAATACTATAAGAAGAGTAGTTACCTTTAGTATTATCGCTTCAACTATTATAATCCCTAAATATTTAATTATTTCTATAATATTAAGGGAATATACCTTAAAAGACTATTAACTATTTAATATAATACATATACTATTTTAAAGATTAAACGGCAAATTATACAACAATATAAATTACGAAATAATAGCCTAAAGGAAAGATTAGCTATCAATTTCCTCGATTTCGAACTTAGTAAAATAAATTATACTAGTATTATACTTATTATTTATTAATATACTGGCTATATTTAGGATTATTATTTTAAAAATAGGATAGTAGTATATCTTATTATTACTTTAACTAATTTATTTATTATTTTCGAAAACCAATATAATATTAAACTACGATACGTCGAATACAATAACAAAATTATCAGATCTCAAACCGTAGAAGATTTCTTCGCTATTAAAGGAGTTTAAATCGAAGCTTGCGTACTTAATATTTAAATTTAAAATAGCAGGGTTAAATACTTAGAGGGTGTAATTAAAGAGAAAAGGAAGGTAATAGCCTAGAATTTAAAAATCCTAAAAGATATATAGCTAGAAATTACTTTTATAGCTATATATTTCGCTAATAAATCCCCTTACTACTTTTACGACTAGAAATCCTTATACGAACGTTTCTATATAATTATTGCCCGCTAATACAATTTTATAACTCTATACAAATTAAATTTATTATATTTTAGGGTTTATAGTTGTAAAGCTTATATTATAATTATTACTACCTAATTTAAGAAAGAAAAGCGAAAGAAATATAATTTAAAAATATAGATCGGTTACTTTATCGGGTATTTATCCTCCTCTATTTATCGAATTTAGAACCTTTATACTAATTAAATAATTAATACGAAAGATATAATTTTTAATAAAAATACTACCTTTATAAGGGATGTATTAAAAGAAAGAATTATTCTTAAAATTACTTCTAACGAATTTGTAAATTTATTTATATAAATCGACCAACCTCAAGAAACCTATAATTACCTTAATAGCCGAGTAGATTTTGAGGATATTAATATAAACGAATTCCTAGAACGACTTTTTACTTTATTAATAGATTAAGAGGACAATAAAAAAATATAAGGAATAGAACGTTATAATATAATAAAAATATTACTTAATTATATCCTTAATTATCCCTCTCCTCTTAATATACTACCTCTATTATCCTTCTTCTTTAGCCTCTTCTAAAATAATTATTTAAAGGATATTATTATAAAAGGTTTTACCCTTTAAAAAGTAGCGTTTAATACCGGTTATTTATATTAACCTACCGCCCTTTATAAAGGGGATATTATTATAAAAGCCTAATTTAACCGCTTTATTAGAAATAATAAATTTAATACTATATATTAGTATAACCTTCTACCGCTATTAAAACAATATCGAAACCTTAATAATTACTTTTTTCGATAGTAATTCTTTAATATTGAATAAGAATATTTGAAAAATTATTAAGAAATAAAGACTTAAGTCGAAGTTAATAGTAATAAGCCTAAGGCTCGAAGTAAACAAATCTTTAATTATATATAAGTATACCTATATAAATTTTTTAAAAATAGTAAATTTAAAAAGGTTAAAATAAGATTTATCGTACGAAGAGATTAATAATAAAAGATAGGATAGGAAACGTATACTTTAATATTCGTTAAATACTCTTTCTGAATTATTATAACTATTATTACTCGTTTTAATTTCGAATTTATATAATACAATATAATTAATACCTTTATTAATACTAACTTTAAACAAAAAGTCTTTATAAAAATACTACTAGGGTATTAAAAAAAAGGTAAAACTTTACAACTTTATAAAATATTCTACAGATTACGAAGATTACTATTATTATAATAACGAAAATTAATTAATACCTTTACTAATAATAATTTTAAACCTATCCCTAAAGAACCCTACATTCTTATTAAAAACGGTATCTTTATTTTCTATTATATAAATAATATTATCTTCGCCTATCCTAAAAGACGAAAGGTAGAAGCTAAATAGTATATAACCGACCTAAAATAATAATATTATTTTATTAGAAGAAATAAACTATAATAGTTACTTAGTATTGAAATAATTAGGAACCGAGAGTAAAGGAAAATATAACTATCCTAACAATCGTATTTTAAAAAAATCTACGCCCTTACTAACGATTAACGTACTACTTTTATTCCTATAATTAACTAGGAATTAATACCCTATAAGAATAAGGCTTTAAAGAAGTTTATCCATTAATATTAAATTAAAATCAGCTCTATACTATATACTATAATTATTATTAAATTAAATATCGCCTTCGTAGTAAATAAATTAGTTCGTTACTATTATAACCCCGGGCTAAATTATTATAAGGCTATAAATAAAGTATTATATTACCTTTATACTACTAGAAAATTCGCTATAACTTTAAGGGGTAGCGATATATTCGAAGTAATATTAAATACCTCCTTTACAAATAACCGCCTCGATTGTAAGAACTTATAAAGCTTTACAATTAGATTATTTAAGGGATTTATATATTAGGGAGCTACTAAGTAAGCGATAATTATAACTTTAATAATAGAAGTAGAATTATTAGCTTTAAAATTCGTTACTAAGGAAGCAATCTTTATAGCTAAACTAATTAAAAAATTAATAAACTTTATTAATTTAATTCCTACGATCTAATATAATAATTAATAAACGATCCGCCTTATTACCGCTAAAAATAATAACCTAACTACTAAGCTATACTATATTAATATTTATAATTACTAGTTACAATAAGAGATTTAAGAAGGATCTATTAAAGTCAATTATTATAAAATAAAGAAAATACTAATAAATAGTCTAATAAAAGTCTTACTAATAAATAAGTATATAGAATTTAAAAGAATATTAGGAATAGAAACTATTAAAGATATTTTGAAGGATAAGAAGGACTAAGATAAAGGTTTTATACTAGATTTAAATATAATAGACAATTAAAATTTAGGAATAGCTTTATATATTTAACGGTTATTTTCTCTCTAACTTTAATTTAAGATTTTCAACTAAGGGGGTATATTAAATTATTAGGGTATATATAGATAACCAGACTTCTAGTCCAGTATGTACTTCCCTGTTTAAATAACCTTATATATTATATATGCAGTGCAAAGATCCCCTTATATTTATAATTCGATATTTAAATTGTTTAACGATATTATTGTATAAGGACTAGCCTCTTAGTATCCCTAGATTTTGTACTTATACCCTGGTAACTCTCGAGAAGGATAGAGATAAGGATTACTAGAATTAATCACCTTTCACTATATACCTTTTGATCTCCACCCTACGTGCCAATCTAACAAATTCCAAGACTGCGATAGTCCGAGCGGAGGTGGCTGAGTGAATGAGACTAGATAATCTGACAGATTCCATCCTTTGGTTCGAACTTCACATTCCAGCATGTGCTGGGTGGGGAGGTGGTCCAAGCATGCCTGCACTGTTTGGGACGAACGGGGATAGCGTGAAACATGAAACCAACCGAACGACCATCACCGCACATGCCTTGGAAATAGAGGCAAGTAGTTCGGGGTATGAGGCATATTGAACAAGGGGAATTACGTACCGTTTACATATGTACCGTAGGAACCTTGATATCAAAGTCGTTCCTCTTTGCTTTTCACGAAGAAGGGGAAGTCCAAATAGGGAAAGAAGAAACTTGTAGCGAGCGCGAGCGAGGGAAAAGCACAGACTGCTGGTGTCACCTCGCAGAAGATCACAATCCTCAAAATGAACATGGTCTGAGCACCGCAACAAATTCGCTTTTATGAAGACGAACAATACGAGGAATATTCCAGCGCGATGTATTTTGACACATCTCCTGCCGAGGAAATGCTTCATCGGATTCCATTGTGGGTATCTCGTCAGTTAGACGGATGTCAAGTCTGGTGATTCCCCACAACCGCCATGTGTCTTTCAACTTTTTTTGTTTGCCATGAGGCGAACTGGGGTTCGTCTGAAGTTTGAACGTTCCGCTACTTCCACGTGCTTTTGGTACTGCGTTCCATTGCTTTGAGGATCAGATGTGGGCAATCATAGCGTTGTTGGCGATCCGATAAGTCAGGACGTTGTCGGGTTGGTCTAGCCTCCAGCGGAAGGAGCAGTTCCTGTCTACACCCAAAAGTGTGTACAAATGTAACTATCACAGTGACGTCTATATCTGAGACAAGGGAACTATGGGACAGTCCGAATAATTCCCATCCACAGCCTCAGCAGTGAATCGCTACGTCGCACGTGCTATGTCACCTATGAATCTCGATTGACTATTATATGTGTGAGCCGTCCTACAGGGTACGGTAAAGTCGGCTCGCTCGCTATCATCAGGAGCATTATAATCCTCTGATACAGTAGGTAGCAGTGACCTCCGCAACAAGATTACCGATACGACATTACACTGCTCCTTCAAACCTCGGCCAAACTGCCGAACCAGCAACTGTTGCAGCTTCCCACTCAATATCGTTAATGTTCCAAGCGACCTTGAAATCTCCTTCTATTTTGAACAACACATACACCCGGTCCAAAACGGTACAGTATCATCAATTGCTCGTCAGGACTGGAACACGGATGTGATTGACTTTTGATTCATTGCTGTCTGACACCACATCATCATTGAGAAAAGCTCTTCTGTACTCAATGAACCTCTCTCTGTAGACAACGCTGGACTACTCAACCAACGTGAGGGAGAGGTGATTGATTCGTTATGTCGTCTCCAAGTCCCAGTCATCCTCTTCCGTTCGTACCTCCACAAACCCACACGAAAAGCTTTTCGGGTATATCCCAATCCCAATCAAGCTGGCGAATAAAGACAAATAAAGGAGTGGCGAACCTCCCCTGCTCAATCTCAAAACGTGTTTCCCTACTTCGTAACAGAGCCGGGGAGAGAGGACATCTACCACCAGCCGCGCAGGGTCCATGAAAAAGAAAAAGAAAATCATTTTTTTGGAAACGCAATGCCGCCATACACCCCAACGGGAGCCACAATCTGCTATAAGGCGAAGAGGGCGAACAAAGAAAAGGATGAAGAAACGGGCCCAAGAATGATGGCCGCCCAAGCCGCAAGAGTCGCTCGTGCAATGTCGAATAAGCAAAAATATGGCTCGAAAATGACGGAAGGTAAGGGTTTGGATGGTCGGCGTCGTAAATTGTGAGAGATCCGCAGCCTTTGGGATATAGAACGCAAATGTGACAAGCGGGAAGCTGGTAATATACATGTGAACGGAACGCCGGTGGAGGGTCTTGAAGCGGAAGTGCTCGGAGGGTTTTGGGTCGGTAAAAATGCAAGGAAATGCAACACGACTAGTCGTGTCCTGGGGGGTTTCTGGCCGAGATTAAAGCGCTGTAGGTTTAGACCCTATTCACAATTAGGTCGATTATCCAGATTGAAACGGCTCGTGACGAGGAAGGGAAAGTTGATACATCCACAACCAGCAGTGTGCTAGTTCACTTCACCGGGGGCGATGTGCTGCGGAAGCAGATGTATCGGTTGTGCAAGTCCAGTATATGAATATCCCCTTACAGGATAAGTTGTTTTAGGTTCCGCTGGATGATCATGTCCTGTACGGAGCCCATGGTAATCTTCAGAAGATTGGTATCGGTCGCGTTTGTGAAATGCCCATAGATCTCTTTGTCCGGATTCCGGTTCAGCGCGCGAAACTTGTCCATAAAGTACTTGCTGGCCTGCTTAGCATCGTCCGGGGGACCATGATAATCAGTGAAGCCATGGTTCGTTATCGGGCTTCGAGGCAGCTTCTCCTTGAAAAGGTCAATCTTGTTGAGGAACAGAATCAAGGCCGACTTGGTGAACCAGTGAGAGTTGGCGATCGACTCCCAGAGCATGAGGGCCTCGTTCATTTGGTTCTGTGCACAGGTTAGCATCCAACTTCTCAACAACATGCGGGGGTTAGACGCACCCCGTCCTTGTCTTCAACCAGGCACTGGTCATAACCCGAGATAGCTACCAAAAATAGCAAGCAGTTGACGTTCTCAAAGCAGTGAATCCACTTCTTCCGCTCCGAGCGCTGGCCACCGACGTCAAACATGCGATAGGTGAGTTGGCCCAGGTCGAAAACAGTCTCGGTGATACCAGTCGTCCGTAGCCTCGAGCGCAGCAAATCTTGATCGCTAGGAACATAGTTCCTGTCCCATAGCCTGTCCAGGTCCGAGCAGAAGCTTAAGAATATGTTAACGAAATGCAAAACAAGGAGGATGAATTGCAAACACATACTATTCGAGGTTGTCATGCAGAGCAAACTCATTGCCCTTCTCAATGGCTTGCCTGACGCCTGAATCTTGCCAGAGCTTCTTCGCAGGCTCGAAATATTCCAGCGGTAGAGGCTCGTCTCCTCTCATTTCGTAGTCGACCATCATTTGCACCATATTCTTCTGTAGAATTTCAAGTTAGTTGAGGATATCTTTGATGTTAACGCCCGACTGTTCAAAACTTGCCTCATTATCTTCATCCTCCAGCTTGATGTTGAACTCGTTCATCGCATCAAAGATCAATCGGAACGATTGCAGAATGTTGGCGAAAATGACGGGCCTCCATTCTAGCTTCTCATTTTTGCTGAAACCTTGTGCGTAGATCAACTTCATCTGCTTCAAAACTGTAGACTTCCCGGATTCACCAGCTCCTATTGATGCCAAAGGTTAGAGTCGCCATGGTCACATACGCACGCGATGGTCGCAGTACAGGGCCAACAAAAACTGGAGATCCGTACCTAGTAGCAGCAGCTTGACCTCCTTCGACAGGCGCTTCTCATCCGCGCGGAGCTGCTTGTCCAGCTCGCGCGACCGGGAGGCCTCGGCCTCATCTTCCTTTCCACGACCCCCAAAACACATCTTGATGGTATATGTGTTGGATCCGTGTTGCAGAGTCGGAATGACTTTTCAGAGGATCGGGAAAGATCCAAGTTAACCAACAAGCGAGACCTGCTGTCGCTTTTTAGACGTTTCAGGCGGAGCTCTGGTCAATAATACGGCGGGGATTCGCCTGCACGCCGACAGCGACAGTGTGGGCCGCAATGATGAGAGGTGCGTATGGAGTCCTGTAATGCCAGATCCGGGGAGATCCTGATCGGCAATGCGCAATCAACTGTCCGGACTCTTGTCTTCGTCTTCGTCCGGGTCGGCGACGACAGCAATAACAGCACGAGTGCCTTTGTGAAGCTGTGGATGTATATCTTGGGAATCGTTGGGTCGAGTCGCTTCTAGATTATGTTGAGTCCCAATCAGTGGACGATGCCGGAATCGATCGTTATGTATGCGGTCGGTGGCTTGGCTTCGGCCGGACAGGTAAGTGTGGTTGCGTGCAGCACCGGCAGCTTCTAGTCTCGAGGCGTCCGGTTTCGAGCAAAATCGATACCGCAGTTGTTCTCGTGGTAAAAGCGTGAACAAGAGGATACAAAGAAACCGACGTAGATCAGGTCGTTAGAAACGGGAGTAAAAAAAGGGTGCGCGTGGGTGGGAAGGGGGAGGGAGAATAAGAAAGCCGGGCAAAGACAAAAAAGGATATGAGCGGCTTCTGTGTAGCATCGACAACAATGGCAAGGGAGTTAGCTCTGCAGCGAGATAAAGCAGGCCGGACTAGTAAAATCACCGCAATGCAGAAATAGCAGGCCGCTCGTCAAACCCGGAAAAGCGACGATGTAGCAATGGAGACAAGGACGATCAGACCATCCGTCGGAGATCAGAAAAAGCATGGGCGGGCGGGCAGGCGGGCAACGAACGGCGACGGACGGGAAGGAAGCATGGACGAGGCCGGGGACAAGGAGGGCAAGCACTACCGACCTAAAACCGTATTACATATTACTATCTCTGGGCCCTCCTGCAACTGCCCCGGAATGGTATTCCCTTTCCGCTTGGTTCCTGCCATGTTCCATGCCTTCAGGTTCGTTTCCAGCCTGGTCTCTCAGGGAATGGCCTCCCTTCTCCCTACACAATGACTGGTGGAACGGCGAGTGGGACAGACAGCGAGTGTGGTGGTGGGAGCCACCCACACAGTTCCGTCGCTCCTGCCACTCGCTGATCTCTGCCCGGCAGGTATCCAATTCTTCATCCCAGGCCCACTGGATGCCCCCATCCAATCCCCGTGGCTCATGCCATCCCACAAGGCGGGCCACCGTGCCTGATGGAAGGTGCAGTGCCTTCCATGCCTTGGGCCGGTGTCATTCCCCCGTCTTGGTGGTGCTCAGGGCAGCGGCCGTGCAGTTTTTATTAGTGCCACAAGGACATCCAAAGAATGGTCTCATTCGGCATTTCTTGCGCAATAAAGGGGAGGTGAAGATTGATCATTACCGATCTCGACAAAATCAGGCTGAAGAAAGTCCACTTCTATAGAACGACAACGACACTGCAGGACCTGACGCGGCGTCCAGGGAAGGGAAGACCAGGGGTGCAGTGCACATGGTGGACCCCGTGGCTTCGCTTTTTGCAGCACAACCGGGCAGGCACTTTTGATATTTCAAAATTGCCATGTCCCAACTGGGACTTGCGAAAAACAGCACTAGGACAACTTTGGCAATTACCTTAATCAGAGTGGAATCCTTCTTCGATGCCGCCCGCTGTTTCGAAGTCCCTTGTTGCCCACATGGACCACCACCACGGGGAGGAGCCGGGGGGTCACTCGATGTAAGGATGCACAATACTAACCAGACGAAAGCCATCCCGAGAGTGAGGACGACGACGAGAAAACGAGCACACCACAGTCACCCGACGAACGACGTAGACGGATCCGTCACCGTTCCCTGATATTCCAAGAGCTTCAACCATACCACATGGCCCCGAAACACGGGAAGTAGATCGCACCCATAATCGGACATTTTGGCCGCCCGAAGACGAAGACGATAGATGGCAAATGAGGAGCCGAAAGACATCATCAACGCTTCACAGAAAAAGATCCAGGTGACTGCAGAAATTCGAATCAACCAGCAAAGTATGACGGCGAAGTGGATGGACTCTTCCTTCTCATTTACTCAAAGTCTGGACTATTGGCAAGCATCCAATAACTCCGGGTACCGGTCATCGGCATTTGAATGGCAATGATGGATCAGTAAGTGTCCACAAGTGGAAGCGAACGTTTTCCATCTTTTCTGACGGGAGATGACGGTGGCGATCTGACAGATACGCAATCGGCCATCCAAAAATGGGAGACGAACATGAGGTTCATGCAACTGAAACAGTGCGACCTCCCGCCCCCGGCTGCCCGCCTCGCTGGAATATGCGAGCGTGTGTTCAAAGCAGTCCTATGAGGATATATTCAGATGTTCATCTCGTCGTGAGAAACGTACTATAAAGTTGGGAAGCTCATTCAGATTGTCGTGGCCTGCTTAATCACTACCTAGAGCTCATCCATGGCCATGGCTGGCACGGGTCTACGAGTTAGACTCTAGGGTACGCTGCCCGAGGACATACCATCTCCAACGACTCCACGTAACGATGACCAACCCTCAAGACCCCCGACCAACTTTGCTCATCCGTATATCCCGACGTCTTGGGAATTGCATCGCCTCTTACCCGCAATCATTGTCCGGATCTCCTCCGATTCTCCCCTTTCTTCCCCAGCTGAGCGACCTAGCCACACATAATTACATTACACTACATACACAGACATTTGACCCTTTCCCCCTGAGTTGGTCCCTGCCAGGCTGCTTTCTAAGCTGCTTTGACTGCGCGAGCATTGGCCTGACGACAAGCCAGGCTGGTGGAGCGTCGCATGGCCGCCAGCCAATAGCGTTCATTGGACCCTTTCCAACATTTCCCCGGTGGGGGGCTCGTCCTCGTGAAGCACTGAATAACCCATGCTCGCCATGACAAGCCATGAGCAAAGCAAGGGGTTCGCGGATGCGGCTGGTTCACAGGAACTGAATCAGGAGCATCGGGTTCATCAGGCTTGCGGCACAGTGTCACGATGATTGGAAGCGACAAATCATTCTTTTCGGGTTCAGGCTTGAAATCCGGCTCGCCTTCGTCTCCAAAAGATGATGGCAGGCTGAACCACTATCAGGTTGTTCTTGGTCCTGTTTTGGGGCCATGGGAGGGCAAGAGCGGGAAAGTGTAAGAACTCTCTTTTTGAACCCAGGAGCTTTTGCCTCTCTCCGTACCTATCGAGATGGAATGTCTCAGTTTTTCTTGCACCTGGACGATTTCAATATGCAAGTTCCCCGGATGGTTTGCCGGGCGGTAACGGAGCGACACAAGAAACAAAAGAAGCAAATATGGTCGATGAGCTGATGAGAGAGTCGCCCGTCTCAGATGTCCGCAGAGACTCTAAGTCTTGGTACTTACATGGATGTCCCTGCAATAAAAAAAAAAGCATTCACGAGAGAACCAACAATGCACTGCAATAGGGGCATTGCCATCTCTTTCAGCGAACGTTGCATTGAAGGCCTCGTGGACCGTGCAACGGTTTCTCTCCTACTTTACCAGCAGGCAAGCCTTGTTCTGGATTCAAAATCTCTTTAACCTTATAATGCGCCATTTTTGTCTAGGCCCTTAAAAACATTTAAGGACCTTAGCCCTAAACAGTCAGTGATGCTGTATGGGCCTATAGCGCAGTGCTAAGATACCACAAAAGTAACCCGAAGTAGCCAAACGGTTGCATTTTGGTGTCTACAAAACCTCATTGGCTGCCGATCCCTGTCGGGGAAAAAATGGCGTATTACACGGTTAAAGAGATGCCTCGTACACCAGCAAGGACATTGGTCGGGACGCCGAGAAGGGCGATGAATGATGATCGGCCCGGTGGTGGATATCACGACATTCCATTGCGTGTGCTAGCGGCAGATGCAGGGGCATATTGTCGACATCGCCAGCTATGAAACTTCTTCGAAAAGGAGGCCGGTACAGTATCTCTCGAGATTTCGACACCAGGGACCGGCAGTCTGGCACAGGACTGATTTTTGCGGAGGTAAGTGGACAATTTGGGTTGGTGCAATTCTCAAAGGTGGGTGAACGAAGATATAGCTAATTGAGAGCTATGTACAGTACTCTACGGTTACGTTTAAGTGAGAATCTTCAAGTTTTCTCCAACCTCTTCTCTACAAGATGAAAAACCCTGACGTCCCGGAACCCCCGAAGAGTGCCATTTCACTCTATCTGGGCTGCCGCTAATCAGGAGACTTGATGGAGCCATGGGGACATCTCAGAGTCACTTTCTTCACGTCGACATTTTCTAAAGCCCACCCCCCTGTCATTGAACAGCAACACATGGTTTGGTTTTCTCGAGCCTGTGAAAGTAAGCCGTGCCGAGAGCTCGGGAACCAGAAAATGTCATGATGAAGTTACGCTCGGTTCCAGCACAGTATGTACGAACGTCCGCCGTTCGCTGGTCCCGTCAGGATCGGGGAACCACTTCATTCTAGTCAACAACGGACCCGGACGCCGTTATGATGATCGGCATCGGTGGATCCAGGGCAACTGGAGCCGTTAATACTACCTAGTGTAGAACACTCCAAGAATGTTCTACAGTACTGGCCCAGGCTCGCCAGGGGACTCGGAACAAATTGCATCCTCGGTTCCTTTTGCTAAAATGATTCCATATATATCGCTTTCTACCTGCAGCGAATTGGCCCGCGATGTTTTTTGCGATGATGCCCTCCTGAATTCATATCAACTTTCAAGACCGCTTTTGTCGTACACTGCCCCGACTGCATATCCTACTTTTGTCGATTCACATCCCGATCTGGCAACCCAAGCACCACATCCACGTGGAGAGCAAGCTACTATGTAGTGTACACGTACAAGCTATACTCCCAGCCCATGGTACAACCACACTCAAAGTTCACTGTGCTGTCTGTGAATAAGATGTCTTGCCATATTATAGGTGTGGTTCGTTAACCCGAATTCTAGGATATCGAGGTTCGACCTTCGTTTCATTGCAATGTCTGATCGAACTCGTACGACATGAAACGTGCTGGCCACGGCTTTTCACCCTTCATCTATCTCGCTCCGTGGTCTTCATCGAACCTGATCCATACATGAAATCGACATCAGCAACGTGTATTGGGAATAATTTTCGTTCAGCCTCCTGTGAAATTGTTCTCTTTCGAATAGTGTAAGACAAGACCTCGGGCGGTGCGAAGTGTAGAATAGTGGAAAGCATTTGGGCTGTCTGAAGCCCGCAACGTCGAGGGAGGAGAACTTGAAGCACAACCCGAGAACCATGCCTACGCTGTAGTCATGCTGGATCTCGCCCGCCGTGATTCTCGACCTTTAACAATATGAGATCCCTGGGTACAGCTGGGACTTTCGAGCGTGCGGGATCCAAAGCATTACTCCACGCATTATCGAGTCCTTCAGCTTGGGTAGATCTCCGACCTCAAGCCGCCATGTCTCCTTCGCCTGACCGCTCGCGGTATGTGGCACAAATAGTCTTACCTCCCCAGCCTTCTGTAGCAGTTATGATACACAGCACAAGCGGCATGGCCCAAGCCAGCGGTGACGCTACGTCCAAAGCCGCTGACCGTTTTGGGAGAAAGGGGAAATGCGGTGGTGGGAGATACTGTTGTTCGTGTCTCGTCTTATCGGCCGGGCTCCCGGGATGACCCACGGCATGCCAGATTCAGTGTACCGTATATGGACCATGGCTACTTTGAGATCGTGGTCATGGTGGACCAGTAGGTAAGTTGAGTTGAACGTAAATGCCAATTAACGGTTACTTCTGGTCCTATGGAGATATTCAGTCATTCCACGTACAAGTCCGTCGATCGTTGTTGTTGCCTTCATTCGCCATGGAATCTTGCTCGAGGTCTCATAGTGGCCGCTAAACACATCGAACACCTTGAATTGAACCCCTGGAAAGCGTCTGGTGGGTGTATTTGAAGTTCGACATATTAAGGGAAATATCAGGACTCCTTTCGCAGCCCATAATACGTGAAAAGGAAGAATAAAAGAAACGAAGAGGACGAGCGCTTTCAGAACTTGGAAGGTTTTACACGCTAGAGACTTTCTGGGGTCGTACGTTATCATGGTCTTGGCATTGAGGTTGAAGCTCCTGGCAACCGCCCAATTTGTTTTCCACGTGCTTTTGCACCCAATCTGCACGTACAGCTGCACATTCAAATGCAACGTCTTGTGTAAAAGTGTACAATGTCTCTGAGTCCACAGTTGCACTGTCAACCACGTTTTTATTCGCTCATAGGTCGTAGTGCTGGGAGGGGGGAAGGTCCAGAAAAATTTTGTTGCCTCGACCTGCGTGATTGGTGTGATTGGACCTTTTTAAGAGTGTGAATTGTGTGTGGTCACTGGCCCCTCCTCTCCAGGAAGGAAGGGAATTGAGTTTTCACGCTGGCTTTCCTACTCCGTCGCTGTTTCCCCCGGACTCGAATCCTGACATCCTCCTGCCAATTCAACAACCGCTTCTTCTCCAGGTCGACCGGTCTCTATCAATCCTTCAAGATGTCCGAAATCACTCACCCCACGATCCAGGGTACGTGTTCTCCCGTTCACGGCCGTCTCTCGCTACACCAAGTGCTACCCCTCCATCCATCATCCCATCGACGGGAACTACCTCATTGCGGGCCGCAAGCTATCGTAACCCCGCCATGTGCAATGCCAAACACGGCGCTCCTTGTGGCACACGTAACGAGGACCCTTCCATGAGTCGGCTTGCACCAAGCTTCACGACACATGGCGTGCGCAATCATGAACAACACCAATGGCATGTTGGATGTCTTGTTGTCTGGCAGCACTGTGATACGGGGGATCGCGATGCTGTTGCTGCCGAGAGCCCGTGGCTATTGCGCCAGCATGACATGTTCTTCTTCGTCCCAATGCACCCCATCATACATCCCATTCGCATCAAGACAGCAGGATGCATGTTGGTATGACTGGATGTCACATTGGTGTCATATGGACTCGGCTTGTGTTAGACAACGGCAGACTGGCTAACCACACCAAACAGATGGCTGGTTCCGCGAGATCTCCAACATGTGGCCTGGCCAGGCCATGACCCTCAAGGTCGAGAAGGTCCTCCACCACGAGAAGAGCTTGTATCAGGATGTCCTGATCTTCAAGTCCACTGACCATGGCAATGTCCTCGTCCTTGACAACGTCATCCAGTGCACCGAGCGTGATGAGTTCTCCTACCAAGAGATGATCACCCACCTCGCCATGAACTCCCACCCCAGCCCCAAGAAGGTCCTCGTCATCGGTGGTGGTGATGGTGGTGTCCTCCGTGAGGTCGTCAAGCACAATGTCGTTGAGGAGGCCATCCTCTGCGACATCGATGAGGTATGTTCAATCCAAACCGCATATCAAAGACCTTGCATCCGATCCGCCTGCTAACCACCTTTCTTCCATCACAGGCTGTCATCCGTCTCTCCAAGCAGTTCCTCCCCCACATGTCTGCTGGCTTCGAGCACCCCAAGGTCAAGGTCCACGTTGGCGATGGCTTCAAGTTTCTCGAGGACTTCAAGAACACCTTCGATGTCATCATCACCGACTCCTCCGATCCCGAGGGTCCCGCCGAGTCTCTCTTCCAGAAGCCCTACTTCCAGCTTCTCCACGACGCCCTCCGCGAGGGTGGTGTTATTACCACACAAGGTTGTACGTCTCCTTTACTCGAGAAAGATCGAGCCCTGAGTGGAATTGGTTTTAGGCCAGGCATTCAACCTGCCTGTTTTCAGTCCTATGCGGTCCCTCAGGAACCTACCTAGTGGTAGTTCGTCTCGACTTTCACACATATGGCGAAGATTCCTCTTGGATTCGGATTCTGTTTGCGCTGTCATTGTCTTCAATCATCATCTTTGTCAAGTCTCAAACAACCTCGCGCCTCTTGGAACCCCCAATTGCTAATATATCTTCGTGCAAACAGCTGAGAACCAGTGGCTCCACCTTCCCCTCATCACCAAGCTCAAGAAGGACTGCAAGGAGGTCTTCCCCGTTGCCGAGTACGCCTACACCACCATCCCCACCTACCCCTCCGGCCAGATTGGCTTCATGGTCTGCTCCAAGGACCCCAACGCCAACGTCAAGGTCCCTCTCCGCTCTTGGTCCCAGGAGGAGGAGGAGAAGCTCTGCCGCTACTACAACTCCGAGATCCACAAGGCCAGCTTCATTCTCCCCACCTTCGCCAAGAAGGCTCTTGAGTAAGGGTTTGCTTTGGCGAAAAATAAACAAAAACTGGTGATGACGATATGACGGGGTCATGGCGCCGAATCTGCATAGTCAGAACTGCATAGCACAGCGCCCAGGGCTGGGAAGGGCGAACAATCGAGATATGTTGGCGAGTCTCCGATGTGCTTCTGGCCACGATCAAAGATAGCGCCGTCAGCGCAGGGAAAGGGTGTTCTGGAAACGTCGCCCTCATGGGTAACCCTGCGCGCGAGGAACTGTTTGAACCAAAATATATCGGATTCGCCTCGCAATGTTATGTACAAATCAGAAATTGATGTGACCGTCACACGATGATCAAATGTTCAGGATGTGACATTCACATCAATACACGACAACAAAGCCCGGCGATCAAGAACTCACCTTCGCCTGGCTCACATCAGGATAAATATCAAACCTCCGCTGATCCCTCAGAGGAATGCCCGACCTTGCTTCCTCAATCTTTGCCCCGTCGAGCTCGGCACTTACAATCGTCTCGCTCTCCTCCGCCTCTACCAACACTTGCGCCATGGGATCAACAATTAAGCTGTGACCATACGCATGGTACCCGGCGCTCAAATCCCTCGCAGGACTGCATAGGGCCACATAAATTTGGTTGTCCATGGCCCTCGCCTGTCCCTGCAGCCGCCAATGCAGAGGACCCGTTGTGGTGTTGAACGCGCCCGGATAAACGAGAGCAAAGCAACCCTTCCGAGCAGCAATCATGGCCAGCTCAGGGAACCGGATATCATAACAGATGGCCACAGCGATACGGCCGTAATCTGGCAGGTCCACCAATGTCACGCTGTTACCGGGCGACAGCACATCGCTCTCCTTGAACTTGATCTTGCCCGGGATATCGATATCGAAGAGGTGCACCTTGCGATGCGACGCGAGCAGCTTTCCGTCGGGGCCGAAGATCAAGCTAGTGTTGTAGTACGTCTTCTTGTCCTCGGTGCACTCCTCGATCGCGAGCTCGGGAATCGATCCTCCCACCAGGTAGATGCCGTTGTCGCGGGCCATTGTGGAGAGCGCATGGAAGGACGGGCTTTGCTCGGCAGTCGGAGGGGAAGGAAGAAGCTGCTCGGCGTACGAGGGGAAGAAGTCGCAGCCGTAGGGGGAGTTGAAGCATTCGGGAAGAACGACAATGTTGGCGCCGCCCGAAGCGGCCTCGCGCACCTTGTCGGCGGCGTGCGAGAGGTTGGCGGACTTGTCGGCGCCGCTGGCAAGCTGGATGCAAGCTAGCTTGACGGGCTTCTTGAGGAGGATCGGGTGCTTGGTCGAGGAAGCCATCTTGCGGATATGAGAGTGAAGAAGCAGACGGGTGGTTGTGGGAAGGGCGGAAAACGGCTGGTGGTAGAAAGTCGAGCTTTTCGGTCGCGTGAAGCCTGCGATAAGAGAGTTGGTGAAAATTCTAAAGGAGCGCGAAGTGGTTGTTCGCATTATGGTTCGCGAATCGCAGTGCTGACGGGAGCAGGAAAGGATGAAATGGGAGGAAGAGTGGAGGGGTTCCGCGATGTCGGTGCTCCCCGCTGGAGCTTCCCGCGGGATATGACGGACGGGAGCTGCAATTCGAGATGACCCACAAAAGATGCAGAGACCCCGCGCTGACTGGAGTGGGGCAGGTGGGGGCTGGAGGTTATTTACATAAGTTCCTTCCACCAGCAACTGAGCCACAGCAGGAGCGAGCCTCACAATGGGGTGTGTATCTAGTGGAAACCCGCCACACATCGGTACATTGGTACTTCCCACTTACACCGAGCTCACTTTCCATATTCGGACTCTCTGTTCAAGCTGTGGAAGGAACGTAAGACCACCATGGATCATACTAGGCAACGACAGCAGCTTCCTTGTTTAGTTGGTAAGAGGCTTTACGTCGAGGCTCCTCTTTCTGTGATTGTCTGCTCAAATTTTCCCACACTTTCCGAACTCTTCCCCTTCCATCACGTCGAGCGTATAATTCAAACACCACGCTCATATCATCGATACCGGCTCGACGGTTTTCCTACTCGAGCCTCGTTACCATTCTCATACACTATCTAGTCGGTCTTAATGAGCCCTTTTTAAGTCATTCACGTTTCGAAATATTTTTATCCGTTTTCGACAACTTCCTAGCCAAATGGAGTACTCTTCTTCCGGGTCACGGCCATGCGAGCAGATACCTCTTTCCAGAAGACTTTCCCAGTTCTTCAAAATGAACTGGACGGAGGGAACTTTATACCGCCATAGTCGCGGTAAACTGCGCAAAGCGAATGCAGATAAGCAACGTCAGAAGGAGTACTTTGCAAAAGCTAAGATTCGAGCACCTGAGCAGAGAGAGGCTATGAAGAACGGTCCTCCTCCCATCTCGTACTTTCAGTCAAGCTCGGCCTTACCAAAACTCCCTCCTGGTACAATACTCACCGAGAAAAAGTCTCCCCATAGCGCCTCTCATAGACGAGGGAGATGGGGTGCGAGTGTCCCAACAGCAGAGGATTCTGCAAAGTCCGAGCTTCTCTTACCAACAGTCGATCAGTTCTTGAAGGAGCAAGTTGGCAAGGCCACCGCTATAGACACAGCGCCTTCTCAGTCACACGCCAACGCCAAAGAGGTAGAGAGGTTGAGACAGCGGCTCCTTGGGAGCAAAGACTGGGGTGCGAGCCGGATTCGGTCCCCTGTTAAAGTTATCAAACGACCTCACCTTGTGCCAGAGCATGCAGGCCTAACTCAACCTACGAGAGCAACGAAAGAAAAGACGGCGCATATCCTTCAGAGCAATTGGGGCATGTACCCTCAACAACACACATCACGTTTGCGTTCTCTCAGTCGGGCGGATGTGCAAATCCGCGTTGGAAGTCAAGAAAAGCACCTTGAAGAAAGCTCAACCATTGGCAGTCGAAGCTTTGCGCATGGAAAGCAGGATGTTCCAATCGGAAGAAGTCGGCATTTTATGAAAAGCTCGAGTGGTATGTTGTTGTCCAGAACAAGATGAGATCTATATATTGACTTCATTCGTTTATTAGACTCTAAAACCGGAGATATGCCACCTCGCAAGCGAGCTCGAAGACAACCTTCCTCAAATGCGAAAGATTATCCCCTTAGACAAGCAACCTCACGACGACATACAGATAGCGATGATACACATCATATTGTGACATCGGTACCGAGCATTTTTCATCCAGTCCCTGTACGAGCGATACCTGATCATTTATTGCTCTCTTCGGGAACATTGGATTCCGAAAACATTGCCAGCCATGTTGCTCAGGTTGGACGAACAATATCCCATGTCACGCCCTCACAGAAAGCAGAGAACTCAATCTGGAGGGCCTGGTTGGGGGAGTCTAGCAGCGCTCCTGGTGCACAAACAAACCCTGAACAACATGAGCCGATGGCGCAGCCCAGAATCAGTCCTGGAGTAAGCGAAAGACACGAAGTAAGGTACGAAGAGTATTCACCACCAGCTCAAGCACTCCATGCCTGCGAAAATGGCATGGCTCTGCCTGAAATGCAGCTTTCCAGTACAGGCACACACTCAGATGTGCTTGGCAAATATGACAGACCGGTCGACAAGATTGGACACGTGGCACCATCTCCAACCCAGACAAGGCTGTCAGTATTGCTCGAAACATCGTCAGTTGATGTTGAAAAAACAATGAAAAAAAGAGGCCGGCGTATACCTGCTATCTCCCACCAACCAGTCTCGGCCTCGGGCGAACCCACGAGAGAACTACATCAAGGTGACCCTATTGATGCTTGGAAGACATTCGTATTTGGGGGCGAACATAGTGAAGAGGTCGAGCGAGATGCATTCAATGAAGCAAGACATGATGCAGCTCAAAACATACGGCGATACGATGAAAACAGTCTTCCATCGATCGGAGACGATGATCATTCCGGGCACGACAGCAACATTGCAGTGGCTGGAACGTCTTCTTCTGCCAACGCCGAGCTTCCACAGCCTTATGGGAGAGACATGGTTATCCAACCTTCCTTCCATAGCCAAAGAAAGATCAACAAACCATCATCGGCGAGTTCTCAACCTGACTCAGCCTCGGCGGAGGAACTTGTTGTTATTCCTCATTATACACCACTCGCCAATAGCCAGAGTAGCGTTGCCGTGGAGCCTCTTCGTCTTGACACAAGTCCCATCAGTAACGAGCTTGAGACAACCGAGAATATGACGATCGCCATGTCAGATGCGCCCGGCGAGTCAACCTCGGTAGCGGCTTCGGCAACCACATCTGCAGAAGCGTCTCTGGTAGCTGAACCAGCGCAGTCCCGATCCGGGGCCCCGGATTCGGGGGAACAGTTCCGATTTGCGCCGCCGAGACCGTTTGTGGGTAAACACTCTGTCCCATCACGTAATGACCGTCCGTCGGTAGCCATTGCCCCGGCCACGCTTAAACGGAAAAGGGGCAGACCGAGAAAACGGGCCTGTGACGGGAGAGCGGATATACGGGCGCTACCTAACTATAGCGGCGACCCTATTGAGGAGATTGAAGATGACGATAATGCTCCCCAACCATCCTTGTTCGGCTCTCTGGACGTTTGTTACGACCAGTGACGGGATGTCGTGATCCAACACCATGTTAATGCTCTCCTTGTTAAGTGGTAGCATATATAAAGGCCATATTCCTAGATGTTTTCTTTCCATGTATTTTCCGGCTTTCTTCGTCGTTCTTCCCGCTAATAAGATTTGATGTAATCTCCAAAGTCCAAGGATGTCAGTCACATGTAATGTTGCTCTGTAGGATCATGAGCTTGAACAACACGGAATTGTTGAGTGACACATGAACGAGCATATGGAATGAATGTCTCGGAGAAGCTTTGCCCTTTTCGCGAGACGAGATCCCTGAAAGTAGCCGAAGGTTTGTGCCTCGGGAAAGAAAAAGCAAGCATCCCCCCCTCACACAGTAGCTCGTGGTTCCATGTCGGATCCATGAGCTAACACGACGCCTCAAGGGTACGGTGAGTAATAAACATGAAGTCCTTGGGTTGTGGCTTCACAAGCCTCTGACCAGGAAGAGCAATGTTAAAGATTTGTTTTATTTTATTGATCTTTAGACGAACCAGAGTGTTATAACCAGCTACGCCGTGAGATGCAGAGTGACACTGATTGTCTCTTAAAGCTGGACGCCGGTTTCGGTCAAGTTACACGGGTAATGTGTCTCACGTTGAGACTTTGTAGTGTATACACGGGATCTGGGAGTCTGTACCTGCATCTCGAAGTTGAGGCGACAGCCATACAGAATGGGATTGTTTGCTTGGTGGAGGAAATTCCATCCAGCCATTCTGTTTGACCCAGAGCAGATGTGACTCCCGTGCCAGGGCAGGGATTCTGGGCGAGGATACCTTAACGGCCGTCTTTGCAAGGCCGAATTTTTTGGGATCTTCGCTCGAGGCATCCGCAATCTCGGTTTGTGGTTTCGTGTCGAGGTTGGGCCATGAACCCGGGCGATGAAGATGCAACGCCGGAGGGAAGGCCGGGAAAGGTTTGTCATTCCGATATGACTGGCATTAGGTTCGCTAGGTCCGAAATGCTCGTTCTTTTGAAAATCATTTGTAACAAAAAAAGGTCGACCGCAGCAAATACAGGAAAATTCAGAGACAAGGGCGGTACCGACCACGGCATGATTGTGAGATTTATGCCTATACGAGTGTATCCGGCATCGTGTAAAGACGAAAACGGACCGAGTTTCCCCCAAAAAAAATGTTCCAGAGCAAAAACTAGTCGACTAGTCTAGTCAGTGCTAGCAGGCACCCAGGGCCCCATTATGGACTCCATGGGTTCCAGATGAAGTTCGGTCTACGTTAGATCGTGGCATTCTCGTGGACGTTTTTGCTCCACAGTTGGGTCGAATGGGTTTGTGACTCTGTGATAGGCAAGTCACTTGTTACGTACACTGGCACTTTTTGGGAGAACATCACATCAGCCCGGTCGTTCTCAGAGCGGAGTGGAAGTGGGAAAAGAAAATCACGCCGGCCCGTCTGTATCACAGTCACTATGAAACGAACGCGACCAAACAATCAATGCAAGCTGAGGTCGGTGACAAAAGGTTTTTTTTGTGTTTTGCTGAGGCATTTTAACAGGGAGTTGGGTTTCGTTGTAAAGGGAAAGACGGACAAGAAGCGGTCTGAAAATCATTATTATTTGTAACAAATTTCGTATTTACCGGCCATCATAATTGGAGCGAAGCGGAAGGAGGCTTGGAAATGGCAAAGCAAAAGACGAGAGAGCCAACAACGACAAAACAAAAGCATATGATTTGACGTCTCGTCTATTTCCGTCCCGTCTCCTTTGGAACGTGGTTTCTTGGCCCTTGCCAGCAAGGAAACGACGCTACGGACGGAGGTAAAAACACAAAGAAAGGGGAGGCTGCAACGGAACACCACCACCACCGGCCAGGAACCACACTTGACATCCTGACGGGAAGATCTCGGGAAAGGCCGGGGTTCTCATGGGGAGCAATGATCTGAATGCGGGGAGGAGCCGAGAAAAATGCGGGTTGCGCAAAGGACATGGCAGACTCTGGGGAAAGAACGGAAAAAGGCGTCAAGGGAACAGCCATATGCAGGGGTTCACGGAAAAGGAACGGGGGTTTTCTGTGAAAGGGCGTGGTGGAACTTTGGCTAACAGGTTTCGCGATGATCTACCGCCAATTCCGTTAGTGGATCTTTGCAATCTTTTTCTTAACTTGTCCAAAGTAAAAAATTGAAGACACGCACACAACCGCAGAATTGCTCACGAGTTCTCAACGACATCCAACCAGAAGACCCAAACCATATGGAGGAAACTGGAAGAACACGGTACGACAAGACGTTGAAAGAAAGGAAAAATGTCGACGGCTCAACGAAAAGCTTCAAGTAAGCGACCAATGAGAAGGACGCGATAAGATCAAGGTTAAGCGTGGTGTTCGAGGCACGATCTAGAGCCAAAGAGCGAATCGGCTGTGATAGCCACATCGATGTCGTGGGAATTGGGCGATTCAATTGAATTATTCTTACCTACAAAACTGCAAGGGTCCAAGGGGTGACCCCTTGGACCCCCCGACAACGGACCGTCGGGTTGGGCGTGTCGTCGTGGAGGTGTCCGTTGTGGGACGGATCCGTACCTGACGCTCGCCTGTTGTTGCCCTGCCCCGGCCGCTGCACCGATGCTGCACCGATGCTGCTCTGTATGGACGGTTTGCAGGTCCGGCTTGTTCTGGGCCTTGCAGCCGAAGGGTTGCGCTGAAAGGTTGCGTTGAGGTTTGCGCTTGAGATGATACCATGGCGGCATAGCCTGATACTGAACAACGGATATGCAGTGCAAGGGCAAGACGTTTTCCGAGTTTCATGCTCCCTTTTGTTGGGGGTCCCACTTCTTGTTCTGGCTTTCCTGACTTTTGACTTGATTCCCATTGGTGATGGGTGTGTCTGAGCAACTTCGCCGTCTCGAACCACGTCTTTACAGCGTTCCTGGACCTGTACAATAGAGCTACGTTGCTCAGTTGTATCCGTCCAGGGCTAGCGTTTTCAAAAGCAATATCGACGGCGAGGACGACGACCTAGCCGACCGAAATTCCACAAGGAAAAATTCTAGACACCACGCGTCTGACTTGGAGCGCTTGTACACAGTGCGTACAGTAAACGGAACAAACGTTGCTGGATAGGATCCTCAGCCGCCGTGTTCACCAGTGCACTCAGCGCCAGTCAGCTGTCTGCTATGTCTCTTTATCACGAACCCATTTTCACACGAGTTTCCGAGAGGAATTTGTTGATGGAAACAAGGGAAGTGAATATATAGCTTCAATTGGACGGGTAGAAAACATAAGCGTGACCGGATGATGTCAACAAATAAAGAATACGGTCTTGGCAGGCTGAGTTTGAAGGTCATGTTTCTCTTTGGTCCTACCACTGTGAAGTTGAAGAAGACGAATTGGAAGTTCTTGAAACCTTCCACAGGACGAAAAGGTCTCTGAGGTCGGATCTGGGGCTATGTTAAAATGCCACGGCGGAACGCTCATCCCCGGATCCAGGGGTTTGGAGCGGTTACACGGTCATATGTCAATTGTCAACACCAGCAACAACTTTCAAGTTCAAAATGACCCTGCAGCCCGCAATTTAGAAGAGTGGCCCACGGCCGCTCCTCCCGCCCCTCTTTCAATGGAACTGACAATCGCGGCTCGATTCCTGTTCAACCTGGACGGTATCCGCCCACCTTATCCGCCAGTGTTTCCGCCTGACAGAGAGAGGAGCCCTCCCGGGCCGAAGAGTCATAGCTTGGGCTGACGGTGGACTACCGGTGGAATGCAGTGCGGTCACGATACCTGAAGCGATTTCTTGAATGACCTGAAAACGCTGAAAACAGGAACGCTCATTGATGAGGGAGATAGGGATAGATAACCGCCAGCGGAGTGCCGGGGACGCCAGGCATTGTCAGTGAGGAAGATCCTCGACAAAAGATCCATCCAAATGACTCGACAAATTGGCCCCCTGTTGGGTTGGAAGCATTTTTAGGGAATGTACTTGTTCCCGCTCCATTGCTCGAGCCACCACTTTCAGTTACGATGAGGGTGTATGCCCTCAATTGTCGAATTTGTGTGTGGTGTCGTGCCCTGCTTGTGAGTGGTGATGCTGTGGAACATTCAGCCAACGTTCGGTCGCTGATACTCCACCCCACGCTTCCACAACACCCTTGAAACCCGTTTTAGACGTGACCACCTAGCCACCACACCTTTACTTTTCAGCCGCGTAGACGGGTCTCGATAAAGGCTCTCGGTCGTGCGTGTGATTGTATCAACCCCCCAATTTGCATGTTTTTGGAACCACAAACCATGGCCTCGAGGTAGAACAAAATATCTCATATAAATATGAATTGAAAAGGCCTCAAACGCTGTCTCAGGTAAAGGCAAGACATAAGAATCAACTAAATGATCACGAAATGCAGGGTTTACGTATAACCCCCGATGTTGTGACGATCTTGCAAGGTGGGAAAAAGTTACATGTGAGCCGAAACCATCGGTAGTTTCTCATTCACCCTCAGATCCCGATCGCAAGGGACTTCGACACCTCGGTGGCAAATTCCCCGCAAGCCGTCGACGACCCTGAATTTTCGACAGGAAGCCATCGTCATTTCAGTCACAAGGCATTGAGCAACGAAGGCGGGGATTTCAATTCCAGCAGAGAGGGTGGCTCTGATGTAAAACAACATGGCGGCTGCCAAACTCTACTGAGCCACCGCCGCCTTCAACTCACCCAATCCGAGTTGGAGATCTGTTACCAAACGCCAAAAAGGGAAATGCTGGATGACATGTACGGACGAACGGGTGGACACACAACGGGGCAGATGCCAGATGCACGTCAAGACGCAAAGACGGTCACGGCACTACCGAACAGTGAAAGTCGGACGAGATGAGGACGAGTCCCCAGTTCACTACGTAATGGGGGAAGAACTTGGAACATCTCTTTTGGTTCCGTCGATCACGAACATTTCCCGTGAAAGGCTGCCGCTTGCCGGTGTTGTCGTCGTAACGGGTTACCTCAGTCGGGCTACGTCTTTCCATCGTTTAAACGTGAGCTGTGGAAGCGGTAGATGTGCCAAACGTGCCCACTGTTTTCCGGAATGCAGTGCCCCGACTGAAATAGAACACAGAAGGGCAACAGCGAAGAACATGGTAAAGAGGGCCCTGGGGCCAGGGAACACTGGCCTGGCGGTGGTTTGAACCACGACTCGGTCTAGAATTCTGCATGAATCGCCAAAGCAAAGACCACGTCGGAGTCTACGGTAGGTACACGTATCCAAAAGTCGCCAACGAACACCGTGACAATGTCTAGCTAAAACTGATGTCTATCGTCTCGTAAAAAAAGAGGTAGTAAAGACGAACCGATGGATGGTGTGTTGGTTCTAGCTGTCTGTAGAGTGAGATTGTTCCTGGACGACCGAGCGAGTAGCTACGTACCTCCAACAAGTATGTAGGACTGTCGTCGTTACCTCACGATGTACATGTGCTGGAGAGGAGTATACTTTCCTTGACGTAGCAGGAATCCAGCCCTCGCCTCGCCCCCGCCTTGTCTCCTGCCTTCTCCATCCCACTGGCGCCCGGGCTCCAGGGCTGTTGAGCGTGACCAGTAGGCTTGACGAGGGTAATTGACCACTCCACCGGGCTCACCGATTTAGTCTGTTCCGACTCCCCACCCTCGTTTGGGCGGACCGTCAAGAAAAAGTGCGCGGAGTCTCTGTGTGTCAGTGAGCGGAACACTGCACACTCACAGGCATTTCTCGATTCCTTGGGGAGCGTCGGTTGACCCGCAGTTTTAGCCAGTTACCCCTGTTTTCTTGGGTGCCGCTTCTTATCTCTGGGTCCAAGGGGGCCAGAAAAGTTTCTTTGGACTTGATGCACGGTATACATGGGAGACCGTACCGCCCGTACCCTGCTCCGTATCTCGAGTACCTCAACACATCCCTAGATGTATCTTTTTCCTGCGACAACGGTGAGGTAGGCCCGGCACAGAAGCAAAGAACATAAAAAGCCTCAGACCCCGCCGAAACTGCAGCCCGTATCTATTGTCTCTTCTCTCTATCACTACTATCATATCTTTGGACGCTAGGATATCCCATTGCCTTAGCTCTTTAAAACGCAACACGCCCTTCTTTGCTTTGGTTTCCCGAACAAAACCTCGGGTTCTTCTTTTCCATACGTAATATTCCTCCCATTTTCACCTTCACCCACACAACCGCAGAAATGGTGAGTCCATACCTCCCTGTGCCGTACGCCCATGGCATCCAACGACCCCAACCCGGGCCTGAACACCCGGTTGCATGCCTCTTTTGAGGTCGTTGGTACACATACATGCTGGGACTTGGTCACTGACCGCATCCGGACTACAGGCGTCAGAAACAACATTCCTCTCCAACGCGGAGAACCTCAAGAAGTTCATGCGTCTTCCCCAGAACGGCCAGCTGATCGCCGAGTACATCTGGATCGACAGCGAGGGCGGCACCAGGTCAAAGTCGAGGGTAAGTTTCTTTCTCGTTTATTTTCTTTTTGCGCATTGTTCCGCGACTTGTTCCATGGGCCCTTTTGTCCGTCGTCACTCTCGGCGCATCCACGAACCCACCATACCATCAGCCAATCGACGGGCTCTCCGACTTGCCCTCTGTCCTCTTTGAGTGCGCGACCCAAGCAGCCAACCACGACGGCGGAGAGTGCGACGATCCCCGAATCCCTTTCCTCCCATTCCCACGCTCTTCACGTCCCACAAAACCGGTTTCAGCCCGCTGTGACGTGGTGTTGGACTCTGCACCAGCCTCGAGTGCATTGGCATTCGGGCGCTGTGCAGGGCACTGGCCTTTCCTTGTGGCGCAGTCATACGAGCAGCGTGACAGCATGACACAGCTCATCTGGTTCTGGTTCTCTATGACTGTGCGCTTGGTTAGGACTCCCGGCACCCCTCGGTTACTACCCACCGGCTGCCCGGCGGACCCACGCCCGAAACTCAAGCGGCGTCGACGAGAAGGGAAATGGCCCCGCCGGCTTCGCATCACGAACTCCACCACCCTCTCCACCGAGCGTCGCCCGCCTGAGGGGAAAAAAAAAAAAAAAAAAAAAAAAAAAAAAAGCATGTCACGCTCGCACGCAATCCACGATGCGTTCCCACCCTGCGCTGAGACCGCCGCCCGATACCGAAGGCATTTCCTGGTCGGATCTGTGCTTATGGCGGCGGGCATTGATTGCGCACAATATGCCGAACAATCCTGCCGCAAGCCGATCTACCGGTAGACCCATTACAGCCTGGCTTTCAATCAATCGCGATAGCGGATGCAGCGACAGGATGCGCCGTAGGAGTGACAATCTGGAAACAACGCGGACAATGTGCTTTAGACATGGTGCATGACACGATGCTAACTCGCCCTTTTCTAGACTCTTCCCGAGAAGGAGGCCCAATATCAGCCTGAGGAGCTTCCCATCTGGAACTTCGATGGTTCGTCGACTGGCCAGGCCCCTGGCGAGGACTCCGATGTCTACCTCAAGGTAATATACAAACCTTATTAGCATTCCTGCACCCTCTGCCGAGCCATGGCGCTAACATGACTCCCCCCTCCACAGCCCGTAGCCGTCTTCCCTGACCCGTTCCGTGGTTCCCCCAACATTCTCGTCCTCTCCGAGTGCTGGAACGCCGATGGCACCCCCAACAAGTTCAACCACAGATATGAGGCCGCCAAGTTGATGGAGGCTCATGCCGACCAGGTGCCCTGGTTCGGTCTCGAGCAGGAGTACACTCTCCTCGACCTCAACGACAGGCCCTACGGCTGGCCCAAGAACGGTTTCCCCGCTCCCCAGGGTCCCTACTACTGCGGTGTCGGCGCTGGCAAGGTTGTCCAGCGTGACATCGTTGAGGCCCACTATAAATGCTGCTTGTACGCCGGCGTCAAGATCTCTGGCACCAACGCTGAGGTCATGCCCGCCCAGTGGGAGTTCCAGGTCGGCCCTTGCGACGGTATCGAGATGGGTGACCACCTCTGGCTCGCTCGTTTCCTCCTCCACCGCGTGTCTGAGGAGTTCGGCGCCAAGGTCTCCTTCGACCCCAAGCCCATCCCCGGTGAGTGGAACGGCGCTGGCCTCCACACCAACTTCTCTACCGAGAACATGCGCAAGGAGGGTGGTATGAAGTACATCGAGGATGCCATCAAGAAGCTCGAGAGCCGCCACAAGGAGCACATCGCCGTCTACGGTGAGGGCAACGACAAGCGCCTCACCGGCCGTCACGAGACCGGCTCTATCGACTCTTTCACATATGGCGTCGCCAACCGTGGTGCCTCTATCCGTATTCCTAGGGAATGCGGCGCCAAGGGCTACGGTTACTTCGAGGATCGTCGCCCCGCGTCCAACGCTGACCCTTACCAGATTACTGGTATCATTATGGAGACTTGCTTTGGCGCTGTTTCGGAGTAAAAAAAAATTGGGAACGGGTTTTGGGTTTGGCTTTCTGGGTTTCTTTCAGGCATAACTTGATTTCATCGTGGAGCGTTCGGGAACACCAAATGCGTGTTACATAGATCATTGAGCTTTTTCTCATCCTACTAATACCCCGGCATATTGAATGAACGGTAACTTGGATCGATTTATCGTCCACCCTCAACTTTGGCTCCTTCAGCCCTACCGAACCCCAGATTTTGCAAAGTGTCCTACCCCTATTTTGCCCCTGTCCTTGTATGTTTACATCGCGGGGAATCTCATCCACACAGTGTCCCCTGGTCATCTCAGCCTCGAGTCTTGGCATGGTGTCTTCCTCGAGTCGGTACCCGTAGCCGTGACCTTGATGGCCGTCCGCCAGGCATGTATGTGAACCGGAAACCTTCCGCCTTGTCAATGACACCGGGCTCGGCATGCCCCATCACTTGGCCTGGTTTATGTCCGAGTGGATATAGGGATCCATACTTGGCGTTATTCAGACTTGATGGCATTCAGACCCGGTTGGCAGATCCAATGTCCGGATGGATCATCAACTAAACGATCACTTTGTTGACAATGACGTATGTCTGGTCAACGGGTCTTGGCGACTGGTCCACCGCCGAGAGGATCACGATGATCAACTTGACATCGTGATATCCAAACAATAGTCCATGCAAGCCTTCAGTTTGGTTACATCGCGGTCTTGGTCACAAAAGATCGGTTACTACGTACTCAAAAGGCAGGTCCCGCTGGGTCGACCGTCGTGGATTGTTGGAAAATCTACTGACAGACGAGGAGTTATATAGAGGTCGGCCGACGTTATCAATTCCCACTTTTCCTAACAACACTTTCCCTCACCTACGTCGAACTCGCTCCCCTCTGTTCGGTCAATCTTATTCACGGTAAACACGGCTCTGTGCCATCGTTGGATGAACATATTATTTACCCGGAAGCCAAGGCCTATGAGGAAGTGCGGAGAGCCGAATGAGAGACCTCGGATAAGAAGCTTTTCGGTGATGCTAACCACCGGTACGGCTAAATGAGGGAACCTCACGGTCGGGTCAAACCTCCGGTTCCTCCAGTTTCTCAACCAAGGTGGGGGGAAATTGTTTCTGATCGGTCACCAACGCGAGATGAGGTTTTATCAAGGTACGAGTGGGTAAATCATATGGCAAGATCCCCATGTTATGGTTCTGTATCCACGGTACCGGCCAACCCCAGAAGACATAAAAAGCCGTCAATGTGCCTTACCCACGCATCCAGTCTACACATTTGACAGAAGGCCACCGAACCCCGTTCACTTTCGATTCGGGTGATTGTTAGGGCCTCTTTCCTCCTCTACCCCCTACCCCCTCAACAGAGACACTCGGAGATATATTCAGGATGCGGCTCCCCTTCACAACACTCGCAGCTCTCCTCCCCATCCTCACCCCTCTCGCCACCGCCCAACTTCATCACTATGCCACCCTAGCCGGCCTCAAATATTTCGGTGCCGCAACCGACACCCCCGGCCAGCGTGAGCGCGCCGGCTACGAGGCCTCATACGCTCAGTACGACGCCATCTTCTCTGACCCATCCGAGTTCGGGCAGACCACGCCCACCAACGGGCAAAAATGGCTCTTCACCGAGCCCTCGCCGGGCGTCTTCAACTTCACCGAGGGCGACATCGTCGTGTCACTTGCCACCAAAACCGGCAAGCTTCTGCGCTGCCACGCGCTCGTCTGGCACAGCCAGCTTGCGCTCTGGGTGGAAGCCAAGAACGAGACCGAGTGGACAAAAGAGGAGCTGAGCGCTGTTATTGTCCGGCACATTAAGGGAGTCATGGGCCATTACAAGGGGCAATGCTACGCCTGGGACGTGGCCAACGAGGCGCTGAATGATGAGGATGGCGGCTATAGACAGAGCATCTTTTACAAGGTTTTGGGCGTGGAGTTTATCCGGCTTGCGTTCAAGACGGCTGCTGAAGTCGACCCCGGCGCGAAACTTTACTATAACGATTACGGCATCGAGAGACCTACGTCCATCAAGACGGAGGGCGTGAGAAAGCTGGTGAAAATGCTGCGATGCCGGTCTACGTGTTGATAGTGTCGGCATGCAAGCACATATGCACGCGGATAATCACCCGACGGCGGAGGACCTCGAGGAGACGATGAGGGGGTACGTTCAGGCTGGAGCGAAGGAGGTGGCGTTTACGGAGCTGGATGTGAGGATCACGATTCCGGTGAATGAAACCAGTCTGGAGTGGCAGAAGGATGGATATCAGAAGGTGGCGAGGGCGTGTGTTAAGGTGAAGGAGTGCGTGGGTATCACGCTTTGGGATTTTTATGATCCGTTTAGCTGGATTCCGTATACGTTCCCCGGAAAGGGAGCGGGGTTGTTGTGGTTTGAGGACTTTGGGAAGCATCCGGCGTATCAGGGGATTATCGAGACGTTTAAGGAGCTGATTAAGGAGGGGACGGGGAAGTGTGGGAGGAGGTTGTCGAGGGTTAGGAGGGCTACGTTGCCGAGGTGAAGTGCCTGAAGAGTCTGCTCGCTCCGTGATCGGCGTTTAGGAAGTATGTCTGCACGTACCTATTTCAAATTATACATGGAATACTATCTGTTCCGAGCAGACGCCAAACTGGGCAGATACATTTGTTGGTGTATGTTGGCTGACTGGGCTGACTTCTGCCATATTTCTGCCATATTTCTGCCATATTTCTGCCATATGCCCTGCACCGATAGAGGGAAGGCGGTTTGCCAGTTTCGCGAGCTTTTACGGTAGTTAGATTCAATCGAAAGGAATGATGGTAATGCACCCCTGTGGCGTAGAAAGAGGATATCAGTCTCAGATTTGATTTGACCTTTCCTGAACCGGGAGCTGTGGCATAGCCAATGGGCGGTGCAAGATGCGAATCGCCTTTGATTTTCACGAACACGTGAGAGAATGATATTTGCTAGAGGTCGGCTTTCACATGCCATCTCAATCTCCATGTCAAATACGCAGTAGAACGGGACACAAGATGGTCGAGCAACGACAATGCTACTAATCAAAGGAGTTCGGACCAAAATCGGGCACTTGGTGAATAACAGAAGGAATGCAAAGTCAGAGGGTAAAAGGAATAAACATGGAAAAGGGAAACAGCAGTTAGAGTGTCCGTCCAGTTGGCAGTATGAAGTACAAAAACGACAAAAAGGTTAGACATTTGATCCGACCCAGGCTCGATCTGGGGACCTTAGTGTGTTAGACTGACGTGATAACCAACTACACCATCGGACCTTACACCCACCGAGCCGCCTTGTCGGTTTATGACAGGCTGTTCGGCTTGGGAAATTCCACTGGCTCGAGTGATGCTGATGGTGGGAATCGGACCTCTGGCTGGGCCGGGAGGGGTGCGAGACATGGTAATCGCTTGGATGCCCGTTACTGCGGACCATTAACCTGTTTCCAGAGCATGTTGTGACCACTAGTCACTCGGAGAGGAGTAAGCTTCCTTGGGTATGGGCCGAAGCCAGACATAAAGCAAGTCCCACTGAGATGACACATTATGGCGATTGAGGGTCGGTCGGAGCCTCGTTACCTTATCTATAGTGCGGACTACGCGGTGCCTCGGGCGCAGCCTTCACGGTAGGTTAGCACTGTTGCGGGATTCGACATACCGACCCGGGATTGGGTGCAACAATTGGAGTAGAGGAGGCATAATCTGCCTGGGCTGTATGAGGTGGGTTACGTTACCTTATCCAGGCTGGTCAAGAGAGGCGACTGCACGATAGTATTCTTGTCTCGAATCTTGGGGGTGCGCCCATTGTGCGGCCCATCAGGCGCACCTGTAGGCTTTCCGACGGCGGAGGCATGGGATCCAATGAAGAGAATTGTTTGGACAGGCTGTGAAAGGTCTTCGGTGAAAGGATGCCCGGAGGGAATACATGACCAGAGGAGGTAGCCTGTTGGTAACTACGCCCCATTCCTTGAATGTGAGAGCCTGACGCTATTCCCAAAATGCCAAAACGCCAATCTCGGGGGCTACCGGTGTGCTGGGCTGGGCCAACAAAGCTCATCTGTGCACTTGATCAGCTCGTGCTACCCGTAGGTGGCTGTGAGGACGCCCAGCCAGAAGGCATCTGTAGCCATATATAGGGGACAGGGTGCATTGATCCAACTTACTAGTACTCAACTTGATCTTGAACGATTGAAGAGCATTCGATTATCATTGCAAGTTTGGTTTTCTTTGCTGGCAATCAACCCGTTAGGAGCAGCCTCACCACCCATCCACACGTCGAAGGTACCAGATCCAGACACTAGTCCAAGCGGCCACCACCACCACACCTTCAGCAATGACAAGTCGCAACAATTGCTCGACGACATCAGATACCAACCGGGTGGATGAGTCCGAGATTCCAGTCGAAAGTTCACTCGACATGGATAACCAAAATCTCGTCTACCAAGAGCTTCGAGCAAGGATAACGAACCCCGTGAAGCTGGTGGCATTGCTGCGAATGGAGTTTGGGATTGGAGGTACGACGTCTCGGTAAGTAAGAGAGAAAACTGCACTATGCAGGTGTCCTTTGAGAAGGCTCGACTGCCCCCGCGAGATTAGTTCGGATCCTCGTAACTCACATCGATTGATTAGATGATTCGGAGTGTTTACAGTGTTGGCACTCCCCGAAAACTCTCCGTCGAAGAAATTTCACGCTGTAGGGGGTTATGACCTGCAGCGATGCAGCCGCGCGAAATGGTCCAACTTCCCCCTTCCATCCTCACTCTCTCTCGTTTCATCGTTGCCTTTTCCCCTCCTCAATTCCTGTTTACGGCTGAATCTGGACTTGAAGTTGGGGGCCAAGACTGAGGACAGCTGAAGAATGATTATCGTATCTTGCAGGTAGAGGTAGCGCGACGGCTGGGGCTGGGTTGCATTTTAGGTTGTCCTATGACTAAATAGACTATGAAGATCACTAAAAGGGAAACCCCATCTCGTTATCCATGGTGCGCGCCCTACCAACCCCTGGTACCTTCCTCCTCTTCCACTTGCCACCTTCTCCGCGATGTCGGTATCTGTCTATGCTGGAGCAAGCAAGGCTCCCCAAGCGCCGTGGCATTCACTGTGATGAATGTGACAGAGATGCATTGCATTGCCAAGAGTCGGAGCGGCCATACGCGCCCAGCGTGGCTTTTGTTGTTGGTATCATGCGTGACAGCATCGTAACCAGAGGGCAGACACTCAGTATCATCGCCAAAGCAGGCTGGGAGGTGAGGCTGCAGGCTGCAGCCAACAATGCGCCATTGATACCCGACGCTCAGTTTCCCGAATGGGATCACTCCCCTTGAGCACCCAGGTTGCCTCGCTGCCCTCTTCTTCCTCAATCGCATTGGCATTTTCCAGCGAGAGCAACGCGGAGGGGCATCTTTGGCAAAAAGGGGTCCTCCGTTCAAGAGTTCACATGTTCACAGTATATAACGACCCCGAAAGCTTTCGCCAAGGTCACACCTGAGCATGTCGTTGTGTCGTGACACATGTTCGATCCATCATGGCGCCAAACTCACCCCAACCCGACACTCCAAGCCGACTCTCGTGGAAGAAAAGAGTCACGGCACTCTTTTCCCGGAAGTCAAAAACATCATCTAGCCAGGACTCACAAGGCTCGCTTCATCCCAATATACAACCCCGCCCGACTAAAAGTCGGACATCACTTGATCCACGGCCCGAGAAGGAACAACGACTTGATCGCAGCCCACATTGGTCATCAACCAGACTCACTCCTCGTTCAAGCAATCAAACCTATGGCCAGAATATCTCTCTACCCAGCGTCCGATTTGGATCACCCCTAGAACCCGAGAACAGGCGAGACGCAGAGGCTAGAGCCAAAGAGACCGAAGCGGACACCACGGATGAAACCAAGCTTAGAACGGGACGTGACTCACAGATGCCAGTATCTGGGGCTATCAAGCAGCTGGGACCCAAGACCACACAAGAAGTACTACCTCACGATGGCACAGACGAAAAGGAGAAGGCGGATGAGGAGCAGGGCTTTGAATCCGACACTGCCACGGAACCCGAGCCGGAAGATGAACTGGGGATGGAGAGTGAGGGCGAAGACTTGCCTACCCGAATCCATAATAATTTGAAGCGGGGAGACCCGCTCAAAGGTGACATGGACAGTCGCGAGTTCTTGCCCGCGGGTCTCTTGGTCAAATATGTTACGAGGAGGTCTGTCCGAAAGAAGCTGGAAGAAGAAAATCCCTCCGAAAGCGATATCGATGATTTGGTCAACTTCATTGTCCACCACGCACGGAAGATCTTCGCAACTCTTCTTCTCTGCTTCGAGGGAAACAAGCTTTGTAAGGCCGTGCGAGACTTCCGAAATCACAGGATTGGCAGCAAGATTTCGCCAATCACCGATAGCTTCCTGCCAATTACTGAAGTAAAAAAGGAGGAAGTCCCGTTCTTCGTCGACAAAAATGGACATTGGAACCCGTGGAAGGTATCAGATTTTTGCACGAAACAATGGATCTTTCTGGCACCTAAACTACCACCAAAGGGACCGCTTCTAAAGGTGGACGCCTTGACGCCTCTCCCTTTCATTGAAGCGGAACTCGTCGATGCAGGCGCATTTGGAGAGGTCCACAAAGTTTTGCCGTGCTCATCAAACATTCGAGAGAAAGGCCTGAAGGTACGAATTTTTGGAGATCATGTGATCCCAACCAAGCCCTTAGTCCATGCATAAGTTAAAGAGGCACTGACCATGACTACACAGGAATCCTACATAGCAGTCAAGCTTTTGAAGGATCCAAGTCCCAAAGATGAACAGGAGAAGCGAGAACAGGAGAAGCAATGGACAAAAGAAGTGAAAACGCACCACGAAATCCAAGCCGAAAATCATGACCACATCATCGATTTCATCGCCGCAATCGAGAGAGGTAAGGCTCGCTACCTCCTGTTCAGTTGGGCGGACCAAGGGAACCTACAGTCACTATGGAAAAATCATCCAACTCCGTCGCTCTCGTCGACGCTCGTTGAGGATGTCATTCGGCAGCTCCAAGGACTTGCGGATGCACTTGATACATTACACCACTGTGGGGGAACCGATGAAGACGCCGATAGCTCCTGGAGACATGGCGATATCAAACCGCAAAATATTCTCTCCCGGTCTAAGCAGAAAGTCAGGGAATCGGCCGACCAGCTCGACATTGGCCATCTGATGATGTCCGATCTCGGGTTAGCGAAGCGTCATGATGTTGCAACACAGGTTCGAAACGACCGTACAAGCACTCGAGCAACGACGTTTAGGTACTCACCGCCCGAGCTACACACTCTGGAACAGAATGAATGGACAGCACGATCCAGACGCTACGATATCTGGTCGATGGGCTGTGTGATCCTGGAGTTTGCCATCTGGTTGTTGTATGGCTATCGCTCACTGGAGGATTTTAACAGCAAAATTACTTACGGGCACTGGGGAGACCAATGCCCTTGGTTCGAACCTGGCAAGGGCAAAACTGCAAAGCTTCACGGTGTTGTCGAACACCCAATCAACTTCATTCTGGAGAATGATCCAGAGTGCCAGGGTCAAACAGCCTTACGCGAGTTGGTGGAACTCGTGAGGGACAAGTTGTTAATTGTTGAACTTGGGTCGCAGAAACATTTGCAAAGAACCCCGAGTTTCCGTAGTGGTACTAGTGGTACTACCTTTAACCCACACATACAGGAACAAGGACCTCTACCTACCTTCCAGCTCAACGACGAGGAGGTTCCCACCATTCACGCGCCTGAGGATGACAAAGCGGATAGCGACAGTACCACAAAAGTACGCGCCGAGTCCAAGGATGTCAACGACGCACTACGAGAGATCATCAAGAGAGGCGAACAAAACGAGAAGTATTGGTTCACTGGGAATGACCGCAGCGGTATCACACTTGACATGGATCGCATTACCACAGCTGCAGGCACGAACCTTCTATCCCCTGGAGCGGCGGCGAAATCTGAGGTGTTCGGCCGCCAGGCTCACTTTGACGTTGAAGAGACCCCGGGATTTGGTGGCTTGAACCCCGGATCCCCGAGCTCGTCGACAATGACCGTGATTCTACAGGTAGGCATTCCTCCCGTGGCCCTGAACGACGAAACGTGTCAACATGCTAACTTGTACAATGGTGAAGAATGTTCGTTAAACCTTTTCTGGAACCCCGATTGCATCTTCATGAGGACAGGAAGCTAACAGGGCCTATGGTAATGCGTTAGGAAGTACGGAATCCTATTCTAGTTTAGGGTAGCACATATCATTCCTAGTGGCTAACAGTGATGCTGCAGTATGTATGGTTGGAACCTCCTCGCCCTTGAGATATTCAATGGGATGACGAAAAAGCAGCTCTTTTGCTAATACTTCTGGTAGAAAGTGAGTTCCTAAGTGCAAATCACCAACCCCAGATGAAGTTTGAGAGAAAAGGCTAACTTAAGCATCCGTGGTCAGAATGTGAGTCCATCCATACGTGATCCTGGCGAGCGTTCATGCGAGTCACAGACACTGACTACGTGTTCTGGGTTGATCTAGGCCGTGAGTTTCCCTTCTTTCCCGCTGCCTCCTGTGTTTGGCTACCTTGCTTACCAAAGTCCATCAACAGGCACAGGTAATTCATTATCTCTTCAGTCTCATCCACCCTTACGTCCTCATACGTGGTTTAATAATGCTACTCTGCCAACTGACGGATACTGCGCACGTTGATTATGTGATTACTAATCGTTCTTTGGCTTAGCTCGATCGCACCGATTTCTTCATCGACAACTCCTTTGCACGCAAGGCAATCTCAGCAATGGGCAGAGCGGGGCTGTTCCCCGAAAGTCATGCACAAGCAAGACTATGTGTCAAGTGTCAGGAACTGGATTTCTTCGCACTGAAACTCACCATTCAAGATACATGGCAAGATCTTGCAACCAACCAAAAGACCTGTGACTTCTGTGAGCTACGATGGCGAGCATGCCTTGATAAACAGCTTGAAGCAACAAGTCCCATACGCTTCGACAGAGTGGAGTCGATGCTTCACCTTAACGAACACTCTGAACCGGCGTTGTCGATTTGTCGTGGCCCAGGTAAAACTCAGCTTTGTTCAAGCGACGACCTGTCCCCTGAGTCTAACAATATTTCCATAGAGGAACCTACGACTGAAAGTCGGCCGAGCACCAACCGTATCAAAATTGGACTGCCTAACCTCACTATAACCAGCAATCAGCACTTTGCGCTCATGCGCCAATGGCTTGAGCATTGCGACGGCCAACATCAATGCAAACCGCACCCAAAGAGCATTGTGCCAACCCGAGTTTTGGACCTCGGCACTGGAAGAGAACCCACTGTCTGGCTGTACGAAACCAAGCGTGGAGAGTCATTCAGTTACATCGCACTTTCCCATTGTTGGGGATGGGAGCAACACTTCATGACCACAGAGATGAATATCGAACAGCATAAGAAAGGCATTGCCATTGAGAAGCTGCCAAGAACATTCCAGCATGCCATCAAGACGACACGTGAGCTGGGTATCCGCTATCTCTGGATTGACTCCATTTGCATCATCCAAGGCGACCATGGCGACTTCGACAAGGAGGCGGAGAAAATGGAGTCTGTTTTCAGCTCTGCCTACTGCGTGATAGCGGCTAGCAGTGCGCGCAGTCAACAAAACGGCTTCCTTAATCCCCGGAAAGAGAGGAAAGTGGTCAGACTGACGAAAGAAGGCAGGAAAGGAGGAGTATACGTGTCCGTCTTCTCGGATGACTTCAAGGAGCACGTTGTCCACTCCCCGCTTAGTGAGCGTGGCTGGGTATTGCAGGAGAGGGCGCTAGCGAGGCGAACCATCTACTTTACCGAGTGGCAGACGTACTGGGAATGTGGCGACGGCATCAGATGCGAGTCGATGACTCGGATGGATAAGTAGGTGTATTCCCCGAGACCTCTCCCTTACTATCCGTTAACTAACAAACCATCTAGTAAACTCATTTCCTTCCTTGGCGACCCGAACTTTCCCTCCAAACTTTCGGGCGACACTAGTGATCGCGGTGAAAAGATCCGTTTCTACGAGGGGCTCTACAAGCAATACTCCCGCCTAACCCTCTCACGCGACAGCGACCGTCCCATCGCGATTGCTGGGCTCGAGAAACGGCTCATCCACGATTTGAAATCCTCGGGAGGGTTTGGAGTCTTCGACGACGAACGCAGTCTGCTACAGCGAAGCCTGCTCTGGCAGCGCGGGAGTGAGTTCCCCACTTTAGAAAAGATCGCAGTGCTTTCTCGAGTACCAACCTGGTCGTGGATGGCGTACAAGGGAGGCATTGACTACCTGGACCCCCCATTTGGGGAGGTGGACTGGAACATATCCGAAATCAGGGGAAACTGGTTCGGCAAAGGCAACAGGACCGAGTTGAGCGCCATAACGAGGGAGTTCCGTATGGCAACGACAGGGACGCCAGACTTGGACACTACCTGGGACATCCCGAAGGAGATTAACCCGGACCTGGCGCGACTCAAGTGCGTCGTAGTCGGCGTTAAAAGGCAGAGAGGAGTCTTGGCAGAGAAGAAGACTCATTATGTCCTGATCGTGAGATTGTGGGAACAGAACACCGACTTGGCGACGGAAGAGACTGAGATATACGAGAGGGTCGGCGTCGGAAAGATGCTTGGCGAGTACATCGATCTGGATAACTCGCAACCGCGGGATTGGGTCAAGATCCGGTAGAAGAAAGATTTGCGGGGCTTTTCACATAGACTGGCATCAGCGTGTCTCTTTTGTTTACTGCTTTCATGTTTGAGTTCATTAGCTTCGTCTCACTAGTTTGGAACAGTCATGAGAAAACGAACTTCCGTTTCCACTCGTCCATAACGCACGCGTCTGCTCGGTTATCATCGGTGGATGAGCGTCGTGCACTGCACGATTCCTTCCAACCTAGTCAACCAGGACACTCTGCAAAATACACACTCTCAAAACACCTAAAACAAACGGGTCCTTCAATAACGATTAAAACATGACCACATAAGTAGATGATAAAGTCTTAATCGAAGAAATTTCATGGCATCAGGACCAGATGTGAAAAGAAAATTACACATCTTTCCGCGCAGGCTGTATTTGGCGTGCCGCTGTAACGTATTGTACACGCGCTATAAATGTAGCGGACTGTCTACTGAAGATTGATGGACCTCCTTACCTGCATCATATCCCCCAAAAGAGCATGCTCTTGCATCTCGTTGAAGAGTATATCGCCGCATCCAATTAACATGGAGGTAGGCAAATAAGAGGTAACCAGGACAGCATGCAGTAAGCGGGGCTTTAGGCAACTCGAAGCGGCACACGAACTCTCGGCCATACCTTTTGACCAGCGCTCGATGAAGGCGGTGCGTTGCATACATAGGTAATCACCTACCCCTGGCTTACGATGAGATCGTGGGCAACACGACAAAAATGCTTATCGATGTATCCGACTCGCCTGCCCAAATCGTACAAATCCGTCGGGGCCGTTCCCGATGCACTCACATTTTCAGAACGCTTCGGGCTCGGAACGAACTTGGAAAATAACTGGACGCTTGACATGGAATATGAATTCAGGGATATCCTCCTCGGTGTCCCCCTTTCTCTAAGCCTGGTCATCACCCTTATCTTTCTCCTCCTTCTCCTTAGCCTTCTGGGCCTTCTTGGCCTCTATTTGCTTCTGCTTCTCGAGCTTCTTGAGCTGGTTCTTGGTCAACTTTCCATCTCCGCCCTCAGCGGCCGCCTCTCCATCACCGTTTTGCACCTGGGGAACCACAATAGGTGCACGCGGGTTTCCGTTCCACTTCAGAGGGCGCGTCTCCATGAAGAGTCTGACAGCCTCGTCGTCGACCTTGGCTCTCCTTTCCTGGAAAGCGGCGACGTATGTCTGAAGCTCCTTGATGCAGATTGCCTTGAGCTCGCCGGTCAACATCTCACCAGACTCGTAGGCGACGCGAATTTTCTCCAACTCCTCGTCATCTTCGAGAAAGAAGCGCAAGTACTGGAAGGCGACGTCGACGCTGGTGTCACCTCCCTTCTCGCGGTGCTCCTCAACGGTGACCTTGCCGCCCGAGTAGGCATACTTGTTGATCTTGTTCTTGATTTGGTTGGGGGTATCTCTCATGAAAACTAATTTCAAAAGGTCAACATAGGCTCGGACAGAAGACCGCAGCAACACATGTGGTAGGTTTGGCCTGCGCGTAAAGAAGGGACAATGACTTACTAGCAGACTCGTCGATGGAAGCGGACATCTATACACATGTCAGTAAGGCCATGCTCAATTTTAGACAAAAAAACAAACGCCTAGTACGTACCTTTGTACCGGGACCCTGAAGAGCATCGAGGAAACGGGAGTGAATGAGAGCCGGCTTCGCGTACGAGGTGTTGGTGTTCTTGTACTTCAAACGAGCGGAGACGTCTCTGGTCATTCTGAAGTAGGGATCCTGGTCGATGGCGCAGGGAATGAGGCAGGGAATAGCGACGGTCTTGGACTCATCTTCGCCGAAGATGTGGGGGAAGGACGACGCCCAACTGCTAGCACCCTGGATACTTCCGAAGTGAATACGACCGATGTTGGTGCTGTCGTTGAAGCCGAAGATGGCGCGGGCCTGGTTGAGGGTAATGTGCTTGGACAGGCGCACCACGTTCTTGTAGAAGGCGCCACCCATGAACTGGAAATCGCTGAAGATGAAAGTCTTGTTGGGATCGAAGCCGACGGCAATGATGTCCTTGGCGTTGTTGCTGCAGTAGCCCTCAACTTCCTCGATCGTCCTCTTGTCGGAGAAGAGGTACTTCTCGTCGTCGGTCATCATGATAACCAGAGGAACATCGAATGTATCCTGAAGCCATTTTGTGAACTCGAAAGGAATGGTGTGGCCAACGTGGACGCTGTCGGAGGAAGGGCCACGGCCAGTGTAGAGGAAGAAGGGCTCGCCCTTCTCATAGCGGTCGAGAATAAGCTCGAGGTCGCGATGGGAGAAGACAATGCCTCTCCGGAGGAAGCGATGGGGCTGCTTGCCGGTGACCCTCTCGAGGCGATCGAGCAGGGCTTGGTCGATCTTCTTGGTACCGAACTCCTCGACCAACTTGTTGTAGTCAATGGCCTTGACGACGCCATCCTCGCCGACCTCGCCTTGGACCTGTTCGCGACGGAAGAGAGGCAGTCAGACCAATGCGCCGTACATATGCAAGTACACAGACCTAACCAGAACTGACATTGTAGGGATCCACTGTCTGCTTGGAGGCAGCTTGCTTCTCGATCGCCTCGGGGATGGGCGCCTCCTTGAGGGCCTCGGCGTTAACGTTGGTCGCCATGTTGGAAGATGTCTGTTGTGTGCTGATGGCAACCCAGGTGGGTTGTCGAAAAGTCCTTCAAAAAAAGAACCTCTTTGGCTGACAGTGGTGACTCAAGTGCGAAAGGGCTCGAACGGGTGGCTCGTCCAGGGGAACGAATCGCGACGATACCTCAGACGGAACAGGCACGCGCCGCGGGGGAGGGGCTGCAATTGAAAGCCATTCATCGCATTTTGCCGGGATCTGGAGGGCCCAAACTGACATCAGATTATTTCCGGCAGGCAGCCTCTTACGGCAGATTACAGAAAGTTTTCGGCAGGCAGTACATAATGTATGGGGAAAGATACGCGTTGCGTAACGATCAATTGGCTTACGGTATGCAGTTTGGGAACCCCTCCGTCCGCAAAGTGGGAAGAGCAGTTCCCACCGAGATTGGCATTTGACCTTGCATTGACCCGGGCAGCGCTGGAAGCTATCTGGATGTCGCAAAGGTTTTCCGTCTGTCTGCAACCATGTTGGCAGCACCATGGGTATGTCGGAGCTGCGCCCGTTCGTTAAGGCGCTCGGGTGTCTTCGTCTCTCTTCAGCTTCGCAAAGCTAGTACAGGTACGTTCGCAGCACCCCTAGATTCTGGTCGCAAGCCGTGGAATCCGATCTGCTAAGGGGGCACTTTCTGACGCGTCTCTTGTCACAGCCAACCCAACACTCGCAGGACTCCCGCCTGTCCTCATCGACCGAGCGCGCAAACTAGCCGCTGAGCATCAACAATTGACGAAGCAACTTGAGAGCGACTACGAACCCACAGCCGCGAAGCGCGCCGGCGAAATCTCAAAGGTTGTCGCTGCTCTACAAGAGCTGGACAAGACCAAGGCAGCACTGGATGAACTCAATGGACTTCTGGAGTCAGACGACGCCGAGCTGCGCCAGCTCGCTAACGACGATCTCGATGCAACAAAAAAGCACCTGGAGACTCTGGGGATGAATCTTTCAGCGACCCTGACACCGAAGCACCCGTTTGCGGACATGCCATGTCTGATAGAACTTCATCCTGGGCCAGGAGGCACTGAAGGGCGCCACTTCGCCGACACCCTTTTCCGCATGTATCAAAAATATTGCGAGAACAAGGGATATACTGCGCGGGTGCTCTCGTACCAGGAAGCTGAAGATCGCACGCCAGGCTTGGACGGTGAGGTTCCGATCTCAGAAGCCGTACTCGAAGTAACGGATCCCGGCGCCTTTGCAGCGTTCCGCGGAGAGGCGGGTATGCACCGCGTGCAACGTATTCCTGCGACTGAGAAGCAGGGGCGTACTCACACAAGTGCGGTGGCAGTTTGGGTTTTGCCATCATTCCCCGAAAACAGCACCGATGCCGAGAACGACTTCAACAACCCGGAAAGTGACTTCTACGTTGACCCGACAGAAGTCAAGTCAGAGAAGATGCGCGCGAGCGGTGCCGGCGGTCAGCACGTCAACAAGACAGAATCTGCTATTCGGCTGACCCATATCCCAACCGGTATTCAGGTCAGCATGCAGGATTCGCGATCGCAGTCGCAAAACAGAGAAAGGGCCTGGCGCTTGCTTCGTTCGAGGATTGCGTCGCTAAGGCGAGAACAAAGAGAGGCGCAGGCAAAGGACCTGAGAGACAGTGTGCTATCTCAGGCACAGATGTCGCGCGGTGATAAGATCAGGACGTATAACTACCAGCAGGACCGGTGTACTGATCATCGGAGTGGCCTGGATGTCCACAACCTCCCCAATGTCCTGCAAGGCGGGGAGATCTTGGACAAGGTCATCAACAGCGTGCAATCCTGGCTAACAGCGATGGACATCCGAAACCTCATCGCCCAGGAAGAAGCGCAGGCTAGAGCAGCGGAAGGAGGATCTGATAAAAAGAAGAAAGGCGGCAAGTAAGGCCAAATTCGAGGCGCTCTGATGACGTCTTGCTCACCGCACACTACATACCGGCCACACACAGAGCAGTCTGTGAATCTGTAGAGAGTTCATTTGTGTACAATACCCCTTCGGAACCAAACCACGGCTGGTCAGTTTCTTGACTCTACTCGGTCAGTTTGGATCCCTTTGCGCAGTACTTCTTTAAGTTCGATTTTGCGCGGCGTCGAGCCTTGTTGGAACTGTCGCCAGTGAGCCGATTTATCTTCGTCATAGCCCCGAGCACCTCACAAACACGGCACCGCGATTTTGCACGATCGGCTCCGTCACCAAAAAGCGAGCGAGCGATGGACGGGGGCAAAGCGGACGCCGCTGGTTTTCCGTTGACCAATCAGTGCCGCAGACTTGTAAGTGACCTGCCATATCGGGATGGTGGCGGCCGTTGTGGATCCCCGTGCCAGTGTGCAGCATGCCCGGCGCTTCGTGGGCGTGGGGAACATTGAGCCGTTCCGTTCCATGGACCTGGACAAGAAAGATTTATTGTATCGCGAGTCCCAAACATTGAAGTTGCATGCTGGCATTGAGTCAACCCGAAAGATGGAGAAAACCAGATATTCATCCCCTGTCGCCAACTGCCGACGGAGACATAGCGAAGGCGATCGATAAACGACTCGGGATTCGGAATCGTAGTTTTCGATTTCTTCAACTATTGTTTCCTTCTAGTTCTGCGCGAAATTCAGACGGCTCCGTCATCGTCCGGGCCCGTCCGCATCTACCTTGTAGAAAAGCAGTTCTCGGTCTGAGCCTTGGACGGAGAATGGGTACCTCTTCTTTTCTCCAATATTGCCCATCCCTTCCCTGCGCCGCGGGATGGAGCTATGGTATTCAAAAAGAATATCGTGGATGAGGTAAGACAATATCCATGATTCATGTACGTACCAGGGATTGATATGTACTCGATGACTCCAACACAATGTGTGTGCTTGGTATTGGCTTTTTATCGTTGGAGGTTGACCTAGTTCATGCCATCCTAGGCTGCCGTTATCACCTACATTACATTTGGTCAATGGTACGGCCGTCTCATCAATAACGTCGGTTTTCCATATCTTCTCTCCCCCTCTCTCGACTCACGGATCTCAACTCTTGTCAACCTCCCCAGTTGGGATGACGAACATGCCCACCAACACACGGCGCACGTAACCCACCCATCCCATGCTGCACCAACAACACAATCAAACCTGCTGTGCAAGTCCGAGATCAGATGGTGCTACTGGTCTGATCTTGTCAACCTGTGCGGTATATGCATATCCATCCTACCTCAGTTGTGACTTGCGACCAACAGCCTGGTTTTTCATTGTTTTATATCCCAATATTTGCACAACCGGTCGCATCTCAACTTCCAGGACGGGTAGGTGCTTAAAAGAGGGACTGTGAAAAGTAAAGGACGGGATTATGATACACACCGTGGGCATGCAAGCAAACGCTGTTTTTGTGCGTGACGGGAGACCGGGACCGGGACCAACCACCCTTTCTTTCTAAGCCCCGTCCGTCCTTCCTATGACTTTGTCCTCCCAACAGCAGCGTTGATGCTTGATGAAGAGGGATCCCAGGTAGAGGAGCCGCGCAACTGCAGAATTTCCATTGGACCTTTTGCTCCTTGAAATCCTTCTGTCATATTAACATCACCGTACATGTGGCATAACGAAAATAAAAAGAGCCATCGGCTATAATGAGCCTCGAAAGAACCCTAACAGTGAAACCCCAAACTTTTAACTAGGCACCAACAAGAATGAAGGAGGCGGTCGCGGAAGGGGAAGGCTGTTAATAGTTAGCTAGTAGCCATGTCAACGCGAAAGCTAGGCAGGGCGGAGTGGAACTCCAGCTTCAGATCACTTCCCTTTTCTGTTTAAACTAGGGATCGATCCATTCTGAAAATAACCCATTTTTACTGAAATTTTCAATTTTCTGAAATTTCTGAAATTTCTGGGACCGTGCACGAGTCCGTGCCCCCCTTCACATACGACTCTGGGTGGCCAGTTGAGACCCCAACATGCCCTGATTTCCCCTTATTTGAGTTACGTGCCCTGAAATTATGGAAAAAATGTTCATTTTTGCATGAAATTTCTGGAAATTTCAGAAATTTTCTACGTTCAGAAATTTCAGATCGTTCCCTAGTTTAAACTAGTTGGAAATTCTGATCTGCCATCGCTCGTCGATTTCTAAGCCTATCGTTGCTCCGTTGGGAGTTGGAACGAAGTACACTATCTCGCAAAGGAGGAAGCTCCTGTCTTTTGTCGTTCAAGTACTTCATGGTGAGATTTCTCCCTCTCTCCCTACCTCTTACCTGTACAACCTCTCTCTTTTTTTCTCCTCTACCCTTCTCCTCCCTCTTCTTTATACCGCACGGGCCTTCTCCCTGTCGGTTGTCATCTCGAAAAAGAAGAAGTCATCATCTCAAGATGCGTTTAACCACGCTAGTCTCGTTGCTACTCGTAGCGGTGACAACTGCCACCGCTGGCGGTCCTAGCTTCGGCCAGGCTGAGAAGAAGTACCTCGAGCACGTTGCCAACAGACTCAAGAACCATGCTGCTCAGGTCAACGCTGCCCCGGTTGTTGAGCGCGAAGTTGCCAAGGTTCAAGAGCCCAAGTTTCTGAATGACAACACTACAAGTGAGCTTATATCCACCTTGTGAACGCAACTTTGCTCATCAAACTAACACATGGAACATAGAGTTCGCCGTCGACGGGAAGAACATTCCCGATGTAGACTTTGACGTGGGAGAGTCCTATGCCGGCACCTTGCCCATCAGCCAGGAACCCGAGGAGACGAGCGAGCTGTTCTGGTGGTTCTTCCCATCTACGAACCCGGCCGCTAAGAAGGAAATTCTGATTTGGCTCAACGGTGGTGTAAGTTTGCCCTTCATCAAACCCCCCGTCCCACCCCTCGGAAACAAGCAGCCTATCTAACAAGTCATCCCCTCACATGTAGCCTGGCTGCTCCTCCTTGGAAGGTTTCCTCCAAGAAAACGGTCCCTTCCTCTGGCAATACGGCACCTACAAGCCCGTCAAAAACCCCTGGAGCTGGCACACCCTGACCAACGTGATCTGGGTCGAGCAGCCGGTCGGCACCGGCTTCTCGACGGGCAACGTGACGGCCACTTCCGAAGAGGACGTGGCCGCGCAGTTCATGGGTTTCTGGAAGAACTTCATCGACACCTTCGCCATGCAAGGGTACAAGGTGTACATCACCGGCGAGTCGTATGCGGGTCTTTACTGCCCTTACATCGCCTCCGCCTTCCTCGATGCCAACGAAAAGACTTACTACGACATGTCCGGCCTGATGATCTACGACCCGGTCATCTCGTGGGACGAGGTCGCCGAGCCCATCCCCGTCGTCCAGTTCACCGAGTACTGGTCCGGTCTTTTCCCCTTCAACGACACCTTCCGTGCGCACATCAAGTCTGTTGACGCTAAGTGCGGCTACTCCGACTTTGTCTCCCAGTACCTGGTCTACCCGCCCAAGGGCCCGCAACCCTCCAAGTTGCCTGGTACCGATAAGTTCGGCACTACGCGCGACGAGTGCTGGGGGTTGTTCTACGAGATCTTCGACGCCATCTTGCTGCTGAACCCGTGCTTCGACATCTACCAAGTCGCCACCACCTGTCCCCTGCTGTGGGACGTTCTTGGCTTCCCGGGCTCAATGGAGTACCTGCCCGAAGGCGCTGAGGTATACTTTGACCGGGACGATGTCAAGAAGGCGATCCACGCGCCTGAGAATGTCAAATGGTCCACTTGCTCGGAGCAGGATGTGTTCGTAGGCGGACGCGACCGGTCGGAGCCGTCTTCCTTCCACGCGCTGCCGCACGTTATTGATGCCACCAAGAACGTGATCATCAGCCACGGCGCGCTGGATATGGTCCTGATCGCCAACGGCACGCTCCTGGGTATCCAGAACATGACGTGGGGCGGCAAGCTGGGCTTCCAGAACAAGCCTGACCAGCCCTTCTATGTCCCTTATAACGCCATCTCGGACCTGTCGACGCTGGCGGCCGGTGGCGTGTTTGGATCCTTGGGCAGCGAGAGAGGCTTGACCTGGGTCCAAATCGACATGACTGGACATATGGTGCCCCAGTATGCCCCGTCGGCGGCGTACAGGCAGCTCGAGTTCTTGCTGGGCAGAGTCAACTGCTTGAACTGCACGGTCCCGTTCACGACGAACCCGGATGCGCCGCAGAGTCAGCAGCCTTTGGGCAAGGGCACGGCACCTCAGAGCTGGAGCAAGTTCTCGGGTAAGAAGGGGGGCCATCACGGAGGTGGAAAGGGCAGGTTTGTCAGGTAAAGAGGTGTGATAATCATGGGGTTTATGACGGATAGGAGTTCAGATACCAGTGAAAAGACGAGAATGAGAATGGTCAATAAATTTCCTAAATGTTGTGTTGAAACCTCGTCAGCTCGTAAGGAACTTCCCCATAGAACGAGATCGACAAGAAGTACTAAATCGTAATGCATCACTCATGAATGTCCACGTCTTCATGCCTCCTTTTAAATTTCCCTCCAAAACGATCAGTCCTAAGCATGATATACATACAAACATATACGTTAGTGAAACATTGAATTGTTGAAACCGTTCCTTTTGATAACCAATACCAACACAAAGAGTGGAATGAAATAACACACAGGGTACTCGCAGTCCCTCAACCAGTCGGTGGACGCCGCAGTCGCTGGTCTCCCTCCTCCTTTTAAAAGCTTCAAGAATGGGTACGCGGGTATATGCTCGCGTGTGAGCGTGTCGCGAGGATGGCTTCCCCCATCGTATGCGACCCAATGACGACACATAACCTTACACCAACGCCATGCTAAAATCAAAACGACAATGAGGTAGTGTACAACGCGGCACCAAAAGGACAGCCCCCAGAGGTTTGGGCACATGTCGTCTTGCGGTGCTGTGGAAAGAGCCTTTCGTTGTGGCACTTCCACCGGCCTTTTCTTATCCAGATTGAGCGGAGACCAGGGCGAACCGGATAGGTCTCGCAGACGCTCAATGGCGGACAAAGGCCGCGCGGCAAGGGCAAGTAAGCATGAAATAAACTCTGAAACGGCCTCAGGGCACGAACGGCTAGAAGGTCATCATCGCTCAGGCCCAGATATCCCTTCAAGCCTTCTCCATGTTGCGTTCCCTTGCCATCTTTCTCAGCTCCAGGACGCCCATTATGCCCGACTGGCGAAGTCGCTCGAGGATCAGCTTCATGCCCTCTCGACTCTTGCCTAATTGGTCCTGGGTCTTCTTCGAAGCCAGGCTCTCAATGCTCCGCTGCATACCGTGGGCACCAAGCCGAGAGAAGAAGCCGCCCTTCTCTTGTTCGGCTTCGTGCGTGTGCAAGTGACCCAGCTTATCGCGAATCCGCTCTCCAAAGCGAGATCGAAATACCACCGTCGTGGCAACATCAGTCGTATTTCCATTATCATTAGTGTTCTTCGGAATCGTATAGATCTGCTTCTCCACCACCGACAGAACGCCAGCAAAGTTCAGGTTCCGGCTTTCGGTCGACATCCAGCCCTCCTTCATGTCCACAACGCTGGTCTCCAGGATATAGGACGCCTTCTCGGTCGTGGCACCACCGGTAATGCTGGTGGGGAGCATTTTCATGATAGCAGGTGGCATGCGCGACTTCTTGAGGTGGATGCGAGTCGTGTGTAGACGGCCGGTGACCAGGTCGACATGCGACGAGAGGGTGTCGGTGCTCATGACATGCTGGGAGAAGGGATTGAGCTGCGGGGAGCAGTACCGGAGGAAGAAGGCAAGCGTGACGGTCGGGAAAGGATGGCTATAGGTGTGGTTGGTAGTGTGCGTGAGAACCATTTTGACCGAGGAATATGACAAGGCTCGTTGCTGATGCGGTCTGGGCGGTTTCGGAACGTATCGATTGGCGCAACGATGGGACTATGGAGAGCTCGATTTCGGATGACCGGTTCCCGAGGCTGGATGTATATAGGGAGCACGGTTCGAAGCTAGGCTCGGGCGGATGGGCTGGCTCTAGAGAGTAGCTAGCAATTGCTTGCCAAAACGTGGGCAGACTGGAGTGAAGTCACTGGAGGTGGCGATGTTTGGTCGTGATGGACGATGTCGGGACGTATCGTGTAAGGGTTATCTGGGAAAAGCGCAGCTCACGATCGATGGTAAAGAAGATTTGACATTGGAACAGGGTACGGCCACAAGAAGCTGTCAAATCCTCTTTTCCACGGTGCCGGGGTGACGATGATGGTGGTTTGAAAATTTGAGTACGAATGGAGGAGTAGAGCGAGGTAGAGGCAGTGGTAGATAAGGCAGGAAAGTTGGGGAAGATGGAGGAAAGATAGGTTGACGTGGGGCAGGCAGGATCTGTGACTTGGGAAAAGGTACCAAGAGCCGAGAGCAACGGAAAAAGCGATGATGAAAGTGACCCGACGACGAACCGACGGGATGGGCCGATGTTTGGAAGAACCACCCGACACTACAACTGGGGCCGATGGATAAGGTACCAAGACACTAACGGGCACCGCTTCCACTTTGCGGGAAGGAACCTTGCTCTGTAAATACAAAGTGGAAAACAACTGAAGGTGCTTGAGTTCTGTAAAGATGCAGAGTGGAGGATCGTGAAAGTGTTTCTGTCGGTGGTTACTTGTGCTACAATAGCGAAGGGTTGGGTGGCCAAAGCTGGAGGTATAAGACAAAGAAGAGACGTGGAAAACCCAAAGGGCCGCAGATGGAAAATAAGGAAATGAGGGGACTGCGAAACTCTGACGATCATGGGCTCATTTAAGTTGCTTCCGATATCATCGAGCGCCTGCCCATTGTCCGTCCCAGGTGTGTGACACGGAAGCTGCCACTGCTCCTTCGACGGCAAAAGACATCGTCATCACCATCATGCAATCCCCTCCTCCTACTAGCGCAAGCAGCTCGTGTGCGTAACAGTGCAGCAATGCGCACCCTGCAATAACCCGGCCTGAATGCCCTCAATCGTGCCATGAATGACATTGAGAGCGAGACCAGCCTTGCAGTAATGTTTGAAAGACAGATTGGGATAATAAAGATGAGTTGGGACCTTGAAATTGTGGTCATACATCCTTTCACCGAGTTAGTATGTGTATCATCAAATGTTTGATACGGTTGCTTCCTTGGGCTTTTGCTTGACGGAAGGTGTTTTCCACTGCCAGTCATTGCCAATGCAGTCTTCGACTGGCGGCCAAGTGCCGGGGTGCTTGGCTTAGTAATGCCACAATTTTCAACCGCTTGGTGCACGGGCGCAACCTTTAAAAGTGGGAAGCCTGCTGTGTCTCACTTTCAAACGCCCGCTGCCGTCCTACTTGCCTGCCGAAGCTGCATCTATTCACCTGGCAGCAACCTATTGCAAAGCGCAATGCAATGCACAGGCTGCTTAGTCATTCTACTTGCGCCCATCCAATCCTTCAATAGGCGCCAGCGTTAACATTCCACTTCCATTTTAGCTGCCCTGCTGCCCTCTCGGATTCCCCCGACCCCCAACCCTCCCGTTCATTTCTTCCTCCAAGCAAAACTTTCAACTTGCGACACGACGGCGAATCAGTCAGCTGGCCATCACAACTGCATCGGCCGACCAGCGATTCATCAATTCCTTTCTTTCCCAGCGCCGTCGCTTTGTTTAGCGTCCACGACCAACCTCGCGCGATTCCTCACCATTCCATCAACGCACCGAACGACGACCGTCGATCTGAGCCAAACGTGATCCGCGACGCTTCACGATTCCACGGCGAAAACCGACCATATCAATCCAGCCACCGCGTGACAGCGTGTTATCGTTCCGCCACCACCTCGGCATTATCAAACCGCTCTCTCTTTCCTTTTGCTTCGCATACTGACATATTTCGAGACTCGATATTTTCTGGCTGTTGGCTCGCTGGGCTAGCCTGGAAGGTGATCTGAGTCTCTGGCTGTGGCGCAATTGATTTGATATCTGGGACGGGAAACAAGTGCGAGTCTTCCAACAGTACCATTCATCCCCCTTGTACTGGTTGTTGCAGTCTCGCCGGGCCTTTGTACTTTCCTTCTCTTTATCTGTCACTTTGTGTCTCTTCTTACGAGTACATTCAGAATTGACTCAGTCTAACTCTGCAATATCAAGAGCCAAAAAAAGAGAGGAACAAGGAAACATTTTTGCTGAAAGGGGACAATTCACTACCAGCTGAGACTTCGCAGAAATCATTTTCACAAGCCCCAGCCCCCAACTCGTATCATACGTCAACATTGTTTAGGAGAGTCTTCTAATAGTACAGTGTTTGCCTTGGGCGTGGTGTCACTTCTGGATCCTGTTTGGCATCCCAGTTGCGCAACCTATGACCATTGCCTCTACAGTCAACAACATATCAACCTGAGCTCAAGATGGAGTCCTCCGTCTTCTTCAAGTTCAAATCTAACAAAGAGCCCACCCGTGTGGAGTTCGACGGAACTGGCATATCCGTCTTCGAGCTAAAACGTGAAATCATTCTGAAAAGTGCGCTCGGCGATGGCACTGATTTCGACCTCGTCATCGCTGCCGATGAGAGCTTCAAGGAAGGTAAGTACAATCCAAGTGGATGTCAAAATAGCTATGCTCAGAACGCTGACACGGGTCCAGTTCACGATGATGATACAACCATCATTCCAAGATCAACCACGGTCATTGCCCGCCGCATGCCCGCCAAGGTCCAGGGTAGGGGAGGAGCCGCTCGCTATGTCTCGGGCAAAATGCCTGTACATGCAAAGAACTCATCACGCAAAGAACAACCCATTGTCAAGGCCTTGGCGAAGCAGGTCGCCAACCCAGTCGTTCAGCTTAACAGTGCCATGACTGAGGAAGAGAAGATGGCAGCCGTCTTCCAAGCTCAGACGGAGAATTTCACCGCTAGGGAGGAGGAAATGGCTACGTACGTATACTTCCCTCCGCTCTTGTTAACCGTGAAATGTGTTGATATTAACTCGGATGTTTAGGCAGCAATATGTCGCTAAATCTGGCCCCAAGAAGCCTGCGAACGTCCCTGACCATGACCCTCCGCAAGGATACATCTGCTACAGGTGTGGCGAGAAGGGTCACTGGATTCAACTCTGTCCAACCAACGACAACCCGGACTTTGATAACCGCCCCCGCGTAAAGCGGACCACCGGCATCCCCAAATCCTTCCTAAAGACGGTAGACAAGGCAACCGCTCTAGGTCAAAATGGGGACGGTGACGAAACCAAGACCCCGTCCGGCATCATGGTTAATGCCGACGGAGAGTTTGTCATTGCCGAGCCTGACAAGGCCTCATGGGAACAGTTTCAGGCCAAGGCCAAGTCGAACTCTGCAGCCCAAAAGGCTGCTCCTGAGGGAGATAAGGAGATTCAAGAGCGTGGGCTGGAGTGCCCCATCGACCACAAGTTGTTCATAGACCCAATGAAGACACCGTGTTGTGAGAAGACGTATTGCAATGATTGCATTACCAACGCCCTCATTGAGAGCGACTTCATCTGCCCTGGCTGCAAGTCCGATGGCGTACTTATCGATGACTTGAAGGCGGATGAGGAGGCAGTGGAGAAGATCAAGGCTTTCCTTGCGGAAAAGAACAGTAAGGCGAAAGAAGGGTCCCAGAGCCCTGGCAGTCCCAAAAGCCCGACAGCAGCAAAGTCTCCGTCATCTACCGACGCTCATGCCGCCGAAACCAACACTGAGCAAGCCAAGCCAAAATCCGAATCTCCGACTCCGACAAACACTGCAGCATCTGCATCGCAGCAAACCTCGCATCAACAGACATCACAGGCGTCAAGTGCAGCATCGATGCAATCCGGCTCCACCGGCAAGACAACGCCACCAACACAGGCCAACCAGGGACAACAAAGCCAGCAAGTTTCGAAAAAGCGCCCTGCCGAAGATGCCCTGGAGAATCCCAAGATCCCCAAGGCGCCCAAGGCCATGCAGCAGAAGGCTCAACAAACCCAGCAGCAAGCCATGATGGAGCAAATGATGAACGGAGTGACTGGCATGCCTCCCATGAATGGCATGAACCCCATGAACTTTTCACCTCAAATGTTTCCTGGCATGCCCATGATGGGCAATTTCGGAGGTATGGGAATGCCCAACATGCCCATGGGCATGATGAACATGATGAACCCAATGATGGCCGGGGGGATGGGACCTGGCTTCCCCATGAACGGCGGGATGGGCCCTGGTGGCTTCCCCGGTGGCTCCGGCGGAATGCCGAACGGCAACAACCCCGGAATGTGGAACAACGGCATGGGCATGAACGGCCCGCACGGCGGCGTTCCCAACGGTCCCAACATGGGTGGCACCATGGGACCAGGCGGTGGGAGAATGAACATGATGAACCAAGCAACCGGCATGGGTATGCACAATGGCGGCGGCTATCAATTGCAGCAGCAGCAGTTCAAGAATTTCTCCAACCAGCCCGCTGATGATGATGACGCTTATTTTCGGAAGCCCGTCAACCCGCACCGCCATCAGAACCGTCAAAGGCGGGTCCGGCCGAGTGATTACCGGGAACTGTAGGGGCAAGCAAGACCTACGAACTAGGTGACGCCGGTTTCTCAACACCACGCAGCAGGCTAGGATAATCTGTGCGACTGCTCAAAACGTATTCTAGCGAACCGGCAAAGAACGCACATACTTGCGATGCACGATAATAGTCGACACCTTTCAAGATCTGTCGGTTCATCGTCCACAACATCACAGCATTGACTTCTTTCTACCCTGTCAACGACGAGATTTGAGTCATCAAGGACACGGGCCAGAAGACCCGGGAGAACAAGGGCATATCGTGTACATGCACAGCATATTACGGCATTCGAAAGGGAGAAAAGCGGCAACATCACCAAAACAAGATTCAACGAAATTACCCAGATCAGGAAGTTACGAGAGATGGAAGGCCCTTTCAAGGAACGGCCAGCCAGTATTCATCCACTCGCTTTTTTTTTCTTGGTAGCATTGGAGGCGTTCTAATGGTTTTTCTTTTCTTTTCTTTTCTTTTCTTTTTTTTTTGTTGATTTTGGAGGGGGGAGGTTGGGTTTTCCCTTTAATCTCGAAACTATCATGGAAGGAATGGAGGGGTAGGTGGAAGGGTGGGTGGTTGGTTGGGAGATTAAGGGAGGGAAGGAGGGGCCGGGCAGGATGGCAGGATGGATGGATGGCTGGATGGTCACGGGCGTGAAAGGCGTAATATACGTGGTTGATGGATGGATGGACATGAAGGCATGCAAACGAAACATCTAGGGGAAGGAAATTGAGAATGACGGCAAATGATGGGACGTTATGAAAAGAAAAGAGAAGGGCGGTTTGAACTTGGGGAAAGGGGACTTTAGTGACCGCTACTACTTGGCGGTTGCTCTCTTTCTTTGATGATGGTTGGAGGGATCATGACAGGACAGCGAAGGAGAACATCGGCATGAACCGACTTCCGCGCCATCCCCCATGATTCCTCCGTTTAAATAGGCAATGGACGACCTACAAGTACGGACTTGACTTACCGTGTGTCTCCCACTCGCTCCATCTTTTATAGTACTTTGATTTTGCTGCTACGTGTTTACCCTGTTTAGATTGCTTTCGAGTTCTAGGAATCGCCATAGAAAACAAGTGTTCTAATTTAAACTTTCCTCTCTGGTGTTCTGTGTTTGACTGTGACGTGTTTCCAAACATGGCTTGAAGTGAATAAACTCCAGCGCAATGCATAGACTCAAATGCCTACCCCCATCATGACCACATTGCCCTATTCACGAAATCCAGGCGAAACGACAGGAATACGTGGATTATCATTACTACACAGTTTCACATTATATAACCCCCTCTCTATTGTGGCGGCACGAAAGGTTTAACCAACATCTCGCTAAACTTCTCCAGCCTCTCCTTACCACGGACCTCCTCCACCAGCAGCGGCATCTTGACAACGTTGAACTCGTCGTACAGCTCCTCGATCTGATCCAGGTACTTCTTCTGCATCTTCCTGCGGGCTGTGCACTGCTCGCAGTCGGATCCCGGCTTGGGGAACAGGAGCTGGTTGACCACGATGCTGTGGGTGTCGATGCCGTAGGTGGCCAGTTCCTGGATCATGCGCTCCGTCTCGTACAGCGACAGGAACTCGGGGATGCACACGCACACGAACGTGGTCAGGCGCTCGTCCTTGAACTGCGTGTTCACCTCAGAGATGGTCGCCCGCAACGTCTCCAGCTTCTCCATCATCTCGTTCAGGTTCTGACCGTTGGGCAGCGTGCCGTTGGAGCCGAGGAAGCCGTTGAGCAAGGGACCGTATTGCGAAGAGAGCTGCGAGACCTTGGCGAGCGCCTTCTCGAGGACCGAGGGGAACTGAAGGAAGCGCAGCGTGTGGCCGGTGGGCGCAGTGTCGAAGATGATGGTCTCGTAGGAGAGCGACTTGACTTGCTTGAGGACTTCGGCGAAAGACATGGCTTCGTCAATACCGGGGATCTGTGATTTATATATAAGATTCAGTACATGCTATAGCCCTTTCGTTGTGTGTCATGCGCCAAAGATCAACGTACCGCAAACGCCAAATCCTGCATCATGCCACCAACACCACCCATATCACCAGCACCCTCATTCTCGCCCTGGCCAGCCAGGAGATCCTGGATGCTGCCGTTGGGGTCAATCTCCATAGCGCTTAGGTTGGTAAAGCCATCGATCAGACGCGCCTCCTTGCCGAACTTTTGGCTGAAGGCGTCACTGAGGTTGTGGGCGGGGTCGGTGGAGATGAGCAGGACCGAACGGCGGACCTTGGCCAGCTGGATAGCCAGAGAGCACGAGGTTGTCGTCTTGCCGACACCGCCCTTGCCGCCGACGAAAATCCAGCGCAGCGAGCGCTGGTCGAGAATCGACTGGAGGGTGGGCTCCAGGTGGTCGTCGTCGGCGTTGATAACTGCGGTAGACATGATGATGATGTCGCGGGTTCGGTATCGCGAAATTTGTGGTTGTTTCGTAAAAGAATGGGTATATAGGTAGCGTTCGAACGAAGAACAACAAGAGGTTGAGCTGAACTGCGCAGGTGTGTGCTGTTGTCTTGTCAGGGGCGAGTGTGGACGGAGTGAGGCCTAGAATCAGTTGGAATCGCAAAGTCGACCTCCTTTTGGGACGCGATGTCGGGCATCCCGTCCCCCCTCGTCCCCTCCAGTGAGAAGGGACAACGTCACTGGGCTTTGGTGGGGTAGCTGTACCTCTAGGGGTACCTTAGGTGCCCCTGTGCCTTATCACTGATAGAGGCAGTGACGACCTCCCGTACCTAGGGAAAGCCTCGCAGCCCCTCACCAGCGTCCATGGCGGGAGTAAACATACCCCTGAATAGGGCAGAAGGCGATCCTCATCCCCTCAGCAACTCAGCCTCTCACAAAGGACCCGAGGGGAAGGAGAAGCGTGGCTATCCGGCCCTAGGGGTGGAGAAGCAAACATTTAAACTTCATGGACTTAAACAACCTCCCCTTCTGGGTGCGGATGACCTTTTCATTCCCTTTCATTTGTCGCAATCTGACTACAGATCTACTTCTACCTCGTAGGTAGAAACACATGCCTTAAGGTATCTCTATTCTAGCCAAGTTCACCTGCTCCGGAAGCTATATTTGAGGCCGGAACACCATCGCCCTTTCACCTATCTTCCACGCCAATGGACTACCTGCCAAGTTGTTCATCTAGGCTCGAATGGATATTGGATCCTATCCTGATGATTCACAAATTAATAAGCCACTCCATCAAGCCGGACATCATGAAGGAGAACGCCGTTGAAGGCATGTTTCCACTCCAGCGGGGACATCCTTAGTCCGGAAGAGGTTCACCCACCACGCTTTGTTCCGGCCTTCTTACCGTTCCGCGGTACACCATATCCTGGGCGTGAAACTGCAGGCTCAACATCCCCGGCGTGGCAGCCAATGCCATAAAGGACTGGTTGTTTCGGTACCTCTAAACGGCCGCCATCCCCGCATTCGTCCCGGACCGAAAAAGGGTTTCGGAAGCACTTCCGAAGGCCATGCGCATTATATATGGGCACTACTGCAGCGGCCGTCCCCCGGTTTGAGCCTCAACTACTTCAAATGATCAATCAGAACCAGAGGCTCGAAACTTCGCCCTCCCTCATTTGCCGTGGTCCACCAGCTGTGCGCTATTCTGACCGCCGTGGCATCGATGCCCTTGGTTGGTGGGCAGCGCTAAGCAACAGGGATGAAGCCATTGAGCTTCAGAGGAGCAGGCCCAATAACCCAATATTGCCATCCATGATGGAGGAAACAGAAAACAGCCTTGACAAAACCCGCTGTCGTGACTCTTCTTCCGTCTAGAGTATATAAAATCCGACCTGTCTCTGGGACGAAACTCCCTTCTTACAGAGCCTCTTACCGAATCACGCCTTACGATATCGGAACTCATATCCACACTCGCGTTTCACGGCAGCAGCGAGGCAGCACTCAGCAGACCGAGAACAGAATCATACAGCGAACGACTACAGCACAGAAGAAACATCAAGACACCGATTTCAGCTTATAACTTTGCGAAGATCACGGCATCTAAGAGCATCCGGAGGCACTAGCGTCACGCTGCCTCTCAGTCACTGGCTGACGTCGATATACACGAAACACAGTCCAGTCAAAGACTCTGGCGAAGGGTCTCAGGGTGTCACGTTGTAGACAAAGCTCCAGCTCCAAGCCGGCACCTTTAGCTGAACGGCAGCTGCTAGCGAACGAAGAAGCGAAAGACAAGGTTCCTGCTCCTACACTCAGGATGGCGGACCGCAAGCCTTCGGAAGCTGTGCCGACCACGAGCGGAAGACAGTCTCATGCGATTCCTGCAGCATCATTCCGTGCGTGCGCCACCTTTTCGTTTTACAAACCAGCTTATCTCAACTACACATATTTTCAACCTCGATAAAAATCTTACTACCACTTACAACTGCCCCTACACTCTTACCCCAGATCTTGTTTTTTTTTGCTACTACCTTCTTCCCCCATGCCATGATTCTATATAATAGCTGAACGTGGACCACATGTCTGACCTGTCATGGACCAACCAGCAACCCATAATTCGCCGAGGACATGGCTTATAACGTCCGCACTCACGCCACTCGCTATCCGGCTTATACGCCAGCTCCTAGCGCATGGTGACTACGTAGTCGCCTGCCTGCCACCACAGGAGGTCGAGCACGAAGACCGCAGCGCCGAATTCCGTGAGCTCATCAACGAGTGTAAAAGTAACCGCAAAGATCGTGAAGGGTGGAAGGACCGGATCCGCCCCATCCGGTGTGATAGCCGCGTCATGGGTCAGTGCGGCGCTGCCGTTGCTGAAGCCGTCCAGATTTTTGGGAGGATTGACATTATGCTCTGTTGCAGAGCCGAAGGTAAGTGAATTGCCAACATACATGGATATATCACGACTATGGCCCGCTGATGCTTCTTGTGTTTATTGTAGCTGTTGTGGGGACCGTCGAGGAACTATCAACTAACCCTGCGACGCAGAACCTTGTGAGGGACCAGTTCGAGACTATCTACTTCTCGCAGGTGAACTTCATCAAGGCAGCTCTACCACAGCTCAGAGCGCAACACACAGGCCATATCATTGTTTTGACAAGCATTGGTGGTCACATTGGGACACCAGGCATGTCCTTTTACACAGCTGCCGTTTGGGCGCTCGAAGGCTTCTGTGACTCGCTAGCATACGAGATTGCGCCATTCAATATCAAGATGACGATTGTGCAGCCCAATAAGGAGATTTTGAGCCTAACCAACAAGCTCATCTTCTCGCCGCCACTACCCCAGTACGAGGCCGACCTGAACCCGGCTCCAAACATCCGGGATGTACTGTCTACCGTCCTCAACTCGAATCCGGACACGTACATTGAGCAAAGCGAAGACGAAATACAGTTCCGCTACCCGAAACTTCCGCCCGCTACCTTGGACAAGCTAGTCATGGAGACGGTGCATGCCTTGACAGCCATTGGCGGGCACGAGAACCCGCCGGCAAGGCATATCGTCGGGTTTGAAGGTGCTACTGCCGTCAAGGAGAAACTGAAGACGGTGACGGAGGAGCTGGAGGACTTTGTTGAAGTCAGTCTGGCAGTGGACATCTTTGACAGTGAGCTCAAGGCTGAGGCAAGGAAGGGTAGGTTGGGAATGGAGGCTACACAGGGCATGGGAGCGGGCGAGGGTTCATCGAGTGCGGGAATGGGGTTGGGTGGTTACCCTGGCATGGGACCGATGTCATGATAATGCCAGGCTCTTCAAACGTCAAAATACTATTAGGGTAAGGGTTGCGGACAAACTAAAGAACTTAAATTCAACTGTTTTTCTTTTCATCAATTCTCGGGTCAGCAGAACTTGATACCATGTAGGCTACCTTGATAACTCACTACTAGCCTCCACCGTCTAACCATTTCAAACGAATGGTAAAAGAAGATTACGAGAACCATCACGGTGCTCAGAGGCTCAAGTAAATATCAAACCCCATGGAGTCGCCGTTTCTTCGCTGTGAGGGATGCCCGTTCTTCGGAGGTACTTCTGGACCCTTGGCCGGCGTTTGCTCCACTTCCCGGCCGGGGCCCCGGATGGTCGGAATCGGTTAGAGGTACGTACCCGGAAGGCGGGGGAAGGAAGCTGTTTAGAGCTCGGGCCGCCACTATAGTACTATTCTACACTACAGTGTACAGCGGGTGGCTCCCTGTATTCTAGCACCAAACCCCCACTACCTACCGCAACACCAACCGGCACCAATCTGTCTATAGGTGGGTTCGGCCTAGTGTATTCAACGATTCACCGAACGAAGGAACTTCGACCACCATTCATACAAGCCCGGACGGGACTCGATGCCCGCTCGAAACAACCAACTTCTTTACCTAGTTTCGACAGTTACCTCCCTACCACCTAGACCCCCTTTTGGCATAACCAACACGTACAGACGCAAGGACAGCAGGTGCGGAACTACAAGGCAAAGCAACCTAGGCAAGGCAAGGTAGCGGCAGTCGTGTGCCTGCCCGATGCTTCGAAGCTCCTCTTGGACCCCGACAATGTCCCTTCTCTCCATCTAAAGGAAGCTAGCAACACAACCTCGACAGCATCCCACCGCATCCCCAAGGCACAGGAATGACCTCGCCGAGACGACCATGACTCCGGATCCTTTCCTGCCCGTCGCGCCGGCGAGGGTCAAGACGCTGGTGTTGCCCATAGGAAGGATTAAGCGTGACCGCTTTGACACCTTTGTCAAGAGCCTAAACACCGAGAATGTCGTCCAGCTACGCGACGTCACCGCCGATGGCCGGCCAAACAGAAGTAGGGACCGCCAGCTTGTATCCAAAGATCCATTAGAGCTTCCGCTGACCCGCGTATCTGCCTCTGCTAGATATGTTTACTCCTCTGGCCTTCCCCGACGGCGCCATGTTCTACGATCTTATGACCCACGTCCCACCCCCTTCGCACCTTGCGCTGGTGCCTTTCGATCTATACCGCGAACCGCTGGCCCTACTTGCCATTGCCGATGGCTCCGAGATCAATAATGTCGTTCTCAGCAAGAGGCAATCTGGCGGCAGGACAGTCGCCGAAACAAACATACGCTCGCTTGATCAGGAGTTGGAAGACCTAAGGGACCGCTACCCCAGGATACTCGTTCACCAAGTCTTGCTGTTCGACTATGTGCCCTCCGGAGAAAACCCAATACCAATTCCTGAAGGCATCGTTACAATCCCGCCACCCGAGCAGCACAAAAGAACCACCATGAAGACGGTCATGTGTGACATATCCTCGTTGATTCTGGCCGAGATGACCACTCTCGCCAAATCATATGAGGGTATGACCTTTATTGACTCGCCCGGTCACGCTTCCAGCGCCGAACAGATGTATGGGGCACAAGGACCTCTAGGAGACCCTTCGAGGAGGAATTCCCAGTTCGCAATACCAACCAACCGATCAGTCTCAGCGAGCGGGCTTATAGATAGGGGTCACCAGTCGCGTATGTCTATGCCTCCTGTCCCTTTCAAGGGAGGCACTTTTGGTTCCAACCGTGCAGTTTCTGGTCAACCTGCGACACCGCCCAATGGGAGAAGCGGGCTATCTAACCCGCCCACGAACTTTGACGACATCACGGGAAGCGAGTCGGTTAGTCCTGAGAAGGCATTGCCTTCGCGTCCCGACTTTATGGATGTGTTCAGGACCCAGAGCCAGGACAGGGTATCAGTACAGGGATTTGGATCGGGCGGATCGACCGATAAGAAGTTGCATAGAGGAAAGAGCAGGTTCCAGATCGTCTTGGGCTCCCTGTATCTCCAGGCCGGTCGGTGGATTGACGCGCTCAGAGAGCTGACCGAGGGTGCAACTGGGGCCAAATCGACTAATGATCACATTTGGCACGGAAAGGCCCTGGAGCTATCTCTCATAGCACTGTTGCTGCTGGGTTGGGCTGGCATTGAATTCGATGTACACCCCATCTTGCTTCCAAATGCCGACAAAGGAACTGCGCTCGCGAACCAAATTCTGGAGGCCGAACAGAAAGATCCAAACCAACCGCGTTGGCTACGGAGGCTACAGGTGTACATCCCAGAGTTGCTCGACCGTATCATCAGCCTCTACTCGAGGATAACAGCCGAAAACCTCCAACCGCTACCCATGTCTGAGACTATCATCCGTTTCTGCAGAATGCTCACGGCTCTGCATGTCGCGGATGGGAAGCTTGATGAACGGTCTCTAGAGATGATGGTCCTTGGTACACCACCGCCAAAACAGTTGACCACGTCTCCTAGATTCACTATTATCCCAACAAGGATTCATATCCTGTCGAATTTAATGAAGGCCTATCCGGGTTCTGCTTCCGAGCTGTTAACTACCGCTGACCGAATAGTACTCCTCAGCGGCATTGCATCAGTCTTGGGAGTGCTAGGTTTCCAGAGGAAGAAGGCCATGGTCGTTAGGGATCTGGTGTCGGTTCTGATCGGCGGCCTAGTTGAAGCGCGCACCAGGGGAGCTGCAGATGTTGGAATCCATCCCGCGGCCGGGCTTGTCGGTCTTAATGGGCTCGGCGGGAACGGCCACGCCGGTGCTTTGGATCTAACAGAAAATGACATCGAGCAGGGTATCGGTGCCTTTCTCGGCCTCCTGCTGAGGACGTACGGAGTGGTAACCGTTGACCCGGGCTCGACAGCTTCTTTGGAAGAATCCGCCACAAGAGACGACTCTGACGAAGCAGTAGTTGCGAGAATCTTGAAACAATCCGATCTACGAAATTTTGGCATTCAGGATATCAAGCTTAACATTTTAAGGACGTGCGTCAGCTTTTCAGAAGCGCTCCCAGACTTTGCTGGCGTGTTGAAATACTCAAGCGACCTTCTACGGACGGCTGGGAGCGGTACCGCTCCTGGCCTGCGACGCGAGGACGCGTACCCGGCAATCCATAGAGAAGACCAGATACGCTTCGCTACTAACATCGCGAAAACATCCAACCTTGCCAAACGCCTGGGTATGGGTCATTTGGCGGCCGAGTATTGGGACGAGTTTCTTCTCAGGGGCGTTAAGCTCGAACCCCTAGCCACGACACGAACACCAGTTTCGCATGCTCGGAGCGTGCTGCCTAATGCCGTGACGACAACGAGGACCTCGCAGGACGTCAATCCATTCATCTATAACCCCTTTCTGAAACAGCCAGCCGCAGCAGATGTCGAGAAGGTTCTGGTTGCTGGAGAGGCGGCAACGTTCAGGCTTACCTTCCAAAACACATTCGAGATGGATCTAGAGCTGGAGAGCATCCGCCTAGATACCGAAGGAGCCGAGTTCGAATCTGCAGTCGAAAGTCTTGTCGTAGGACCATATCGTACCCAGGTTCTCAGGATATCAGGAGTGCCTAAAGCTGCAGGGACTCTGAGGATCAAGGGTGCTATTATCAAAGTCAGGGGCTGTCGCGAACGAAGGTTCCCTATCTTGATTGAGCAGTGGGCTCCTGAGAAAGAACCAAAGGTGAAAGGCATAGGCCTCGCGGCACTTGATGTTCCTCCAGCGAAGCGTACACCTCCAACACAACGCCCTAAGCCAGAAAGCCTCGAGCTGAACGTCATTGCCGAACAACCAGTTGTAATGGTCAAGTCTTCAACGCTTCCCCAGTCATCGGTTATGATCCTTGAAGGGGAGCGCCAGAAGTTCTCGGTCACACTGCAGAACCTATCAGAGACGACCCCAGTTGATTTTCTGCTGTTCTCCTTCCAAGACTCAACTCAGGAACCGTTACAGGCCGCAATGGCCAGTAGAGATGCCACTCCCGCTGAGCTTTATGAATATGAGCTCATCCTTGCCAAGAAGCAGGCTCTTCGCATACGCAAGGAAGGAAACCAGAAGAGATATATTCCTCCCGGCGGAACAGCAACGTTCGACTTCGAGATTCTCGGGAAACCAGGTCTTACCCACGGCCTCATCCAGGTTGACTATGCTTACTTGGGCGTGCCTCCTGACGAGCTAGAAGGAGAGAGGTTCTTTACTCGTCAGGTCTCGTTGGCGCTTACTGTTACTGTCAATGCTAGCATCGAAATAGTCCGCATGGATGTCTTCCCACTGCACGGCAGCATCCCTGAACCACTCTGGTTACGGGCGGGCAGCAACAAGGAGAGCACGTCGGCACTCACCGCCGACACACATTGCCTGCTAATGTTGGATTTGCGCAATGCTTGGCCGAGCAACATGGTGGTCCAGCTTGAGTCGGAGGACGGAGCCAGGCTCGAGGAGCATATCCTTCCTGGAAACGTCAACAGGGTGATCTTTCCCATCAAGCGGGTCTACCTGGAGGACCCTTATGCGTTCATTCCTGTGTTGAACCCTTCCCGACAGAGGCAGTTCATTGTCAGCTCAAAGCTTACGCCCGAGATGGAACGATCCAACCGCGAGGCGTTCTGGTACAGGGAGAGGGTCTTAGACTCGCTCAAGGGAACGTGGCGGACGGGGCCAGGAGGGGGCACCATTGCTGGCGGTAGGAACGGAAGCATTGAGCTAAGGGCCATGAGGTTGACGAGCCGCATGATCGAGGCGGTAAAGGTGGATGAGATCGGAATCGAAATTTCCCTTCTGGATGCATCCGCCTCGCCGTCGGATGCCTCTGAAGATCAAAAGCACAAATCACACGCAATCGCCAAGGTCGAGTCCTTCTTACAGCTCCGCGTCGCCGTCACCAACCGCACAAACCAGCCCATCTATCCGCTCGTCCGCCTCATGCCGTCCCTATGCCACCGACCGCTCAACGTCGCGCTCGATTTCACCCGCAAGTTTGCCTGGAACGGCACTCTACAGAAAGCACTACCTCTTTTGGCAGGTGGAGAAAAAGCCGAGGTTGTTATGGGCGTCACGGCGCTGTGTAGAGGCGAGTTCGAGATCTCTGCGAGCGTGGAGGAGACGATGGTGTGGAGGCCGAGCGAGGAGGAGGAAGAAGAGAGGCGGAAGAGGAGGAGCGAGGCGGAGAAGATGCAGGATGCGGCGATGGGGATGGAGATTGCGGGAAGTAAAAGAGAGAGGAGGGTGTGGTGCTCTCGGAGGCCGGCTAGGGTTGTTGTGGTTAGGAATGATGGGGATGAGTGAACCATGTGAAAGGAAGTAAGGATGTTGGTATGTAGAGGTATGCATGGCGAAGCGTTGATACTGGTTTCCGGGTTGGGGTTGGGGACGGAAAGCATGGAAGTATGATATGAAGCTGCATGACAGGTAGAATAAATATTAATCGCCATATATCCATCAATAACGTCCAAATGTACAACAAGCAAAGAGCTAATCACAACCTAGTTCTGATCTGCAGAACGACACGATGGTGCTGTCATGGTGACAATCGCGAAGACCGATCTCATATGTACCAGGGTTAGGGTTCTGTCAATACAAAACTCCCGAACGCTGAAGCCGCTCGCCACTGCGAATTCACCGAAACGGTGGCCAAGGCTTTCGAGATTTTGTTAAACGAATCTCACCACTGACTCACAAAATCGGCGCAAGACCTCGATTTTCTCCCTTTGCCTAGGGAGCGTTGGCCGGTGGACTAGGTGTTCGACCAAAAACGAAAGGTTGTTTATTTTGATCCCGCCGCACACTCTTCCGTTTGTTATTAGCTTTTCCTTCGCTCATGCAAGGAAGGCATGGACGACCAACACAATTCCGAGTCTAACACCAACATGGTTACATCCATCCACTATGTTATTGATTCTTCTTCCGCATCGCCTTCATCACACCCTCCTTCATCTAAGTCTTACGACAGCAACAAAAGCCCTGTTAATATCAGTGGCAACGCCAATGGCATCACCAACGGCAACCACGCCCCACCAACAACAACAAAACCATTCAACAATGAGATGAGCGGCAACAAGAAGAAGCACAAAATCCTCTTCCTGGACGCCTACGACTCCTTCTCCAACAACATCACCTCCCTCCTCACCACCCTCCTGCACGGCGTAGACGTCTACGTCCTCTCCATCGACTCTCCCCTCTTAGACCCTACCTCGCCAGACTTCCACAACCGGTTTCGGAGGGAACTCGCCCAGTACACGGCCGTAGTATGCGGACCTGGACCGGGATCGCCCGATAATGAGGCGGATGTTGGGTTGATGAATTATGTTTGGCAACTCACTGCTGGTAGTGGACTGCTACCCGTCCTGGGCATCTGTCTCGGGTTCCAGAGCTTGGTGAAGTACGGTGGTGGGGAGGTGAAGAGGCTTAAGAGGGGGCTGCATGGGATGGTTAGGGAGGTTTTGCATCGTTCTGATTCTGATTGCGGTAACGGCAATGGGGATGGGAATATCTTTCACGATGTGAAGCCGTTCAAGGCGACGCTTTACCACTCACTTTGCGGCGATATTGGTCAACACGAGGTTTCTGAGGCGGACTGGAAGGAGGAGAGAGGAGGTGCAAAGTGGAAGGCTATTCAAGGGAAGTGTCCCGAGCTCTTGCCGCTGGCGTGGGTAGAGGAGGAGCGCGAGAACGGCGAAGTGGAGAGGATTCTGATGGGGGTTCTGCACCTAAGGAAACCATTCTGGGGGTTGCAGTACCACCCGGAATCCGTGTGCACGGAGCAAGAGGGGAACAAGGTCATTGAGAACTGGTTCAAAGAGGCGCTGAGGTGGAATGAAGAGCAGGGGAGGATGGTGGTGGAAGTTGCTGAGGGTGAGAGGTTGGCGCATCAGGCTACTAAGCCTAGTCTGCTGTCGAGATTGCAGGTGCCGGTTGGCGACGACGAGCAGACGACGTCTTCTACTGCTACTACTGGCGAGACTAACAAGATCTGGTGGGAGCGCATAGGAAGGAGACCTGAGTATCGTTCCGTCGCTGTCCGTCTGCCGCATGGCGTGCAGGTGTCAGATGTGGTGGAAGAGCTGGGCTTGGACGGGTCTGACAAGGTCGTGGTTTTGGAGTCTGCGAATGCGGCTGCTACGGCGTCGGCAAGAGCAGATGTGAGAGGTCGGTACAGCATCATTGCGGCGGAACTGGATGAGGCGTTGCGGCTTGAATATCATACTGGTAACGAGTATGCTACTTTGAAGCTTCAAAATGTCAATGGCTTGCAGGTTGATCTGTCTGAACGGGTCTTCCTCGCTTCTTACGGTGGGATATGGGGTCTGGTGGCCAGCTTCCAGGAGATGAGAAGTCTTGGAAGTGGTGTTGAGCTTCCTGATTTACCGTTTTTGGGAGGATTCGTCGGTTTCATCACCTACGAACAAGGCCTGAGTGACATCGACATTCATTTGGAGAACCGTCAACACCATCGACCTGATGTCTGTCTAGCATGGGTAACCAAGAGCGTGATCATAGATCACACTCTTGGCTTGGTCCATATTCAGGAGTTGTATTCTTCTGATACGGATGTGGACGATGATGCCTGGATGCGGAGCATCGCAGACCGACTTGTATCAACATCACCTCATCACCAACATCAACTCTTCAATGACTTACCTTCCCCAGCCAAAAAGGCGAAGACGCGCCGTCCATCCACAAGCACCTCGATACAAACACCCTTGACCAAGGAGTACGAAGCCAAGGTCAAGGCCTGCCAGGAGTTCATTGCAGCCGGCGATTCCTACGAGCTCTGTCTCACAGACCAAACCAAGATCACTCGGCCCCTGAGCGACGCTATCCCATCAACTACCTCCCAAGAACACAAAGCCTCGCAACAACGGCCAACCAGCCCAACCTTTAACCGGAAGCAACAGCAACGGCGTCGCTCCTCCTCCTCTCTCGTACCCACGACGACCTCAACCCCCGTCCCCTCATCCTGGCATCTCTACAAAACCCTGCGCTCCCGCCAACCAGCCCCCTTCGCATCCTACCTCCGCCTGGGCGGCGTTACCCTCGTCAGCGCCTCGCCCGAGCGCTTCCTGACGTACGACCGGCGCGGGAGGTGCTCGATGCGGCCGATGAAGGGGACGGTGCGCAAGTCCGAATCCGTGTCGACGCTGGAGCAGGCCGAGAAGATCCTGCACGTGCCTAAAGAAGAGGCCGAGAACTTGATGATTGTCGACCTGGTCCGGCACGACTTGCATTCTATTTGTGGAGCGGGCAACGTTGAGGTGAGCGATTTGCTCAAGGTGGAGGAGTATCAGAGTGTGTTTCAGATGATTACTGTTATTGAGGGGCAGTTGCCTTCTCCGTCCTCTTCTCATCAAGATGGAAACAACGGGAAGAAATACACGGGACTAGATGTCCTGGCCGCTAGTCTGCCGCCGGGAAGCATGACGGGGGCTCCCAAGAAACGCAGCTGCGAGCTGTTGCAGCAGATTGAGCAGCACCGCGAGCGCAGCTTGTACTCGGGTGTTGTTGGGTACATGTGTGTCACTGGCAGAGGAGACTGGAGCGTGACGATCCGAAGTTTGTTCCGTTGGGACGATGAGCGGGTGACTGTGCAGGGACAAGGAGAACAAGATGGTCAGCAGAGTGAGGAGGAACATGAGGTGTGGCATATTGGTGCTGGAGGTGCGGTTACTATTCTGAGTACCCCTGAGGGCGAGCGGGAAGAGATGTTTACAAAACTGGCTGGGCCGTTGAGGGTGTTTGCGGATCTGGGGTAGAGCTGGGAAGGTGAATGGAGACAAGACAAAAGAGGGTTGATTGATCATTTCAGGCTCAGGCGTATCTCAGGGTTGGAAGGATATTCAACGTATCTATTTATTTGGGGGTCATGGTGTCCAGGTAAACTGGGTTGGAGTTCTGTCTATAGTATTTGGGCTCAACGGATGCATATGGGTGGGGGGAGACTAAAAAACTAGACATTTCAACACGATGCATCGAAGATAGACAGAAAGAGGGCGTTAAGTACTCTCGCTAGATAATTGATCATAAAATAAAATAACCTCATAACTGTCTCATTATCATCCAAACCCAGCACAGCCCAAAAGCCCTTCATCAGCCAGTGCCTGTCTCTTTCCCAAAAACCCATTGATCATATCCCATAGCCGTCATCCGGCTCAAGTCCCGGCAGTTGTACAATCATGGTCTCCCACCATGTATAAATCAGTTCCGTACCCAGCCGCTCTCCGAGAATCCCTGCTCCTTTGTAGTTCTGTGCCATTGTTGTGTGTGTGTCTCGGACTACGATATATCTGTCGTTGTCGCTTTCATTGGTCGGCTAGTCAAAAGTCTTGCTCCTCCTGGAAGAACATGGCGAAGCTGATAATCGTTCCATAGATCAACAGGCCACCGATAACGGACATGATCATGGCCGGGACCGTGATAATAGCCGAGTTTGCGAGAACCACTGGAAGAGCTGTTGCCGTAAAGATTAGCTATCGTACTTTTCCAACACATCGGGATACATAACAATAGCAAGACGGATGAGTAAACCTACCAAGCCCCATCATGACCAAGAAGCCAGTGCAGAAGCGACCCAGATCCAGCACCGCGGCACCCGAGCTCTCAACAAAATCGTCCGGGTTGGCGCAATGGCTGCAGATCCAGTTGGGTATGGGCGCCAACACGTAAGTGGCCACCACCAGCAGCGGATAGTATGCCTTCCATAGTGCGCATGACAGGATGACGAGGAGGAAGCCCACCGCCAAGACGAAGGAGAGCGCGATGATGGTCTTGAGTCCTGCTGCCGGCATCTTGGGTGATTATGTCGGAATTTCTGATGGCGAAGCCGTATATGTTTTTGATACCGTAGAAGTGATGACGTCGTTTGCGCCGGGAACTCGGAGGGTCGTGGAGTGTGTCAGGCTAGGTAGAATCCAAGTGACGCGGGCCTGCCAGGTTCAAAGATGTTTGTTGCGCGGGCGTAGATAACTCGTTGATCGATGAGACTGTATAGTGCTGCCTGCTGCTTTTGGTAATCGAGAACGTGACAGTTATCGCATGGGTTTACTCGGCTTGCGCTCTTCGTCGACTCGTTGCTGTGGCAGGCGACAACTCGTGATGGTGGTGATCCAGTGTGCCGTGGTGGAGTTTTGGAGGAGCTCCAAGCCTCCAGCGAGCGGAACAAGTGGACGACTGCTTTGCCCGTGGTCTGGCTGTCGTCAGTCAGGCAGCCTCTTGGCTTCAGCACACAAAGTCTTGGCGGGTCTCCCAGCGCGCGCCTGGCCGCCTGCACCTGGACTCAGCATCAAAAAGTGGGTCTGACTTTCTTTTGGCGGGCAAGAAAGGTACCTGCAGCGACGTACCAGTTGCCTGCCGGGGCGGGCGGCGGGACCTGACGAAGCTAGGAGCTGCCTGCGCAGCTGGGGAAGGACGCAACCACTGTCCACTGACCTCCATCCATCCCACCCAGACTGCACCACCATCGTCACTATCAGCACCAAACAACAATCTTCAGTTTCGCGTCCTCCAAATTCCAGAAGAAACCGACGATATTTGCCGGCACAAACCCCAATACTTCCACCGCAGTCCGCATCTCGTTGTCCAGCCTCCGCGATAGAGGAATCCAGCCATGTTCAGGAACAACTACGACAACGACTCGGTCACATTGTAAGCTAAGCTGTCCCGCAGCAGCAGCAGCAGCAGCAGCCAAACTGGGCCCTGCTTCCAAACGCCCAAAGCTCCTCCGCCTGCCACTTTAATGAGATCTACCCTCGACGATCAGCTAACAACTGCCTTCCCTCCAGCTCCCCTCAAGGGCGAATTTTCCAGGTCGAATATGCGGCGGAAGCAGTAAAGCAGGGTTCGGTGGTGGTGGGAATTGCTAGCAAGACACATGCCGTCCTGGTAGCGATCAAGGTACTCAACCCCGATCACCATCCCCTCGGTGCACCCTTCTGCCAACAACATGTCTCCTCCCACTTCACATTCAAGTTAAGCTGACCATTATCTCCTCTCTCCGTCAAGCGTAACGCCGAAGAACTCTCCTCGTACCAAAAGAAGCTCTTTCCCATCGACGAACATGTCGGCATCGCCATCGCCGGTCTCACCTCTGACGCGCGCGTCCTCTCCAACTTCATGAAGCAGCAGTGCCTCGGCCACCGCCTCACGTACGGTCGTAACATGCCCGTCCGGACTCTCGTCGACATGATTGGATCCAAGGCGCAGATCAACACGCAACACTACGGCAAGCGGCCCTACGGTGTCGGTCTCTTGGTCGCCGGCGTTGACGACCACGGCCCGCACTTGTTCGAGTTCCAGCCCAGCGGCATGACCGAGGAGATGGTTGCTTTTGCCATTGGCGCCCGCAGCCAGATGGCGCGCACATACCTGGAGAAGAACCTGGACGCCTTTGCCGACTGCGGCCGCGAGGAGCTGATCCGTCACGGTCTCAAAGCGCTCAAGGAGAGCTTGGTGCAGGACCGCGAGTTGACGATCGACAATACCAGTGTTGCCATTGTGGGCGTCGAGAAACAGGAGGACGGCACGACCAAGCCGCAGCCATTCAAGGTGTACGATGGACAAGACGTCAGCGCATGGATAGAGAGTGTGGCGGATAACGCAGAGGCTGCCCCGGCGACTGCCGAGGGTGAGGGTATGGATGTCGATAGTTAGAGGGTGAACTTGCGGTTTACTTTCAAGCAAAGGAACAGGGCAAATTAGCACACAGGGAGCGCATACACCCGGAATGAAGTAATGAGATCAACAGATGGCTTGATGCTAATGTATTGTATTGTGTCTACTGACATTGTGCCCTTCAATCCCGTCGATCAAGCAAATGGTAACACCGAGAGCTTTTGGATATGGCCTGGCCTGGCCCTGCCTAAAAAAGAGGGCCCCTGAACGCCGTCTGATCCATCCAGAAAGAAGCTGTGCGATGTAAGAGCAACAGCAACTGGTTTCCCAAGAAAACCAAAAAAAGAAAGAACCTCAGAAACAAATCCCTTCTCCTCTGCTACCCTGCTCGCCTACTCGTCACTCCACTTCAGCTTCAGGACCGCCTCGGAAACCTTATACTCTCTCAGCGCCTTGATCGCATCCTCAGGGTTCTTGGCCTCCACCATGATCTTTCCGTTCGCCTGGTTCACAAAACCCTCCTTGATGCTGTTCTGGATCCACTGCAAGATACCATCATAGAAGCCGTTGATGTTTAGCAGCACGATGCCCTTGTCGTGAATGCCCAGCTGGTTCCACGTAACCGTCTCGAACAGCTCCTCCATGGTGCCGTAGCCGCCGCTCATGGCGATGAAGCCCGATCCGGGGCCGCCCGCCAAAACCTCCTGCGCCATCATCAGCTTGCGCGTGTGCATGTCCTTGACGATGGTCGTGCGGCCGAAGACGTTCTCGTCGGGGACGGCGAGCTGCTTGGCCTTTTCCTCGTCCTCAGCGGTGCCGTCTTTTTGGGTGCCGTTGGTGTGAGCGGACGTGTAGTTGGGGTCGCGCTCGTACCGGACCAGAGCCTCGGGGATGATGCCGTGGACTGAGTCAGGGCCGGAGAGAGAGACGAGCGTCTTGGCGATCTCGCCCATGAGGCCGACTGTGCCACCTCCGTAGACTGTGGTATTTTGTGTTAACGAAGATTCCGTATCATTTTAGGTGAGAGCAGTTAGTAACTACATACCTAGGCCAATGTTGTTGGCAGCCATGACGCGGGCGAGCTGGCGCGCGGCTTCGAGGTAGATGGGGTTGTTGCCGGCGGACGCGCCGCAGTAGACGCAGATCTTGGTCCGCTTAGGACTGCCATCAGCGTTGGTGCTGGAAGTTACGCCGTTGGTCGACATGTTGGTCATTTTCGTTGCTTGATGTTGTAGTAAAAAGAGTGTTGTAGAGATAGTTTTAGTATCCAGTCCTGGGGTCTTAAATACTCTTATGAGTGAGAGTGGTGACTTGGTAAAAGTGAAGGGTAGTGGAGTGGTGACGTTGGAATTCGAGATATTTATACAGAGTGAAGGGCAAAGGTGGGTTCTAGGACCTGGGTCCAGATCTCTTGTGGTGAACCTCCTGGTAAACCTTTGAAGCTAGATAACAAGATCTATCCGTCAAATCTTGGGATAGGATGAATTCTAGATGTGGTTTCTGGCAAGGCTGGGTGAAGCCAGCATCTAAGGTTCTGTCAAGGGAGTGTAGTGGCCGCTTGTGGTTGGGTGATGACTCGATATGGGAGGTATCTCGAACCCTTGTAGAGGCGTGAATGGAGTGGATTTATAAGATAGAGAACGGACCCTCCAAAGTTGCAGGGAGGTTCAGACCTTCTGGGTTGGGTGTGTTCCGACTATAAGATCGAATCGGAATCTTCGCGAAGATGGCGAAGGTTGTGAAAATTCAGATGAACATTCCGAAAACAATGGACAACGCAGGTGAATGGATGATTGTTGATTGCCAAGCTCGTGGCAAATAATATGGATTGTTGCTGGCCTCGTTATGCCGGGAGAAGCCACAGGACAATAGCACCCAGATGATGTTCGAGTTGTTCTTGTAAGAACGGCATCATAACTTTTGTGACTGTGACGCGCAAGTGTGGACTTTTGCAACTGGAATGTAGTATGACACGGGAGTGTTTGATACTTTGACAGGAGGAGGAACCGCATCGCGGGATGCCTTTCCGGGAAGTCACCGTTCGTACGTGCTTCGGTTCCCGGCAGTGAATGGTCCAAATTATATCAAGGCAGCACGGCGTAACGGCCAATCGACTCCGAACTTATAGTCACGCGATGTCGAACGGAGTGTGGTGTTATGGACCATCTCGACTGTATACTGTAAAAATATAAAGTTATGAAATGTATGGACAAGGTTTCACGGGGTTGGGATGTCCAAGGATGATCACTCGGTCGAAGTTGAATCTGTGTTATCTCAGCGCTCAGACCTCTTTTCGGGGCGTAACACACGGACCAGATTACAACACACAAATTTAATTTATCGATAAAATGCCATGACTATTGTTTTGGGTAATATTTTTGATATGCGCCCCAAGAGGTCTGAGTTTTCGATGTAGAAAACCCCTAGTCTCGGTAAAAATATCTAGACTTTCAATATTACTACCTTATAACTCTACTAGATCTTGTCGTATTATTAATCTGTTAATTGTATTATTATTACGTAAATTAGCTCTTTTATTTGGTACCTATTATAGATAGCAACTCCCTTAGTAACGTATTAAATTATAAATTACGACTACGACCAAAATATTCTCTAATATGTACATTGTTACGGCGTAGGAAGGATGCGTATGATGTGTAAAGATTGTACTACCTAATTAATTTAGACGAAAGATAAGAAGTTGAAGAGGGAAGGGAAGGAATGCGAGGCCTAGGTTTTATATCCAGACTTCTAGAAGCTAGGACTAGAACCTTAGAGATCTGGTGAATAGAAACCTGGTGAATGGAAGCTAACCTTCGTGAGTAAGGCCTAGCCTTCGTGAATGGAACCTATACCTTTGTAAATGTAATTAATATAATAATAAGAACTTTGACGATTGGTATATGCCTAGATGGCACTAACCGTTATAAAAATGCTCCCTAATAGCGATTTCTCAATTCTTCCTCTACTTCAACCGATCTGAAAAAAGTAAATGTACCCGGGGCTTGAGAATGCCTTATAGATTATATATGGAAATTTTTAGGAAGTTGGGATGAAAAAAAGTGCTAATGTTGGGTATTATGGTCGCGACCTATTTTTCGATAATTATTGTTTTCACCCCTTCGATAATAGAAGTTATATTTTTAAGTATATTGATAAAAAATGAATTATACTATGATAACTGCTGTAAAATTCTTTACCTCTGTGTATATTTGCATTCTTCATTATGTCTTGTGGTGTTGTCGCAATTTGGAAGTGAAGTTAAATTTCTGCATAGATTTTGGGTATTTTTACCGAGACTCAGGGTTTTCCGCATCGAGAACTCAGACCTCTTTTTTGGGCGTTCTCAGTCAATACATACAAATACATTGAAAGAAACGATGCACGGACCACAATCTGGAAATATTGGAAAGATTCAATTGAGCAGGCCCCTTTACGACCGCTGCCCAAAAAAGAAAGTAGGTCTGAGCACTGAGATAAAATCTGTGCTGCATCATTCAAGTTGTGGACATGTTCGAATGGACCCTTGCTGGATGTCTCCCCGCCGTTCGACGGACTGCCTGCTGAGACAACTGCGAACCTGAAGCTTGGTGCCAGCTTCCGGGGTCTGTCATAACAGAAGTTACCTAGCTTGGAGCCTCGGAAAAGTTAAGGGGCAGGTAAGGTATCTTCAGCTATTGGCAGTACCCCAGGTCCACTTCGTTGGTAGCTCCCCTACACCAGAAAATTGTAGTGTACCACGTTGTCCCCTCCCGTCAACATCATCACCATCAGAACCCGGGCCACTCTTCACAACAGAGTCCTGCGGTAGCGACAGACTACAAGCATCATCTTGGCTCGGCGCAAGTGGAACAATCATCTTTTTAATTGTTCTTCATCCGTCACCTTCCCACGATGCCCGAAGGAAATGGTGCCCAGCGTCAGCCTGCGCGGCAGGAGGAGCAGCAAGGCGTAAGTTATCATTCCAAAGCTAGGGCGGTGTATCACGGAGCAGCTTCTGACAGTCTCGCTTCGCCCAGTCCTCCATGTTCTCCAAGATCCTCCAGGCCGTTGCAATGTGGGCCTTGATGCAGCTCGTTATGAAGCAGTTTATGGGCGGTGGACAGAAGACAGCAACTGTTCAGGATGCGACCGGACAGGCCGTCCAAGTCTCAACAAGCGTTCCTTCGTACGACCAACGTCCCCAGCGGCTCGATGATGGCGCCGTCTATAACCGAGTTCCTCAGATCATTGCGCCCATCTGGCCCGAGAACAGCCAGGTTGATATCATGGTCACCATCTCTCCGTCCTTCGTTCCGACCCCGTTGAAGCAGACCTCGGCGGATAAGGTGGTGTTCGAGGAAAAGAAGTTCACAATCGGCAACTGGACCGACGCGCGTACTGAGGAAAGGACTATCGACATTCCCACCGAGGTCCAGAAGAATGGCACGCTTTGGGGTCATTTCTATGTTGGCTTGTCCGGCGCCCTCCTCGACCCTACTCTGCCCAACTACGATCCCGCTTCTGCATACCATTTCGTGTGGCCATTGACCCACTACATCCCCCGGAAGAAGGAATTTAAGACCAGGAGCTTACTTGCTGGTAAGGAGGACGCCGTTGAGGAGGTGGAAGAGGTGCAGGAAGAGCAACCTTCAGGACCCATCATCACCAACTACTACCACCCCAACATCTCGCTCTCTTTCATTCCCAATACCGGTTCGATGCCTTTTGCCCAGACGCACCCAGCTGTTCGCCAGTTTCTCCGCCTCGAGGCCACTGGCGCAAGGGACGGCACCGGCCAGAACACTTGGTATTACCCGATCCTCTTTGTCAATACCTTCTGGCAGCTCAAGAGTCAGATGACCATCATCAACGAGACGATCAAGACCATGCCAATGCGCATTGATCTGAACAATTTGGCGGAATGGAAGTTCAAGACGATGGCTTCTATCGATCTCAGCGCCAAGGAAGCGGCGCGTGCGGCGGCTTTCGGAAATCCCCTGACCACGGGCAGCGATGGTAGCGAGATCGAAATGATCAAGGAAATCTTCCTGGATTCTAACCCCATCCTTCTCGGTATCACCATCTTTGCCAGTATTGCGCACATGATTCTCGAAACGCTTGCATTCGGTTCCGACATCGCTCATTACCGCAAGAAGAAGGACAATGTTGGCATCTCGGTGCGCTCCATCCTCGCCAATGTGTTTATGCAACTTATCATCTTCTTGTATCTGGTCGACCAGTCGCAGAATACTAGCTGGATGATTCTCGGCTCCCAGGGCGTTGGTATTCTTGTTGAGCTATGGAAGATTACGACGGTGGTCAACGTGCGCATTCGCTCTGCGCCTGGATCCATCATCCCATACCGTATCTCCTTTGAGGACAAGCACAAGCTCAGCGAGACAGAGGAAAAGACCAAGGAGTACGATGAAATCGCTTTCAAGTACATGTACATCGCGGGCGTTCCTCTTTTGTTCGCCTATGCTATCTACTCGCTAATCTACGACACTCACAAGTCGTGGTACTCGTTCGTCATCGCCACCCTCGTCGGCTCGGTCTACGCATACGGATTCCTGATGATGGTTCCCTCGCTGTACATCAACTACCGTCTCAAGAGTGTTGCCCACATGCCCGGCAAGGCCATGATGTACAAGTTCCTCAATACCTTCATCGACGACTTGTTTGCTTTCACCATCAAGATGCCCTTCCTTCATCGCCTTGCCACTTTCCGCGACGACATCATTTTCTTCATCTACTTGTACCAGAGATGGGCATACAAGGTTGACTACACCCGCGTCAACGAGTTCGGACAGGGTGGTGAGGATGATGCCGTTGAGGAGAAGAAGGCCGAGGGGCAGAAGGCGGTACTTCCTGCGGCGTCTGAGGAGCAGATTGTGGGAACTACATCCGAGAAGGCTAGCGGCGTGGAGGCTGGCAAGGTGAAGAAGAGGAAGTGAACTTGACGAAGCGCGATGTCAGACTCGTCCGGCGTTGATGTACCAGGGTAAAATGGGGCTCAGCATTTTGGAGAATGGTACACAAAAGCCTTAACTTATACTAATATAGAAGAATAATCTACCTGTTTGTGAGCTTATGCTTTCTGTGGAGGCTTGGGCCATCGATATAGGCACGCACCGTTGGTCAATGATAAGCCTGTGTTGTGGGGGATAGGCGCAAGCTGAACGGCAGTCATAACGTCGTACGAATGTAATATGTGTATATATATATCAGTTCGGGGGTGTCAACGTTTATACCCACCATGCTGTCGGTCATCTCTAGCCGTAGGGCTGAGCATTGGGTGGGTTGCAACCGCTATCCATTGGATAGTAAGATGTTTTTCCCTCTCCGTCGTCGAAGCTGGGGGCCTCAGGTAAAGGCAGATGTCAACTGCTAACTGATTGTTGTTAGGAGTTGAAGGGCTCGTGGGATCTGAAAATAGGTATATAAATAAGTAATGTCCTATTCAGGACGTCCAGGGGCACCTATTCTGATGCGCCCCGCCAAGGTCTCCACGATCCCCACGTTTTGCAAACAAACCGTCCCCCAAACCCCGTCCATTTTGCTCCCGGACAAGATACCAGGGGACTCCCATCACCAACAACACGAGTCAAACGTAACCCTGGTTGAGCACCTTGCTGTCCTTTTACAGGGTTCCATTTGGAGAAGTTTGCAGGTCTCAGAGGCCGCCCATGCTGATGGATTCCACGCCAGGGTCAGAAAGAACATTTACAGCCCCTGTTAGTATCACCGTTGTTCTGCCGTGCTGCTACAGCAACTTCTTCCCAGGGCAACTCCTGTCCAGTGGGCAGTGTTGTGTTTGTACAGCGCGCCGGCTTCCACGTCTGCCTGCCTCTGCCAAGCAGAGATCCACAGGGCCCTTCCATAGCTTAAGTCCCGCCGCTGCATAACCGTCGGATCGTTTCCAAGCGCCCGGGCCCCGAACCCCGTTGCAGGGCACGACGATTCAACATCCATCCCCATTTTCCTTCCTGGGCGACCGAGTCTTCCATGTGATGTTTCGTTTCCTTGACTGGACCCCTTTCTCACATGTTCAAAATTTACGGTGAGTTCTTCTTCATCACCTCATCCATACATACAGCTACCGGATCGGAGCTCTTGGTATCCACTTGATGACGACGGACGACAACAACACCAACGCTGCGCATTTGTAGAGATTAGAGATACCTAGAGAGATACTCTCGTCTACAGGACGCCCCCGATTCGACTTCCGTTAGTGACGAGAGCCTCGTTGGTTGTGGCCCATTCAGCTTACGTCTACTTGCGGTCGTCTATTCTACAACATACTGAAGCGGCATTGAATATGCGCTAGGCGAGGGAACCAAGCCATTGATAAGAGGAATTAAAGACGACGCCGAGACAGAAGATATCAACGGGAGGAGGTGGAGGGGGATCCGATATAAAGAGATCACCAACCCGCAAAGCAGCCATCGCCAACCAAAAAAGATATGAGCGCAGGTCCCAGCAAGAATAACGACACGGTCGGGTCGCTGTTGAAGGACATTGCGGATTACTTGACCAGTTCACTTCGCGCACTCAGATTTGCCGACAAGCGTCACTGGGGCCCTGACGAGTTTGAACAGATCCGCGCCCTGGAAGATGCATTGGATGATGCGAAGGCGGATTTTCAGGAACTTGGTGTCCTGGTCAATGGGCAGTTTTACTATGAAGGGGACAGAACTCGTAAGTATATGATGAGATTCTAGATTTCTTCTCACTCTCATTTTGCTCTTCTCAGGCGGAAAGTCATCTTTCTATGCCCTCTTAGACTTTTACCTGACACTCTCACTCACCACCTCCATTCACTAAGTACTGTTGTCACTCCTTTCCCGCCACAACCACTCAGACAAAACCTCTCATTACCCGTTCTACTACTAACCCTCTCTCACAAAAGCCGAATCCCTCAACGAACTGCGCGCCCTTCTGATCAAATACGAATTCCACGCCCGCAACTTCAAAGATTGGATCCGGCAAGGCGGGCCCATCAACCCAACCTGGCTCAGCGAGACCAAGGAACTCCAACTTGAGCTTCACCGCACGCAGTGCCGCGCCGCTCGGCGCATATTCGCGGCCGAGCAAGAAGGAGTGTGGACGCGATGTCTGGGCGCCCACCAGGTGTATCGCCAGCAGCGAAGGAACGAGGAGGCTGAGCGAATACGGAAGCAGAAGGAGGAGGCGCAGCAGCGGGGAAGGGAGACTAGAGAAGGAGGTACAGGGAGGAGGCAGCAGCAGAGGGAAAGAGACCTCGAGAGGATACCGCCGTGGCAACGACATGAGTTCCAGCAACAGCAACAGCAGCAGCAAGGAAAAGGGCCAACGGGTGAGGGGTTACGGCCAGCGTTGAGAAGGGGGAGGAGGTTAAGCCTCGAGGATCTGGTTCCATGTTGCAACGCTGTCGGGAGGTTCGAGAGGTTTGGAGAGCACGACGTGGCCTTTGTCTGCGACTTTTGCGACGGCTTCATTGTCTGGCCGGATCTGCAGAGGATGCCATCTACGAGGGCGGCGTTGGATCAGACGAGTGGTGGGAGTACAAGTACGGCGACAAATACCCCGACGTTAGCGACTACGGCGACAAATTCTCCCAGGAAACTCATATTGCCGACCATAGTCACACAATCATATCCACCACCAAATCTAGCATTATCAGCCACCACAACAACAAAAGACACAGAAACAGAAACAACAACAGAAACTACATACCCCAACTGGCAAGCCCAAGGTCTCAGCGTCAAAACAGGCGAAGCCAAAACAGTCGTCTTTGCCCCCATAGCCATCGCGAACCACATCGCCCCCGTCCCCGGCGACTGGCTGGCGAGGATATGGTGTCCCTACTGCGACGAGTACACGTACGTGGACCAGGGCGAGGACAGCGAGGACGAGGTGAAGTGGGCGCAGGACGAGAGGGGGTTCGAGGACTTGGCTAGCTTTCAGGAGCATCTGGAGTGGTATCATACGGCGTTGCCGGTGCCGAGTATACCGGCTTTGTTGCCGAAGGCGGCGGGGAGTTGTGCGGTTATGTGATGGCGGTTGCCACTTCTATCTGGATCGATAAAATCTGGCGATTTGGGCTGGATTACAGACTTCTTAAGTAGGGAAGCAGACTGGTAGGCTCCCTCAGGGATAGATTTGTATCAGAGCCTCACAAATGCATGGCGTTGGGTAGAACAGATACCGGTCAGAGATCAACCTGGATATACATGGATGAGAGTGGGTGACTGCAGTACAGCAGTCTGTAGAGACCTTGTCAGTTGAGGTGTGTGAACTCATCACCAGATGAAGGAGTTGAATACAAGAACTTATAAGAACATATGTCTTGATAGCTGAAAATACACCCGGCCCAGCATCCTTTTGCGTTCATCCCCCCTTTACCCAAACTCCATGCTAGGTCAAGCCGCAAAAAAAGAAAAAAGAAAAAAAAAGGGTCCAATGGTGTACACACACATTAAAGTAATTACAAAATCCACGCAGCACGTAGCCTATCCGCCATAGCAGTATACAGGCCATGTGAACAAAGAAAACACCTAGCGATGTCGCACACAGTCGCTAACGATGACGCCCTCCTGTGGCCCTCTGCTCAAAAGAAGAACCTCCACCACAAGAAGAAGACAATAATCGAGCCCACCGCCGCAAACGGGCCATACTGCTTCAGCAGCAAATCCCAATTAATCCTAACAGCCGCCCTCTTATACTTCTTACTATCGTCCCTCAACCGACTGCTCAGCTCGCCCATGCGCTCCAGGCTATCACCACGATACAGCAAATCCTCAATATTCTTCGTCATAACCTTCGTCACGTCCCTCAGCTCATCATGCAGCTTATCCAAATTCTGCGTCGCGCGCGTGTCGCTGTACGTCGCCTTGGTGCGGCTAATGAAGCTGTCAAAGTCCATAAAGGCATATGGCCGCAGCGTCGGGTTCATGAGCTGTTGCGGCGTGTGCGTCGTCGCGAACTCGCCTGCGATGTCGGAGAGGTACGTGAAGGCGAGCTTGCGCGGGTACGAGCGGTCCGTAATGGCCACGTACACGATGTCGGACTGGATCAGGTAGTGTAGGGTGTATAAGGAGCCGCTCTCGATGCTGGCTTGTGGCTCGGAGGTGCGTGTGAGGCGTCGCAGGATTAGCTTCACTTGCGACTTGACTTCGCCGAGGGTGGATTCGGTGGCTTCGTCGTCGACGGATGCGCAGAGCATGAGGCCTGTTTAAGGGGGCCTTGGTTAGCTGCTTGACATCGTGGGAGGGGGAAAGAAGGATGGGGTTGGTTAGGGGGCACGAACCATCCAGCCGGGCAATTTGTGTTGAGCGGATCATTTTGAATAATATGTTATGTTCGTATTTTTTTGGGTGGTAAACTTCGTTGTCGTCGTGTAACCGTAAATGAAGGACAGCTGCGGGCTTGGGTTTGTCAAGTTGGTGTTGTTGGAGAGGAGAGTGGACAAGGGGAAAGTTTAAAGCTTGTGATGACGGGCGGGAGGGACAATGCGGCCGGGCCTGTTAATAGACGTTGGGGGAGTTGGAGATGTCGGGTACGTGGCTTCTATCGCAACCAACTTGCAGCGACAATACTCTCGTTGCCTGATTTTCAGCTTCTGTTCATGAGATAGAATATTATTATTCTTGGTACATTATTTCTCTCGTTTTACAAAGAAAAAGAAATATTACGAGAGAGTCAAGTGATGCAATGCTTTCCCCCGACCACTGCATGATGCGTGTTCCCTTGATAAGGATTGAAGTCGTTAAGCGGGGCATTGATGACGATGCTGGCGCTTGAAATGTTTTGGGAGCCCAACATGGGGGCCTGTAGGCCTGCAGTGTACTGTTTTAGTTGAATGCACGAGTAGGCAGTCTCGCCCAGCAAGCTATTCACGCCTACTACGATCTCCAAAGCTACTAGCTCCCGGGGTACATCATGCAAGTGCTTGGCGCCATACTCGTCGGTTAGGTTGATGTGGGCCTCGCTTACATAACAAGCCAACCGACTCTGGGCTTCCTTCCCAGAGTCGGATTTTTTACTTATAACGCGCAAGGTCTATAACGGTCAAATATTTAAATACAATAACAACATCACGAATTTTTACTACACCACACTGTAAATAGCATCAATCTATTCGTCTCATCGAACTCTATCTTTTGCATATATTTTTACCATGCCCGTATTCGATCCCAACGTTACATCCCGTACCGAAAAGGCCGCCCGCTACTTTCTTACAAATCAAACCGCCACGGTTACCCGGGCCACCACCACACGCTCGAAGGCAACTAATAACAAGGCCAAAAACAAAGAAAAAATTACATATAAGAATACAAGGGAGAAATTTAACGTTAATAAAACTATCGTCAAGAAATACGTAATACTTATTAAGGATAAAAAACTATTACTAACTAGGAAAAATATACACCATCCTAATACCCTAACCGAAGACGAAAACAAGGCCCTCAATATCGTAGTCCAAATCGCTAACCGTAGCCACTTCCCCATAAACAACACAACTCTCGTCTCGTTAGCTAACCAGCTTCGTAATCAACGACCCTACCCTCCCTCTATTTCGTTGTATAAGAATTAGCCCATCGAATAGTATAAGAAATACCTAAAGTTCGAGTTTAAAACGGCTAATTTTAAAGATATAAAGAGGATAAGCGCCGAAACCCAATTAGAAGGTCTAGAAGTATAGTTTAAAAAGGTAAAGGCTATATACGATAGCCTCAATATAAAGGAAGAGAACGTCTAGAATATAAATAAGTCTCCCTTCCAAGTAGGGGAAATTAAAGGAAATATAAAGGTAAGCCATATCATATACCCCCATATTACGTTACTATACTTTCTTATACTAATTACTATAACTATAAGTATTATCTATAAAGAATAAGGCCCGTACAAAAAGGGTAATATTCAATCCTAATAATAAAAAAAATCTAATTACTATTAATACTATTTTTACTACTATAAAGAATATACCTTCCTTCCTAATTTTTAAAGTATTAATTATAGTAAATTTAATACAAATAACGTTAATTACAATCTATTTAACTTAGTTTTATACAAATGTAAGGTAATGTATAGGCTAGCTATAAGGTAGACCTAAATATAGTTATTACAAATACCCTAACTAAGTATAATAATGTATAACGAAAGCTCTAATAGATACGCTACTTTAATAAACACTCTTTTAAACTATTTCCCTCCTTTAATAATACCGTTAAGGAATAATTTAGTATATTACTAAATTACCCCCCTCCCTTTAAATAACTAAAGCCTTCTAAAGGCGAAGCTATATCTATAGGCTTCTCAACAAAACTTAAAATATATAAGGTATTATTTATAAATAATTTCGAAGCCTATAAGGATTTAACTATCCTACAATACTACTAAGCCTTTAATATTATACCTTTTACCCTACCTTTATATACTAGCTATATCCTCCAACTACTTAACGTTAAGGTTTACTAAGCAATTAAGAAAGCTTACTAGAAGGTACTAGCTATAGAGATAGCTAGCGGTACTATTTCTATTAACTGTATAATATTTTTAAATAATTAAAAGAAAGTTAAGGAGGCTAGGTTTATTCGTAATAATATTTATAAAAGATAGGAGAAAATAGGGTTATAGCCATTAAAACCGAGTATGTTACATCGTTTACTGCTATTTTTTTAATAATATACTAATAATTAATATATCCCTTTTAAAAATACCTCTTAATAAATTTTATAAATCTATAAAAGCTCAGCAAAAACCCCTATTCCCAAAGCAATTCGAAGCTATAACGCCACGCAAAATACTATGTACATTCGAATCGCTAACGATCTATAATAGGATTAATATAGCGAACTTACTACTTAGAAAGTAGGCTAATAATACTAAAATCGCCCTTAAAGTTTCTATTAATACCTAAAAACTCGTATACAATTAGTAGGAATTCTAAAAGCGCTATATAGAAGTAAAATTATAAAAATAAAACCTTTGTAGGTACGTAGCTATTAATAATAAAGCCTATACTAAGGAAGCGCTTAATACCAAAGTTACAGCTAAAAGAGAAGTTAATATAATAAAAGGTCTAAAGGAAACCTAAAAAGCCAACCTCGTATTCATTAAAAAGGTTGCCCTCGAAGAAAACCCTAGTCTTAAATAATAGCCGCTACGTAAAAGTAAGGCTAATAAGAAAGTTAAACCTAATACCCCTATTCCTAACAATAATAGCCTTATCTATATTACGATAAATAACCCAAAATATAATAGAATTTTAAGGGTAAAAAAGGGATAGAATAAGGCTACGACTAACAATACCCGCCACAATTATATTGCTAAACAATAGTAAGACTTTTTTTATTATATACTAGAAATAAGGGTATAGAAAACAATATAACTAGAATAGGATTTTAATACCTTTATAACTTCTATCGAAAATAAAGAAGATAAACGGTTTGAAAAAACGGGTAAAGCTACCTACCTTACTATAAAAGAAGATTTCGTACCTTTTAAAACGTACAATAAGAAAAGGAGTAAAAAGATCCGTAGGGGAAGTTCGTCGTCGGTAGAAATTATCTTAGGCAACGAAGCTATTGTCCTTAATAAGCTTCCTACTATACCCAGGCACGTTTATCTAGTTGGATTATCATCACAGCTTCCTCCTTCAATACCCTGCCCCCCTAAGAAGAAATAGAAGTAGAAGGAAGGGCTATCTACCTCCTATAAGGGGAAGGGGAAAAGGAAGGAGAAGGCTATAAATACAAACGAAGGGGAAGAGGAGGCCACGGTAACTATCACAGTAGCAGGCTAAAAACTCGAAGTACCTACAAACCGTACTAAGGTAATAGTCACCGTACCAAATAACAATTCTAGCAATTCTAATAGCAATATTAAAAATAAGGGGGAAGACGAAGACCTAAATATTATATTGTAAGTACGGACTACTTACACTACAAATTATAACAACAACACATTACGACCTTTTAAGTTTAATATAAATACACTACTAAATGCGGGTAATTGAGAGCTTTATTTTATATATTTTATTATATTTACAGCTAATCTAGTAATGGAGTTATAGTTGTGTGCAGATATCTGACCGTTACAGACCTTGCGCGTTACAGGTAAAAAATCCGACTCTGGGAAGGAAGCCCAGAGTCGGTTGGCTTGTTATGTAAGCGAGGCCCACATCAACCTAACCGACGAGTAGCTTCAGCTTTATTCCATCTCATCCATTACACAATACCTAGCTAGGGAAGGAGCAACCTCAACCGAACAACATGGAACGTGGAAGGGGAGCTGGAGGTGGATCATTTTAGTTCCGTTATCATTTACTACCCAAATTAACTCAGGTTGATTCTCAAAGTTCATTGCACATCCTCCCAGCCCGGCGCGTCAATTTGTACTCTATCACCGCTTCGTTTTGTTTGACCACAGGCTCACCTGAACGTATCTCATTCACCACTTTCATCGCCCCCCACTCTCTCGTTTCTCCTTCCACCAGGTATCAGTTTGTTTGCGGATGTAACAACAATCATATCAGCCGCATGAACCATCAACGACATACGATAGACAGACGGTGACTTTCACGGCGCAACTCTGCCAATTTCAGCTATCTGGTATCAGCTTAATATCACAACAACCAAGCACTCCAGAGCTGACTCCGGATCTGAGTCTACGGTGATTATCCTTTATCGGCAACACGACATTAGTGCGGTCGAACAACCTCAAGTGTCAGGTTTCTCTTCCCACACAAGGCGACCAACTGAAGGCTTTCTGAACGATGGCTGAAGAAGGAGGTAGTTCTCCGCTCTCCTCCGTCCTCTCCTCCCCTCCGGCCTCGCCTCCCAGGAGCATGACTGGGGATTGGGATGGCACTCACGTGCAGGAGACCAATACTGCTGCGCGGACGGCTTTGGAAGAGCTAGCAGCCGAAGAGCTAGTAGTCATGCAACCAGCAGTCGACAAATCAGCTGTCGCCAAACTAGCAATCGAAGAACCAGCAATCGAGAAACCAGCAGTCGAGGAGCCAGCAGTCAAAAAGCCGGTAGCTAAGAAGGCAGTAGCCAAAAAGCCAGCAGCGAAGAAGCCAGCAGCCAAAAAATCAGCAGCCAAAAAGGAAGCAGTCGAAGAGCCAGCAGTCGAGGAGCCAGCAGCCAAAAAGCCGGTAGCCAAAAAGTCAGCAGTCAAGGGGCTAGCAGTCGAAGAGTCGGCAGTCGAAGAACCAGTAGTTGAGGAACCGGCAGTCGAGGAGCCAACAGTCAAAAAGCTAGCAGTGAAAAAGTCAGCAGGCAAAAAGGGAGCAGTCAAGAAGTCAGCAGTCGAAAAACGATTTGCCAAGGAGCCAGATGTTCAAGAACCTGAAGAGGCTGAAGGAGAACAAGCTACGCCATTGGCAACACGAAGCGCTTCCCCAGAAAACAAGTCAGGACCTCGACCATCTAATCAACTAGAAGCTCAGGAACTAGAAGAAGCTTCTACATCCTGGACCGCGATAAATCTCCCACCACGGAGACCACAGCCAGTCAAAAAGCCAGAAGTTCCGACACCTGAAGAAGAAGAAGCGCCTGTGCCATCAGCTGAGCCACAAGTTCCAACGCGCGAAGAAGAAGAAGCGCCTGTGCCATCACCAGCGCCACAAGTTCCGACACGTGAAGAAGAAGCGACAGTGCCATCAGCAGAGCCATCAGCTGCACCAAGCCCCGTCCCCAAGAAAAGAAAGCCAGAAGTTCCAACGCGTGAAGAAGAAGAACAAGAGGAAGAAGCGGCTGCGCCTTCAGCTGCACCAAGTCCCGTATCCAAGAAGAGAAAGCCATTGACTGCACCAGCCTATTCTAAACAGGATGTGGCTGACTCACGCAATGTACTCAAGCCAAAGCTGACGAGGGGCGCGTGTACTCCTTGCCGTGAGAACAAGCTCAAGGTTGGTCAGAGATACTTATATTCCATAGTCGTTTTGTATCTGACAGCTTCTATAGTGCCTCAAAGAGAAGCCAATTTGCTCGCGATGTTCTGAATCCGGCACGCATTGTGTTTACGCTTTTGAGCAGCCGCGGAAAGGACTTCCAGCAGCGGCTCGTCCAGTTCCAGCGGATGGCAGCGAGCCAAAATCCTTGGGCTCGTCAAACTCACACGGATATTTGGCAGTACAGAACCTGGCAGTCGACGAGGAAGTCGATATACCGGGAATCGAAGTAGCAGCAGTCACCAATCCATCGATCAATGGACAGGACTTCAACGGTCTTAAAAACGAGGATCCAAACACAGTGACGAAAGGGGCCCGCAAAAATGCGAGTGGGCAAACGCCACAGGAAGCCGTTCTGGACGATGATGCACAAAGCTCAAAAGGCACACGTCGTTCTGTAAGCAGTGACGGGCAACTGGATACTGAACCCAGGAAGCGTAAAGCCTCGGACCAGGCCAAACCTACCAGTGCCAAAAAGCCACGACAGGCTGGAGCAGCGTCAAAGAAAACAAACCTCGACAGAAAGTGGGAAGCACCTTTCGTCTATACCGATGAGCATTCCCCTCTTACCAATGCTGATCTCAGAGTTCGTACCTCTTCCTTCTTTCAAAATTTATCTCACACTGATGATCTGACACTTGATTATAGGCCATATTGCTGCTCCCACAAGCATGGGACGTGTTGACACCGGAGGAGAGGAGAGACATCCTCGCCAAATTCCCCGACGACAGCCATATACTGGATGCAGGGACCGAGAAAGCCCGACCGGATCTTGTCTTGTTGCGCAATAATGATCATTTCAGATACGATTGTGCTCGGTACCTTGAAAACATTGAGCGGGGTCGGCATGATGAACAATGGCTTCAGGAGGCCTGGGTCGCTCATGAGAAGCACAAACGTGGCGACTATGATGATTTCCTGAGAAAGGAGTTCGAAATCGACTGGGCAACGAAGATACCAGAGGAGTTGCTGCAGAAAACCAGCCGGAAGAACGAGATGGTCGGGCGAGATGCTACTGGAAAGATGTCCGAGAATCAAGCAGCGGCAAATGAGCAGCACAAAGGTAAGGTTCATGTTCGCCCATGGCAACGCTGTCTGGATACTGATTGAATTACAGCCCTTTCTGGCCGCGCTAAGGGCGCTTCAGTGGTGCAATACGTGCCTCCTGCCAATCCAGCATCTGTTAATGCAACCGAGGCAAATGGAACTGTCCAAAAGGTCGCGGAGAGTACGCAGAGTACAGACCATGTCGCCCAATATCGCCCCAACGGTAATGGAAGTTCCAGTACGAACGGGGCACAATACACCGCACTACGCTTCGAAATACCAAAAGGGATGGATTAAATGCTTCTTCGAAGCAGTAGAACAGACGTATGCCGATCTTCCTTTTGGACGGCTCCGACTTCAGCTACTGTCGTTTTTACCAGGAACTAATATACCATCTCAACTATGAATGTTCGGGTCTCATAGTCGCTGGAACTAGGGCGGTAATTCGGAAAGCCTAAAGTAAACCCAGTCACTGGCTTAAGCCCTGTAAACACGAAGACATGATGATACCTGAGGAGACACAATTTGCGGCAGATGGACATGCGTAGAGCCAGTCTTACGCAACATTCCTTTGTTGGTACCGTATTTTGAGAGCATGGACAGCGAAGCGTTTAACACGGGTTGAGGCCGGTAGAGAAAAGCATAGATATTGTCAGTTCCAAGAGGTTTCACAGATTAGCGATACCCATTCAAGTAGATGAATAAGGAACATTAAGGCTAGATCTTTAAGGCTCGTGCATCAGTGCAGTGACTATGGCACTCATGGTGGCCACGGTGTGATACTTTTATCGACGACTTAATGACAAGTGTTCTGGTATACTCATTAAGGTGCAGTATATATATGTTTGCGCGATGTAAACCTCCAACAATCACTACGACAGTTGATCACAACTGTAAAATCTTCCGTAGTATAGTGGTCAGTATGTGAGCTTGTCAAGCTTGAACATCAGTTCGATTCGCTCGAGACCCGGGTTCAATTCCCGGCGGGAGAGACCAGTTCTTCTTTTTGTAAGTTTTTTGCACGCACCCCTACCTAACTAACATCAACTTCACCCTTTCCTAGGTTTGTGAATTTCTTTTCGGTACAATGATACTTCGTTATGCTTTCGAGTCGGCTGGGCTGCATTTCCATCGGGATCTGACCGAATAGTTTAGTGCGAATGATGGTTGCCGAAAGTTTGCGAGAACTGATCGCCTTCGCAACCTTAAAATCGATTTCTTGGCCAGCACTTGAACCTTCTCTCCTACAACAAGCAAGAACTCAAACTCACCACACAATACCTCGTCAAAGTACTTTGGTTTCAATTTGAGTCTCTACGCCGCCGTCCTCTCCTACCGTCAGTAATACGAGGCCGGTCTAGGTACATTTGAAGGTCGTATCAACCAAGCGTCAACATGGCGCCCTCAGCTCAAACGCACCATCGCTCCCACAGCTTGCTGCTCTTTCAGAAGCTGCTGAACCTTCGAGACAGCGCCAGCCCACTTACACTCATTCTCGATACCCTTGAACAAGATGCAAAACCTCTTGTACAGGAGTTCATCAGCAGAGGCAAGGTAAGAAGTTTTCTTCCAAGTTCCCTGCGCTTTATCAACTAACACGCGCACAGCTTGCCCGTAGTAAAGTACTCTTTGTCTCCTTCACCACTGTTAGAAAGCCCCGTCATGTCGATATCTTCATCAAGGCCAGGGGCAAGCCAGTCGCGGCTCTCATAACCGATATCACCTCACATTGTGCTCCTCCCAAGGGCCAAACACCCAAAGATGCTGCAACAAACTGCCAGAGTAAGTGCAGTGCAACCACCACGCCAGCACAAGAACATAAGCTAACAATAACTAAAGGATTTTTAATCGTGGTTGACTCGCTAAACCCCCTCGCCTCAAAAGAGCCCCACGCCCTCCCCCTCTTCTTCGGCAGCATCATCAACCCCTTTGCCTCCCTCGTCGCTGTCTACCACAACGACGTCCCTCTCGTCCTCCCCCGAACCGTCAACGAGTACGAACCCCATCCGCTCACCCTCCTCTCTCACATGGCCACCGCCATCTTCAGAGTCTCAAGTCTCTACCAGGCCGTCGAGACCAAGCGGGCGCAAATGCGTAGTTTGCGCGAGCCAGAGTGGGGACTTCACGAAGGCCGCGAAGGCGTGCTTGTTGGCTTGTGGACAGGCCACCAAGCTGAGGGACTCGTGGTGGAGATGGAGATGAGGAGGCGGAGCGGGAGAGCCGTGGCTGAGAGGTTCATCCTTAGCCCTTCGACGCAAAAAGGCGGTGCCGGCGCGAGTCTGTCACTACTTTCGGATCATCCGCTGTTTGCGCCGCAAAAGGACGCGGAGGGTGGTGCAGAGGGGGAGATGGCGGATACTACGTTCAACTTGGGGTTGACGGAGAAGCAGAGGAGTGATAGGGAGGGGATCGTGTTGCCGTACTTTGACGCGCAGACGGAGGTCGGTGGCGGAGAGGGAGGCCGGATTTTGTATGACATGGGGAGGGAGGATGACTTTGATGATGAGGAAGACGAGATCTGAACAAAGCTTGATGAGAGAGCCGGCGTTGTCTCCGTCTCAGATTCGACGATATCTTCGGGTCAAATGTTCGCAGCGATCCATCTCATGCGAAGAGAGGTACTGTATCCTTATTCTACACTCCCAAAATGGCCAGGCCGACAAAGCTAATCGCCTGGAGAGCAACAGTTGCACAGAGAATCGAAGATGCTGAAAGCCCTGGGCGCTCAATGTTCGAGACTTGTCCGCGAAAGTATATACCCCCTAACCTCTCGGTACCGTTCGAAAGAGAAGAGGAATGGTACTCGTACGATTATGTTCACAAACACCATCACCGTCGAGGCATCCAGAACCTTGAAGGCCTGAATCACAGGCTCCGAGGGAATCGCGGGGTGGTGGGGTTGGTGCAGGGGATCATCGTCTTATCTTATCGCTAACAGACTCCACAACGATCGGCGCCTGCATCCAGCCTTGCAGCGGCCGCCAAGCTTCAGATGGCCTGCAGCATTCGCCTAGCTTCAGCCGCCTCTTCTTGAATGCTCCAGAATTTCCCCGTACAACGTCATCAAGGACACTCAGTTTCCGGTTGAAACCATTCATTCTTGCCCAGCAAAACATTACAGGCAATCAACCTTGCGATAATCGAGCGCGAAACATGGCGGATAGACACAATCGTAACCCTCACCGTGGGGGCGCGAGAGGCTACAACGACAGAGACCGACACGGCAGAGACAACCGCGACCGCGACCGTAGGCGTGGTCGGGGAGGAGGCAGAGGTGGACGAGACGATCGTGACGGAGATAGCCGACGATACAGGTCCAGATCCAGAGACAGGCGCGATGGGCGTGACCGTGACCGTGACCGCAGGCGCTCGCGCTCCCCGATTCGCGACAGAGACGGACACGATCGACGCGACGACAGGGTCAGAGATGGAGGTCGGGGAGGCCGTCGCGACGGTCCCAGAGACTCTCGCCGTGATTGGGGTGACGCAGATAAGGATGGCATGAGCAAACCAGACAGAGGTACGTTTGGTAACCGAATTCATCCCCATCACAGGACTGTTTCTCGTTTCGCAATCGACACCGACCGGAGCACTGACACCCCGAAAGACAGGGGAGACCTTCCAAAAGACAGAAACATCCGCCGCTCAGCCTCACCGCCCCGAGAGCCAGAACCACACGCGAAGTCACCACGGAGCCCCGCACATTCAGCAACAGCACACGACGATCACCGTCTTTCGATAAGGTCGAAATCCGAGAACGCCCCAGCTGCTGCTGCGGCACCAGCACCGGCGCCGGTACCAGTGTCGTTCAAGGTCAAGGGACACGACCAACGTCGATCCGATAGCATGCATGTGGAGGAGCAACACCAGTCGTCCCGGGAGCGGACAGAAGAGCACGAAGAGGAACATATGTCGAGGGGACGGTTTGACGCCGATCCCATGGATGAGGACGAGGAAGAAGACGTGGTTGTTGAGGATGATGGTCTGGGAGATATGGCCTCTATGATGGGCTTCGGTGGCTTTGGCACAACCAAGAACCAGAAGGTCAGGGGCAACAATGTTGGTGCGGTGCGGAAGGAAAAGAAGACGGAGTATCGCCAGTACATGAACCGTGTCGGCGGTTTCAACAGGCCCCTTAGTCCGGGCCGGTAGTGCTGAGGAGTTAGGATTGGATGTGTCGCGCAGCAGAGGTGGGCATGGAAAGAGTCTCAAGGCACATTTGTTACGAATTATTGCATGGCCGATCAGATACCCAGATATCGTTTATCGTTTCCACTATGCGTTTGGTTTGGGTCATCTTTATAGCTTCCACGGGCTTCTAGAACGCAGCGACCAACTTCGCATGTTATATACCCTCGTGAACTAATCAATTTATACGGGTAGACTGTGAGTCCTCCTATGCACCTAGAAACGGCCATTCACTCGGTTTACCCTCACTGGCATTGTTTTGTTGCCTTTTTGTTATCGCTCTTTTGGTGGAAGAGCTATCACAAAATCATATCAGCGTTCAGTAGGGTTAGGGTTGTATGTGCTCCAATAACTTTTTCACCTCTTCTTTTCTTCGTCAAGCCTTTTTCGTCCATCAATGTGCAAATTCAAATCACCCCACCAGCGCCAAACAATTATTTCACGAACTGCTTATCATCAGGAAGAGTCAAGTTCACTATTTCAAGGATTTTGAGCAAGCGTTTTTTTCGCAACGGTATGGCCATATTCACATCACTTAACAAGATCATCTCACTAATGTCAATATCCAGTTTTCAACACTCAGACTTCAAAATGGGCGCCTCAACATCAGAGCACAAGGTCAAGAAGGAGAAGAAGGACAAGAAGGCCTCCAAGACCAAGGAAGTCGCTGCTGATTCCGAGCCCACTGAAATCATTGCGGAAACCGAGTCAGCGTCCAAGAAGGAGGAGAAATCCAAGAAGTCCAAGGACGACAGCAAGAAGGACTCGAAACGCAAGCGCGAGGAGGAAAATGACGATGCAGAGAAGCCTTCCAAGAAGCACAAGTCGGAGGACAAAGAAACCACCAAAACCGAGAAAATAGAGAAGAAGGAGAAGAAGGAAAGGAAGAGCAAGTCGAAGGACAGGGAGGAAAAGAAGGAGAAGAAGAAGGACAAGAAGCCCAAGAGCGAGAAGGAGGAAGAGGCGCCCGTTGTGAAGAAGGAAGAGAAGGCTGAGAGCAACAAGGAGTCTAAGAAGGAGAAGAAGGACAAGAAAGACAGGAAGGAGAAGAAGGAAAAGAAAGACAGGAAGGAGAAGAAGGAAAAGAAAGACAGGAAGGAGAAGAAGGAAAAGAAAGAGAAGGCCGAGAGGAAGGAGGACAAACCCACCACCACCAAGAAGGAGGACGCCCAAACCAAGTCTACACCAGCGGCCACAACAACTCCCAACCCCGCAGCGGTCCTCGCAGCTAACTGGAACGTCAACGCGCTCGACGGCGGCGCATCTCGCCAGTCCAAGATGATGAGGTTGCTCGGCGGCAAGACGCTTGCTGCCGACAGTGCTGCCGCCGCAGCTGCTGCCGCTGCTGCAAAGAAGACGTTTGACGTCAACCAGGTGTCTCAAGAGCTTGAGCAGCAGTTCAAGGCTGGCATTCACCAGAAGTTCGAGACGGGTGGTCAGCGTCGTGGTTTGGGTGCGTAAGTTGGGCCGTCGACGATGATTCTGGGGGTCGGTCTATCTAACGGGTATGTTACTTGGAGTTAGCAGCGGGTGTTGCCATCTGTGATCGTACTTGGAACTGGCAAAATGATGGAAATATTCACTGGAATACCCTTTGCAGTTCTTGTAAGTTTTCAAAAAAGTTCGGATTCAAGAGTTCAACCAGGTTGCCCTTTCTTTCTGGACGAAGCAGAAAATAGAATAACAATGCCCCTTGTTCTGCGTTTCTGTGACCTCAAAAAAACAGATCCCCGGTTCCTTTTGCATTGCCCGTATTATCCGTGGTATATAGTGTGTGTTACAGGCGCTTTCGCTCATACCAAGCGCTAAAAAGATCTCCCTCTTGTGCCTTCTTCCTCCTCTTGTATTTCTCCTGCTCCCACCTTGCCCTCTCATGCGGATGATATGCTCTTCGGGTTTCATTGGCTAATCCTAATCGGCTTCGGTGTCTTTCCTTGGCCCTCGACAGCAAGCTCCCTTAATCCTCCGTATTGTTGGGTATCGTAGTTGTAGACGAGCTGTCGTGATGTTTTGATGGATGGGAACGGCGGTGTTTCATTCCGTCCCGTGATGGCGGTGGTATTTCGGTGCTTAGTTGAGGAACAGACGCGAAAGAACCTCGAAGACGAGACCGCCGAAGACGACAAAGCCGAGGATAACTGGGGAAATGAATTGACTGTTAGTCCAACCAGTCCGTATGATTTGTGGCTAAGGAGCTGATGCTAGCAGTGCGTCTTACCGAGCCAGAACATGGAGATAGGAGACTTGGGCGCCTTTTCTACACGCTTCTTGATCTGATCCTCCGACTTGCCACGACGGGCCTCCTGGTCCTTCTGGAACTTGAGGTTCGCTCGCCTTTGCTGGGGTGTTTGCGCCTGGTTCGAGAAAGGGGGTTAGCAAGGCTGAAAGCCGATACGCTGGAGCTTCATTGTCCGGTTCCGCGATGATTCTCGTAGAAGATACCGAAGGGCAGAAGCGAGAATGTTCGTACCATTGTGCCTGTGTTGTGTGGCTGTGTAAAGGGATGGGAATAGAGATGCTGCGACTAGCTGGTGATGCTGGGCGCGGACAAAGCAGTCGGACAGCAATGGGTCTAGTTATGGAGTGGTACATAAGTTGACAGAGATGCGACGATGGTGGCTCGAGTAGTGGTCGGTCTCTTGGATGGCGCAAATTACAAGTTGATATCGAAGGGTTGCTAGTTGCTCAGCTTATGAAGTGGAAGGGGGAGAAGCTTCCTTAATTGATTACGAATTGGGGACAGATTGCCAATGGACTTTTGGAAACACGAAACGAAAGTGACCGAGCTGCACCTTCCCATCCAGTTGGGGCAGATCTGGCCATGTGTCGTTGATAGCACTTGCCGCCAAACTGAATGCCCTGTCCGTTCCCCTCAGTGCCCCTGTCGAACACGCCTGGCGAGTGGGCCGTATTCCGGCAACTGATGGGATCCCTGCAGCGGACGATCCATCAATTTAGGGTGATTGCCGCTAACTGCCAACTACGGTTTAGCGGCTTGCGGCTGGTATGTACCGTCCGTTCGGAAGGGCGGGCGGCCACCGTCACCCGCAATTTTCGACGACGCCGACGGAACCTCCGAGGTGCAGGTGGTGTGGGTATCGCCAATTCTGTGATGCATAGAATATATCTGTGCATGACTTGCATTTGACGAATTTCGAAGCATCATAAACAAAGACCTTGACTTGCTCCAACGTTTGGATTCTACCAGCCCACGAATAACGACGTCATAACAAATCTTACCTTTTCACTTTGAAGTGAATATACGCTCATATCAAGAAACGAAATCAACAACAAACCCATCATCAAATTGTCTACCACCAACATGATGATTCCCAGGACCGCTGCCGGTAGTGCCCTTCGCACTCTCACCAGGGCTACCACTCAGAACACCAAGCCTTCGTCCAGGACATATCTCCAAGTTCAGTCCCTGAGGCAAAACTCTTCTTCTTCTCCTTCAAACCCGCCCTCAGCAACGGTATGTCGCTTGCTGTTCAGCTTTCCAATATTTATCAAAGCACATACTAATACCAACACAACAACCAGGGCGTATTCTACAAAACCTTCACCCGCCCCGTAGCCAAGTGTCTACTCACCGCTCTCTTCGTCTACCAGGTCATCTACTGGGGATGGTCAAAGCTGGAGGTTGATGAGATCAAGGAGGAGCGCCAGGGTGAGTTTTTCCCATCACCTTCATTATGACCCATCCCATCCATCCATCCCTCTCCTCCCTTCCTTCCATGATCTCTCACCACACATATGTCTAAGTACCAGTTTTTTGTTACCGGTTTAGATTGAAGAATAGAGAAAAGAGAATACTCACTCACACTTTGTGAATCATCTCACCAGCTGAGATAACCAAGCTTGAGGCTCAAGTGCGGGCTCTGCAGTTGCAGAGGGAGAAGGAAAAGGAGAAGGAGACTGAGGCGGCGGCTGCTGTTGCTTTGAACACGGGAGCATCCCCAGATTCTCAAAAGAAGAAAGGATGGGGCTGGTGGTGATGTGGATGGGATGAAGGAAGGGTTGGCGAGGTGAGAAACATGCCCTTTTGGAGAGACTGAGAGCAGATGGATGTCTTGACAGGCACTTCGAGGCTGAGTGTCCTCTAGGACGTTTCCAGATTTTTCTACCTCTCTAATGTATGTGAAGTATCTCTGTGTGACAAATATCAAACGCACATGAGTACCAGGAGTGTATTCTACGATTCGAGAAACCACGGCCTCAATATCCTGGCCGAACGCCATGCCTTCTTCTGATGTCCAACAACAGTTCCGGATTTCTCTCTACATCGTGAACCATTATTGTGATATGTGGCTTTCCCCTCTGTCTGTCTCTCTGTATTTCTGTCCAACTCGTATGTACCGTAACGGAAAATAAGTGCACCAACAGTTTCCAAACGCTCTGTAACGCCGTACCCGTAAAATCATCAACGTATGAATTCTTGTCAAAAAATCCTCTTGCTTTCTACGCACTTCCACGCAATTCGGCGAAAGAAACCCAACCACGCGCAACCAGATTATCAAGCAGCACAAGCACCTCCAACGCCAAAAGCAAACCCTTCCGACACCGCCCTCTTTCACCAAAGAACCAGCAGCGCCACTAGCAAGCGAGCAACAAGCTCACTAACACTAGAACAGCAACGGTCAACGCCACCGAGACTGCATCCTTCGAGGAACCCGAGAAGATATGTGCCGAGCCCGGGTAGTTACATACTACCTCTCCGTTCGTTTCGTTCTTGATATAGTAGCTCGAATTGAACCCCTTCTGGCCAGGAAGCGGGCAGCCGAAGCCCATGGACGACGGACAACTCTGGACCAGCCTGTAGCACAGGTAATCGCAAGGCAGGACCTCCTTGTAGGGGCCAGGTTTGATAAACTCGTCGATCCGCGAGCTGCGACTTTCCATGAAGGCCTTGCTTAAGACCTTGCCGTCGCCATACTTTTCCGCGTACAACGACACAGTCGCATTGTCCAGCGTCTCGCCGTTGGGGAACGGCTGGTTCATGGCCCGCGGGTGCAGGTAGCTGGCATTGTTACTGAAGTCCTCGCAGCGGGGGATGGTCACGGAGCAGAGCCAGTCCTTGTACGCGGCGTCGCAGTCAGTGCAGTTCCGGGTAAGCGAGTAGCGCTGGGTCACCGGCGCTTCGCAAGGGATCTGGGCCAGAGCCTTCTTGAAGAAACCATATGCTTCGGCGGCATAGTCATCGTAGAACTTGGCCAGAACGGAGGCGTTGCCAAACTTTGGGTTGCTGGGGACCGAGTAGGCTACCTGATCACAAAAGGTGAGGTTCAAGACAATGTTACAGTTCCCGTGATCTGGTTGTATTAGCTCCTGAGCGTTGGTCCCGACCTGGTTGGATCCTGGATCCCGAGAAAAGAGCTTACCGGACTTGGTTTGGAAATTGGTCGCTTTGAAGACGTGGCCGCCGCTTCCGACGAGATTCGAACTCCCTGGGTTAGTCACATTGGCCAGGATTCCGATATAGCTGGTGCTTGGCTTCAGCCCACTGAAGAAGAACTGCTGCTTAGGAAAGTTGCCCTGTCCTCGCCTGGTCATGCCTGTCTGGACCATATTTGAATACTTCCCGTCCTTTGTAGTTGCAATCTGGGCATACTGTTCGAGGCCGCAAAAGGAATATTTGACACCATTGATGGACGGATCCGACTTGTCCTGGGCGAACAGAACGTATGGCGGTGCTTCCATGAACTTCTGCTGCTCCCCCTCGTCGTTACTATCAGTCAAGTTATGAGTGATGAGCAATGCGCCCTGGGAGTCGCTATCAACCCAGATCAGATCAGCATCATCGTCCACGTTATAGCTGTAGTAATAACCGTCCGTGGAGATGGCGATTTTCATGTTATAAGGCCCATCAAAGATTTCCCTCACGTTGGGCGCATGTACACCCACATATACGTCGGACGTGGTGGTGAAGTTGTACATGATAGCGCCCTCTTTGAACACCATCGATACCTGAGAGCTCGCATCCGCGTCCGGGCCTGGTTCCACGTTGTCGGTCGACGTTGACACATACAGCGTAAGCTGCGGTGGAGGTTGTGTTGTCTTGGTCGCATTAAATGCTTGAGGCTGCAGACATGTGTTTGCAGAAATAAAGATTCGACGACCACCTTGTTGTCGCTTCCCGAGCTTCTGCTCCACGGAGAGAGAACTCGAGTCCGCAGGTTCTGTATCCAGGCTCTCGTCATTCAGGCCATCCGAGTACTCTTCTCCCTCCTCTTGCTGCTCTTCCTCCTCTTCACCTTCTTCTTGTTCTTCCCAGGTGTGATCTTCATCCCTTAGCTCCAATGACTCAATCTCCGGTTCCCGCTCGGACAGCTGTGACAGTTCGAATACGAAGCGCTCCGTAACCCCCTGATCAACGTTCAACGGGAAAGCCTCATTGTTCTTCAGGACATTGGTGTCTTTAATTTGACGACGCCCGAGAATACTTTTATCGAAAGCGGCGAACTCGGGTTCGTACAGCGGGTCGAGCGGGCTTCGTAAGTCTGGGTCAAGACCTAGAGAAATATCAAGGTCGGAATCGACATCGTCCAATAGTATTACTGGTGGCGCATCTTGGAGTTCGGCCGCGAGAACAAAGTTCGGGGAGAAAAGAGTGAAACAGAGAGCGACTAGAAGGCATGATGCGATGAAGGACGCCGCCAAGCGCGACTGTAAAGGACTGAGGTGCATCGCTCCCTCGAGAGGGGGCGCCGTTCGTGGGCGAGGATCTACCCCAACTTGTTGCCAGTCAGGTCGTCGATCGAAAAGTCGGTTGGCGCAAAGAAGGACAAGGTAATGTTCAAGGAAAGATGCGAAAACGGCTCCTTAATGTTCTCCGGTCAGAGACTGCCCGTTGGTGTCGCTGGACGGGCCGCTTCGATCGGGGCAGCACGGGTTTCTCGACTTGTTGGCGTTAAGCCGTTGGATGTTCGAAGCCAGGCGAGTAGCGCTGACGCTGAATCCAAGATTGTGATCCTGTTCAACGCGCGTACGAGATGGGAATTCGATAATATATCCCGAGGCCAGTCGAAGTGCCAGGAATCGTCGCCGTCGTCGTCGGTTCGATCAGGGTATTAGATGGATGAGACTTGGGTTCGGAGGCGCCGATTCGTAGAGGCAGTGGTGGTATCCGGGGTCTTGAGCAGGCTGGCTCTGACTTTTCCAGCCTTTTGCGTGCCCGGGCTGATAATAAACGAGTGTTCGAGGTCAGCAATTGCCCCTTTGGATGAAGTGAAAGTCTTCCCCTGGGTTTTTTCGTTTCACCGTGGCCTCGAAAGTGGAACGAGCTGAAGCAGGCGCACCCTTCAAGACCGAACATCAGTGGATGTTCTTGACTTGCTGTGGTCAGCAACACCCGGTGAATTTTTGGTACCACTGGAACTTTTGTTAGTGCCAAGTACACTACCTCCAGAGAGGGGCTCAGGGGCAGCGTCCGCCGATCTCGTACCTGCTTAACGAAACATACAGATTGATATCTGACTGATCCAATAGTGTTATACCTTTTGCCTGTCGCGCTAGTTTTGCTGGCAGGGGTCTCAAACTGCGGGAAGTCAGGAACGGCAACAATCCCGATGATGGCTTCCGGTGGACTACCTCTAGTCAATCACAAAGAATGACCATGACGTTGGCCTTCCATGGTAGTCATTACGAAGAGATATTGCTTAGTTCAACGATAGAAAAACCAACGTAGCGCAAAGATGCTTTGTAGATGTTGTCTAGATGTCGAGAAACCCCCGTCCTGAGCTGTCCCAGCCAGAAGACTACCGGTATACATTGCAAGCATGTGATGTGTCCCACGCTTTGCATCTACAATGGCCAGGGCCTTTCATGTCGAACACATCTCACTATTTCAGTGCTTTCAATTCAAATGCAATGCTCTATTACTATCACTTATTCAATCGTTAGATTCCAAAACTGTCCCTACTCGTCTAGACGCATCGGGCTTAATCATCATGTCACCAATATCTTCTATATCCACATGTCCTCCTCTACCACCACCCGTCTCCAACTTTTCCAGCTAACAAACTGTCCATATACCCCGGTTTTGTTGTGATTTTGTTGCACGCGTGATAGGTTGTCGACAAGCCCCACGCAGAGGCTTGCCGGCCGTGCAGTTGTTGCCTGTGTCTTCTTGAGCCTCATTCAAAGCGGCACACTCTGAAACGAACTGGTGAGGCCCGGCAGTTGCCCATGAGACGCTTAGTCAGTGTGGACGGCATCAGCCTTGGCGCGGAGGCCGCTGGCGGTGGAGCCGTGCTGGAAGTAGCGGCCAAGAGTGGGGGCGAGGAAAGAGCGGAAGATGACCTCGGCGCCCCTGTTGACATGTGAGTTTCTCTTCCGGTGATGTTGGTAGAATTGGAGGCCACTTACTTGAAGGTGGGGAGAGAGAGCCAGAGGAGGAAAACAAACTTGAAGGTATAGTAGAAGGGGAACCAGTAGACGACGCTGATCAAGCTCTCAATGACACTGTAGACATATGGTTAGATATTAAGCGCACCAAGCAGACAGCAGGCGCAAAGCCACAAGGGATGCTTACGTGAAGAGAGAGAAAACAACCCAGTACTGGAAGGATGGTGGTTAGCGTGGAGATCAGAGGTAGAAACTGATCAGGCAAGTCCCGACTTACAGTGAGCCACTGAGTATCATCCTGCTTGGAGGAGGTAAAGAGCGCATTGAGCGAGTAGTATCCGGGGAGGACGAAGCCAGCGAGGTTGGTGAGGAGCTGGCCGCCGAGGTTGAAGATGATCAGGAAGAAGTAGAGAGCAACGAGGCCAATGGTGGCATAGGCCTTGGGAACGCCGGTGGTCTTCTCGAGGTTGTTGAGGGTAGGGTACTTGGACAGCTATTGAGGCGGATTAGCTACGCAAAGCCCAACAACGCCGTCGCCGGCGTGTCTGCGATCTGGGTGCGGTTTACGAACCTCCTTATCGAGCTGGGCGATGTACTGCTGGGCGCGGTCCTGAGGGGAAGACATTTTGTGTGTTTGGTGCGGTAATCGAGTCTATCAATTTAGAGCTAGCTGTGGTGTTTTGGTGTCAGCGAGATGCAAAGTCGAAGTTCAGGGGAAAATCCGAGTCGGAACTGGCGGGGAAGCTGAAGCTGTGACAGAGTGGGTTGGGCAGCCGGGGGGCTGGGCCTAAAACTCGCAGCGTGCTCGGCGAAACACACCACCAGCAGAGGGAAGCAGTCGGGAAGCTGAGAGAAAGCTGCTGACCTGGATTTCGAATGCCGATGCTGTGAAGGGCAATGTGTCGTGGGAACTTTTGCGGATAGGGGTGATGCTATCGTGGAAATGGCAGTTGGGTGTGGGAACGGGTTGAAGTGGGCTGTGGGCTGTGGGCACAACAATGACGATTGATACGTGTGCAGACAAAAGGGGATCATCCTGTTCACAACCCGAAGCCTGCCCTGCCCGTGGGGCCGCAAAGCTTCCTCCCGTTATCATCTGAATCTGACTGGTTCCAGAACCAGTGACGCGACATCGGGAGCTGTTTTGCTAGGATTGGTGGACGAAGACATAGTGAAACAACGGCCGTCCAAATCTGAGATGATAAGCTCACTATCTCCATTGCGATATCAATAATAGGTCCGATGGTGTAGTTGGTTATCACGTCAGTCTAACACACTGAAGGTCCCCAGATCGAGCCTGGGTCGGATCAACATTGAAGTTCTTTTTCTTTTCTCACGTTTTGCGACTTCAACTGACCTCGTGCACCTACCTATTCTAAGGCCTCTGTGTCTCGTCTGTGGCATTGTTGAGTTTTCTTCCTTTTTGAAGGCACCTATGATTTTGCTATAAAATGCCTTAGCCTTGTCACCGATACCTACGCTGGTTGCCTTTTTATAGGCGTTTCCATTGTCAGGATTACTCTGCTCAAACGCGCCTAACTGTATCCGTCTATCTTCATTGTGCAGGAAGGTACAAATAGTTGCCGTAGGCAGTAAGGGGGTGCACATTAGGCTCTTGAAGTCGCCTCTTCCGCTTTTCTCACTCACTTGACGCTTTGATATTTGGGACAGGAGATCATGACAACTTGTGGACGTTTCAAGTCGAGCATCAGAACTCGTGACAAGGACCAACATGAAGCCTTTCAGAGCCCCGCGATACCTCCAGCGTTTTCGTGCAGCTAGCGCCACATCATGCGGATGGATGTCGGCCATATGTACAGCGTACTTCACATTTACATGGAGAGGCGTAATCATCTGCGAGATGGCTCACACGAAAACTTTCAGTTTGATCTTTCCAACGTCTCTATGACCAATATCATCGAGGGAGAGATTGATTCCCCCTCGTTCTGCGAGCGGTCAGACGTAGACTCGCTTGCCAAGTCAATGCTGGTGCAGGCTTCAGTTAACGGACCGAAGCAAATTATTTGGTCTTCGATGACGGTGATCCCATGGGGGGATAATACCTTCTGTAACCAAACTCCAAAAATCTTAGTGTAAGTCAGTGGTGCCAGGGCAGCAAGTCATAGTGGAACGTCATAGGGCACTGGCAGGCTGGATATCTAGTTCGGAAATGGGCACAGCATGTCGATCAGGGACACATCTGTAGCCCAGGAATAAACAAAAACAACAAGGAATTCGGTGGGAAAGCAATGCGCAGGTGTTCTGGTTCGTCAACTTTGAATTCCTCAAACAACCAAAGGAAAGTCAACAACACTCTGGAACGGGCAAACGGCCAATCAAACGGCATTTTGGTCCCAAGCGGGTCTGCATGGAACGCGCGGGGGAGCAGCTAGCTGCCTTTGACTTGCAGTGGTTCATTCCCTGCCGTGGGCGGGCTCCAGTGGAACGTCGCTGCACGTTGCAGTCACGACGGCAGCCCGTCCGCAAGCCGCATTGCCCCAGGTACGTCCCTAGCGCTTTCATGTTTGTTGATTCTTTCTGTTCTCCGCTCTCCATACAAACTACCAAAGAAAATGTGCAATTGACTCTTTACATGCAGCATCGACATCGTCATTAAGTTTTCCTTCTCGCGCATGCACGGCACTGTTACTCGCAACACGTTCCGCGGTGTGCTCCCGACCCCATATCCGTTACCCTTATTATTAGCCCGGCCTGGCCGTGTTGGCATCCGCCAGGTTTGGAGTAGTCGCCGCCACCACAACCACCATCTACCTATCCTTGTGTTTACCTGGGATATCCGAATCCAGCAGAGCTATCAGTCTGCACGCCTCGCCCGCCGTACCATTACAACACGGGCGCTGATGGACTCAACCCACGGTATGCCCCTTTGCGTCTCCTAGTCCCTTCTGTTCCCCCATCCACGACCTTGTCATCTGCCCTTCTTGCCTGGTCCCCTATGTATTCGGGCGCATACTTGTTACGCGACATACCATATCGGTATGCTTACTGCTTGTACAGACCCTCTCGTCCTCACGAAGGCGAAGAAGCGGCCTTGCTCCCAAGACTCAACAGCTTCCATCCACAGCGCCGCAACGCAGCCAAATCTCGACCACGCGTTTACTGACGTACCCGAAGTTTACCAATCCCAATGGATTCCGAACGATCACGGCCGAACCCGAGAACTTGGCCACCCGACCACCCGGATGACACAAGACGACATGGTGCTGGTCTCCCAGCTGCACACTAGCCGCGAGTTTGCCATGGACTCACAAGTAAACGCCTCGATGCAGAACGTCCAATATCATGGCAGCCAGAGCATGAGCCGCCAGTCTTTGTCCGCCGATTCCTTTGCCGGAAACACCAGTTTTGTGGAGGATAGTCAGATGGTGGACCATGATGGCAACAACGATCACGGCTCATACGTTGGAATGGCACCGCAATCTAAGGGAGCATCGCGTTCGAGTGCTAACAACGAGGTGGAAATGCGTCAGCTATATATCGCCAACAGACACCGGGATCTTCAGGACGTTGCAGAGGAGCTTCATGGCAACGAGCGTGGTCCAAATTCAGAACGAACCCGCCAGGTTTTCGCAATGTTGTGGTACGCTGGTCTCTTGGCTATATTTTCGTCGAGATTGTGGGCTAACAATACGACAGGATCAGCCAAGTCTGCTCAAAGGGTAAGGGATCGGTACCTAGAGGGAGAGTTTACGCCAACTATGCCTCCAGGTGTGCCACCGAGAGGATAACAGTCCTAAATCCTGCCAGTTTTGGAAAGCTTGTCCGGGTTCTTTTCCCAGGACTAAAAACACGTCGCCTTGGTGTTCGGGGAGAGTCAAAATATCATTACGTCAACTTTCAGCTTCGAGAAGACCAGCCTGATGTGCGAGATGTCTCAACTCAGCCTCGGGTTTCCCCAGAGGAGGAGCAGTCGTTCTCCCAAACTTTCAAGTGAGCAGCGGCACCTTCGCAGTTTGAACGCCGTTTATCCTTACTAATTTCTGTAGTAGCACGGCACCGGACAATACAAGAACAACCGAACGCACAGTACTCCCCACACCTGACCTGGGCCAGCAACCGGAGACCCGGGTGAGGCGGCCGCATGAATATGTTCACAGCCTGTACAATCAAGTCCAGGTAGCCAACATCGACCAGCTGAGCACGACGGTAACCAAGACCGCACAGAAGCTCTGTTTTGCCGCGGAAAGTGAGGAGACATTCCAGCAGTCCGATCCCCTCGTCCTACCACGGATCGAACCCTTTCTACCCAAAAATACCGACCCGGACGCCGCCAAGTCACTGGCTGCGCTCTATAGGTCACACTGCACGTCTCTGGTGGAATGCATTCGGTATTGTAAAGAGAAGACTTTCTTCCACCTTTACACCTCATTCCAGGGCACGCTCACGATGCCGGTCCAGAAGCTGTTCAGCAACCCGGCTGTTGCACCTTGGATAGAGGAGTGCGATTTTATCCTGTACCAGCGCATGATGCGCATTGTCTCGAGCCTGGTCCTCCAAGTTGTTCCCAAGACGGTGCTCGATACACTGAGGAACATCGCGGATAAGCTCGTCCCACATATCCGCGACTCTTTTCAGGGACAACCTCCTCACGTCCTCAAGGCCAAAGAGGCACCGGCAACCCTATTCGCAGGCTTGCTGGATAGGGTGCTCCGTGTCAACCTCACCGCTCATGCTGCGGCCAACATGCTGTCAAACCCAGCAAACCGCGACCTCATGTACGTGGAGTGGATAAACATAATCAACCTAAGAAAGGTCGCCGAGAGTGTTCCGTCGAGGGGCATGGATGATGTCGTGAATCTCCTCCTCCAAGAGATGCGCGATCTCCTAGACCCGGTAAACATCCCATGGGAAATCGAAGGCCTGACACTACACGGAGAGATGGCGATGCGAAATGGTCGCCAACCACAGGCAGGAAACCCTGAGGAATCCACGGCCTCGAACGTTTTGGATCGCTGGGTGAGCTTTCTTCGCTCCCTGCCATCGCATTTCCCCTACGCATCACATACCGATATTGTCTGGTGTGTTCAACGATTAGGCACAGCCGTAATGAGGGATATCACACTTGGCCAAGGCAAGAGTTTCGGCTCTTGGTGGGTCACCAAGTGTTTTATCGATGAGATGATTCTCTTCTTGGCGGAATACGGCGGATTTCTCAAACAAAAATCGACACATGAGTATACGCTCCTTGTCTCACAGCAACAAGGCGCAAGCAACGAGGCAAGCAACGATGCATCCAGATACAGGAGTGGTAGCGATGATTCTAGCGCGTCCCGCATGTCCGAGTCGCAGCCAGATCGGGCTCGATTCCCGGTGGCTACATCGACGGCCACCCAGCCGTCGGTCCATGATGACAGCGGCATAGGTATTCGGACACCTGATGAAGATTCTCCGATTCAAAAGTTTGGCTTCCAAACGACTACTGCGAACTCGCAATATATCTTTGCCGGCACGGAACTGCAGGATGAGGACCATTTGGCAGATATTTGAGTCCGGTTGGTTAATAAGGGGATAGTTTTGGGTCCCTTGATGTTTTATCAAGAGAGCGAGTTTTGTTGGCGGTTATACCTTGACGAATCTCTTTTCCTTCTACTCTTTACATGACGATATGAAGCAACGAGGACAGAGGTCATGAACTACTGCATTGTGCGGATAAGGCGTCATTATGAAAGGCATCTTCACTACCTGCTGCTTATCGTCGGACATTTGGGTTTGTGTTTCTGGGTCGGGGAGTCAAGGCTATACCTGTGAAGAGGAAGTGTTCTGTTTTGGACTCGGTGTTCAACCTCCAATGTTCATTGTTCAATGTATGGATATAGGGAACGCCAAAACGTCGGTTTTATCATCAAAGGATTCAAAAAGGGAAGGCGTTATGCAAGCATTTACGTGTGGAGGTGGGCGGAAGGGCGTCTCGATCACAACACGCACAATGAGCATTGATTTTGAGTTTCTTCGTACAGGATAGTTTGTTTTGTTTCTCCTTGTGTTTGGTTATATCTAGATGCGGAATGAAGTCGACCCCTTAATGTTTCTCGGAGCAGCGCACCGATCACTGTTTCAAGACGGCTTTAAACTGCCACGTTCGTTCGGTGTGGGTGAGCGGGCTTGGCAAGTTACACGTTTCCATGCTCTTGCACGGCACGTGAAGGCATTACGGCAACACTACGTTTTGGGAAGTGATCTTTAGAAGAAACCCCTCCGTCATCAAAATGCAGGCCCTCCTCCGCCTTTTAACAGTTTACACACTACTTGAACCATACACCTCGTATCTCATTGTCTGAACATACCGGCATCCTCAACTCTCTCTTCCCTTGCTGACTGTCGCTCTGACAACCAGTACTGTCGACGCCCGAAGTGTACTTCCCGAGTCGAACCAACCCTGAAGACTTCGGAGGACCTGGCAAATCACGTTTTACAGCAGAAGAAACACAATATGGCAGTCGAAACGGAAAGCACTTTCGAGGTTGCGGGAGCATCATTGTATGCGAAGTCATGGGAGGTACGTAGCGCCCGCATCTTTCAACTTTGAGCCGTCTCGACCTCTCGCTTACACCAAAAAACGCCACAACAGCCCGAAGGGCCAATCAAAGCGAAGCTCATCTTCATCCACGGCTTCAGCGACCACATCAACCGCTACTACGGCTTCTTCCCTTCCCTCGCAGCGCGTGGTATCGCTGTTTACGGGTTTGACCAGCGCGGCTGGGGCCGCAGCGTCAAGAAGCCAGCTGACAGGGGCCTGACGGGACCAACATCGCGAGTAATCGCCGACATCGTCGCCTTCATCGAGCCGCACCTATCCGATGCCCCCGGCGCGCCGCCCGTCTTCGTCATGGGCCACTCCATGGGCGGCGGCCAAGTCCTCACGCTCGCCTGCGACGAGCAATATCAGAACCGCATCGTCAGCCGCGTGCGCGGCTGGCTGCTCGAGAGCCCCTTCATCGGGTTTGCGCCCGAGCTCAAGCCGAATCTGCTTAAAGTGTACGGTGGCCGGCTCGCGGGCAAGCTCTTTCCGCATCGCCAGATGGTCAACCAGATCCCGCCCAAGGACCTGTCGCGCGACCCGGAGGTGCAGAAGAGCATCGCGGCGGATGAGCTGATGCATAACACGGGCACGCTGGAGGGACTGTCGGGCATGTTGGATCGCACGGATGGGTTGACGAGGGGGACGATTAGACCGCCTGGAGGGGAGAATACGAAGATCAAGGCGGTCTGGTTTGGACATGGGAGCAGTGATAAGGCGACGGATTATAATGCTAGTAAGAGGTATTATGATCGGGTCATTGCGGGCACGGTGAAGGATAGGATGTTTAAGAGGTATGAGGGATGGTATCACCAGTTGCATGCTGATGGGCCGTGTAGTGAGGAATTTTATAAGGATGTGGGCGATTGGATCTTGGAGAGGAGTGAGGGTTCAGCGGATTCGGGGAAGTTTGAGGCCAAGATCTGAGATGATGGTTCCAGAAGAGATGGAGAAGCAAAATTACGCTCGAGTTGATGTTATTGGGGATTACTCAGCATGGGCTTTATGAGAATCACATTACTATACGTACCTATCCCGCGATTCATGGTGATCAAGATGGCTTGTACGTAACGTGTGGTGTTGAGTGGCCTGCGAGATCGCATCTGCACCCCACCACCTAGAATAGTCAGCTAACATCGGGATCGCCTCGGCTTGAAGATCTTGAAACAGGTCGTGAAGTCTTCCGAATACCCCCGAGTTTGGACTGGGCTTGTCGTTCAGCCCAAGCATTAGGCATATAAAGATATCTAAATCCCATTTGAACCTCCCCCTTCGCCTCCCTTTCGTGATCTTTCCGAGTCCGACCTGGCAATTCGAGCGATCTACTGCCCACTGCGGTGTGGGTTCTTGGCTCTTAATAATTCCTCTTGCTCCCCTGACCCTGATGATACCTATCCACTCATCGTGGGTATCCGTTATCAGATCATCAGTTAAGATGGACGACCCTCTTTTCCCAACACCAAGTCCCCATATTTCCATCTACACTTTCCCATGGAACTGCGATGCAGATGGGATTTGACCGTCGGGTGTAAGGACAACGATCACGAAGCATCAAATCGACGAACCCGGTACTGGAACACGATGGCGCCGTACCGCCTATCTGACGTTTCCCAGGAGAGCCCCGGAGTTTGTTAGGTCCGGCATCACATCGATCTTGGGTATTCGTTGGACTGGCCGGGGCAGCCCCGTTGCCTAGGCAAATCGCATGCCATCGCCCCTCGATTAACAAGTCCCTCATTATGCAGGGCAACGCTAGTGGGAAAGAAGCAACGTGCGGAAATGGTAGGTTCAGGAGACCTTTTCTTCTTCGCCTCTGAATGATTCCAGGTTGCGCCTCACGCGCCAGCAATTCAACAAGCTGCCTCTACTACGTAGTGTTGGTTGTTGAGATCAATTGACACAGCCCCCTCTGACCTCTTCCGTGATACTTCCCCAACCTCCTCTCAACGGGCTAGCTTTGTCAATCCTTCATCCAGTTGATCGGCCGGCGATTTTCCGAACTCTGTTACCACGGGCGAACAACTGGCGCTTCCCCCGCTGTGAGCCCCCCAACGACACGCAGCCACTATCGATTGACCGCCGCCTCACCCAACAACCTTCGAAGTTCAGCCCTTGTGTTTATCTTGTATGGTACTACTTAACCTCCTGCAACCTTTGCGATTCGTCGCCTTCACTTGATCATACAGCGCGTCCTGCGTTTCTCTCCCACCAACACCCCCGCGCACCAATCCTTTTTCGAGTTTAGCAAGTCGCGATCCGTTCGGTCGAAACGGTATTTCCGGTCATCATGGAGCCCGACCTTTCGCACAGCATTTCGCATCACCCGCACGCCTTCAAAACGCAATCTCAGTCGGCCAGCTCGATTTTGCTCCCGCACTCTCATTCCCATCATCGACATCACCACCACCGTGACCATCATCATCAGTCTCCGATGGGCGGGTCCGGAGCAGCAGCCAGTAGTACCGGATGTGAAGCCACGGATGGAGAGGACCACGGAGTGACCAGACACCGCGACGTCGAAGTGGAGAGCCAACGCACCGGTCGCCTCCCGCTCGTCAGCGCCGAGCACGATCCCTACGGCCTATCGCAGCGATACAAGACCCCCTCGGAGCTAGCGGCCATTAGGGCAAACACGTCTAGAAAGCGCGATGCCGCCGTTCGGCCCGACTCCGCGGGAGTTGCCAGCACCGTGGGTGGAGCCTCGAACTCCGGCTCCGGGTCCGGCTCCAAGGCGCACGGATCCGGATCAAAGTGGAGACCGTCCATCGGCCGCTCCGCTTTACAAGCCCGCCGCGTCAGGGGCTTCTACGAAGCCCAGAACGAGACCATCGAGCGCATGCTCAAGAGCGTAGAAGAGCACGTTGCCGAAGCCCGCCAGGAGCAAGGAGACGACCACCTCAAGTTCCAGATCGCGGTCTGGGGCTCCTTGATCGCCAACATCATCCTGACTGTACTCCAGCTCTACGCAGCCATCTCGTCCGGTTCGCTCTCGCTCTTCACCACCATGGCCGACGCCATCTTCGACCCGCTCAGCAACGTAACATTGATCCTGACCAACCGGGCTGTGAATCGGGTCGACCCAGCTCGGTTTCCCTCGGGCAAAGCCCGCCTGGAGACGGTGGGCAACATCACTTTCTGCTTCATCATGACGGCCGTCTCGGTGGTGCTCATCGCCTTCTCAGCGCAGGACCTGGCGCAGCACGACAAGCAGGACGACACCAAGGATTTCCATTTACCCTCCGTCATCGCTGTGTGCGTCGCCTTCGCGACCAAGTTCTCGCTCTTCTTGTACACCTGGTCGTTGAAGGACAAGTACAGCCAGGTGCGCATCCTGTGGCAGGACCACCGCAACGATCTGCTCGTCAACGGCTTTGGTATCCTCACTTCGGTCGGCGGCGCCAAGCTCGCGTGGTGGCTCGATCCCGCGGGCGCCATCTTTTTGAGCGTCATCATCACGGCCATCTGGCTGCGCACTGCTTTTACCGAGTTCTTGCTGTTGGTGGGCGTCACGGCTAGCGTGGAGATCCAGCAGCTGATTACCTATGTGTGCGTCACGCACTCGCCCTTGATCAAGCAGATCGATACCGTGAGGGCTTATCATTCCGGCCCCAGGCTGATTGCCGAGGTGGACGTGGTCATGGACCCGCACGCGACGCTCATGGAGACGCATGATGTGGCGGAGGAACTGCAGATGAAGCTGGAGAGCTTGCCGGATGTGGAGAGGGCGTATGTCCATGTTGATTATGAGACTACGCATAAGCCGGAGCATGCTTTCAGGAAGGATTTGTGAGATATTTGATTTGGTTCTACGAAGGTGAGCCTGGGCACAGCTGTTGTTCATGGAGATGAGGTGCACAACGATGAGCACGTTAGCTACTATGTTTAATGATTCTTGACATTCATTCTCTGGTGTATAATGGATTATTCTATATGACTGCTCTACCATTTTCAGTAGAAATACCATCTACTCGCCTCTAATAAGATTATGATCTCTACCAAATATTGCTCAACGTTCACCACGCGATCTGGTGGTTTTGTTTTGGAAACCTTCAATCTCCTCAGTTACACTTGTGATGATTGAACAGTGCAGCAAAAGGAAAAGGAAAACCAGGAGAGCTACCCGGCTGTGGGTTGTTTCTGGAAAGACTCGAGTTTCACAAGCATCCTCGAGTCTCGATTAACGCTTCCTTCTTCTCGTGCCCATTTGGACCCTTCAACATGCCGGCGTAAAATCGGGGCCGTTCTGTTCCCCAGTCACATCTCAGTCTCGTGCGCATAGAAGTGGTGTAGGACGGCATCTAGTCCTGAGCTGTATTCGTTCGGGTCCGTACCCATTGGTCTGAGAAGATTGCGTCTTTGTGTATACCCAACTCTGCTTCACACCAGCGGGTATGTCGTTTTTGCTCCCCTCCCCTTCCAAGTCGTCGTTGACAGTTGGTGAAGGGTCATGGCTCGTCGGCCCGTTAGATGCCCTGAATTGGGATGCTGTGAATGAAAATCGACGGAAATGAAAACGGTACTGCAAGTAAGATGGCCCAAGACGTTGGATGGTTGATGGCTCAGCCATAACGACACGAGCGGTCGTACAAAGATTTAGACGACAGTATCTCATTCGTATACCAAAGAGGTTGCCGTCGTAGCTGGACATGCAGAGTGAGTTGGTCAATGTTCTAGAGCATCTCTCTCGTTCTGGATAAGGGGAAGCCTTCAGGTTAGGCAATTCCTCGTTGTAAGGCTCGGGTACGAGTTCAGTGGGTTCATGGTGGTGTAGGTCGAATTTGTTTGTAACTTGCCATCGAGAAGCTCGTTGAGGAGAATCGGGCATGAGTAGATCGGACTGAAAGCTTGTACCTACCTACCTGGAAGGCAAGTTGTGTAGGTACAGTACCTATATGTGGTCCCTTGAGCGTAACCCTACTTGCCTTCAAAACAGGATTCTGCTCGTGTGGGAGCAAGTAAGTTTCCCAGGTGTTAATAAGTCGTACCCAATCAGGAAGCCGCTGATGAGAGCTAGGCAGGCACAAAAGCTCAAAAAAGAGCCCTGGCTTGGTGGTGCGGGGCATCAGATGTGAGCTGACGCGGGGTAGCTTCATGTACGACACCGTAGGGCAAATAGTGTCAGCGACGTTCGACCCTGCAACATAGAGCTGCTATCGACGTCCTGTCAGTCTTGTGTAACGATGGAAAGAGAGTCTATCTATACCACTGTATAATATGCCAAGTAAAATGGTGATTGGGCCATGTCAGGCAGGCTCGCAGCTTGACGGCCTTCACCTTACTGGGCAAGCTGGGCTATCAGTGGCAACGGAAGGACAGAAGCGGTCTGAAATTGGCACCCCAAGATGCTAAAAGTGATCATAGTGATGAAGAAAAAGAGCTGATCAGAAAAGGCGAGGACTCCGTCTGATTTGAAGGAACCTGAATTTCCATGGGTAATGTCAGATTGGCACCACTACACCAGACCTGCAAAATTGGAGCTCCGACATTGTCGGAGTAGTGGCTTCTTAACCAACCCTATATTCTGACACACACCCCCAGCTGAACGACGGATACCTTAGTATTGCCTGACGTAAGCTGGCTTGGTTTAGGTGGTCTTTTTATTTTGGGATTTTTATTTTAGAGTTTTGGACGAATTATCACTGGCTTTATCTTCTTTTAGCCTCGGGCAAGAATCTTTTTTTTCTTTTGCCTCGAACGTGACTCGAACCTGGCACCCCCTGAGCACGAATCAGACTGTTAATTGTCAGATTGGCACTACCGCTAATTCTCATTGAAATGGGATTTATCTAACACACAAGCAGTTTAGCACATCTGGTGGAGCGCCTGCAGCCAGGATAATCTGCAGTTGGCTGGCACGGCTGGCGGGGTGTAAAAGTGGGTATAATTGGGACTAACGGCCCGGCTATACTATGTTGAGTTTAGTAAGGTAGGGGGGGATAAATCCCATTTCAATGAGAATTAGCGGTACTACACCAAACCTGCAAAATTGGGGCGTGTTTGGTTCAACCATCAAAACAAAAGTTTGTATGGGGAAATTATCCCTGTCAGCCAACACATTGCAAATCGTAAGATAGATCCGGCGTCGGACCTCCTTTACCCCCTGTAACCCCCCTGTAAGCTGAATGCACTAGGCTCTTGGCCGTACCTCCCCTGTATGCGCCGTGCATGTGCTTGCATGAGGTCTTATCAACTTCCTAATCCGGTATGGTGATAGTTCATTCTGTTGGTTTCTATCTTCATGGGTTAGACCATGAAGAATACCGCTTTTTTTCATTCAAATGGGATTTGACTACCACACAAGCAGTTTAGCACATCTGGTGGAGCGCCTGCCCCGCTAAACTTATCATAGTATAGCCGGGCCGGCAAGCCCACTTTACACCCCGCCAGCCGTGCCAGCCAACTGCAGATCAGCTGCAGGTGACCATGCCAGCCGAGCTCCCCGTACCAGTACACCAGTAAAACCCCCTTGTTCAGCCACGCAGTTTACCTTGGCTGCAAGCGCTCCACCAGATGTGCTAAACTGCTTGTGTGGTAGTCAAATCCCATTTGAATGAAAAAAAGCGGTAGAGCGTTTTGTTGGTTGACAGGGGGGTACAAAGCGCCATCTTGTTGCTGCACATGGCGCTTTGTACCCTCCTCTACCCCTGTCAAAAACAGATGGAAAAGTTGTTGGTTGAACCAAACGCGCCCTTGGAGCTCCGACATTGTCGGAGTAGTGGCTTCTTAACCAACCCTATATTCTGACAGGTAATCCTGCATGGTGCAAGTCCCTGTCCCTCCCCTAGAAGAAAGCACGATGCAAGCCACTTCCCATCAGATATGCCGGATGCAAATGCCATGTATGTATTGCCAGAAGCGAGACATCCATAACGGCTCTTGGCGTCCAACTGTGTTGAACTGTGTTCTCCCTATCATCGAGGATGCCCAACCACGGCCTGCCATGCTTGTTCACGGAAGGGCTGACGACTGCCGATATCGAGATTGGGAGGTCGTTGCAGTGTTTGCGTTGCCCTTGATGCTTTGGGCCACAGTCGACATGCATTGATGCCGTGAGGCTCAGGGTCCTCAGCCTGTCGGAGCATCGGGAGCTCTCGCTGATGGGTTTCTATCTGATATGGTATCGAAGGGAGTCAAAACCGAGCGGTCGTCTCTTTGCCCAACCAGGTTCACAGATAGTGGTCTTGATCGATATCGGCCGTTGTTCCATTCAATTTGCGCCGGAATCACGGGCCCGCTTTGGTTGGAGCCCTCGCGCTGCAACAGGGACGCACTCGAAGCCGCACTTGAATGCAATGGCTCGAGACGGAATGGCATTGAAGCGCCGGAGACGATGCCATCACGCTCTCACAAGCCCTGGGGGGAGGAGGGAAAGAGGCGGAGGCGGTATCAAGGTTCTCGTCCGGGTGGTTGGAAAGAGAAAGAAGAGAAGCCCCAAGGAAGACCCTTGCAAGAGTGACTCCAGTCTTCTCTTCGTCGAGAATCCACTTCTCTGTCCCAATTGCAATGCGCACTGTGACCGGGGGCAGCCTAACCCGAGCGGTTTAGATGAGGGGCACCGAGAAGGGTCCGGGTTCGGGCAGCGCTGCTCGCTCCAATGGTTTGTTCCTCAGAGCACTCTTCAATGTTGCCCCGCCTGATGATGGCATCGAGTGCGGCATGTACTGTGTACGTACCTGCTTCGTTTTGTCCAGAATCCCGTCCTCCGTCGATGGGATCAGCGCTTCCACTTCCCGCCTTTCCACGGGCAGCCAGACGAGATGGAGGTGGACTCCAAGCTCCCAGTCGTCAGATCACCACGATTGGGGCTCTTTCGTCTGTGCCTTACTCCCACCTACCCCTTCGACCATCTCGGCCATCCACAGACAACCTTGCTCTTGACCTTGCCACACTGCAGCCTCTTCATTGACTCGGTGTTCTGATATCAATAGTCTTTTGGCAAGTTTATTTGCTTATAACACCGCTTGGCTTACTCTCCCCACTTGTGTGATTGCTCCTTCTCTTCTCTTCAAACGTCAGCAAGCACCAAGCAAGCCTTTGAACATTTGCCATTTCTTGTTCTCCCTCGCCGTCAAAGTCCCAACGTCACAGCTCGAACCTGTGTGATTGTCACGATGGCGATCACTAAAGGAGAGGATGTGTATGCTAGTGTAAGTCTTCTCCTCCTTGCGATCCGTCCCATTGTCTTCCTCCTTCTGGCAATGTCTATGTCAAGAGGCTAGGGCACTTGCTTGTTGGGGCCCGCGCCTCTCATGAACTGCCGCATTGTCCAATCGCAGTCTCTGCCTTGCAGAGTGCCTGTCGCAAGCAGACTTAGACACTCCCCGCGAACAATCGTACAACTGACATGTTTTCTCCATTAGCTTCTCTTGAACGACGCATACCTTCCCGGCGCTCTTGTTCTTGCGCACTCGCTGCGTGATTCCGGCACCAACAAGAAGCTCGCTATCTTGATCACTCTCGAAACCGTTTCCAACGAGGTTGTGGAACAGCTCCATGTAAGCCCGCCAACCACTATCCGATTCCAATCCCCAAGCAAAACGCATGGCTAACCCCTTAAAGACCGTCTACGACTATATCATTCCCGTCGAGACTATCCAAAATGAACGGCCGGCCAATCTGTTCCTCATGAACCGCCCCGACTTGCACTCGGCCTTCACCAAGATCAATCTCTGGAAGCAGACCCAGTTCCGCAAGATCGTCTACATCGATGCCGACATTGTCGCCTACAGAGCTCCCGATGAACTCTTCGACCTCCCTCACGCCTTCTCCGCCGCTCCCGATATCGGCTGGCCCGACCTCTTTAACACCGGTGTCATGGTTCTGGCGCCCAACATGGGTGATTACTACGCCTTGTTGGCTATGGCCGAGAGGGGAATCTCGTTCGACGGAGCCGATCAGGGTCTCTTGAACATGCACTTCAGGAATACTTACAACCGCCTGAGCTTCACCTATAATGTCACTCCCTCCGCCCACTACCAGTACATCCCGGCCTACAAGCATTTTCAATCAAGCATCAACTTGGTTCACTTCATTGGCTCGGAGAAGCCGTGGGTTCAGGGCCGCACCCAGACCACTGGAAGCGGAACCTACGACGAGATGGTCGGGAGATGGTGGGCCGTTTACGATCGCCACTACCGCAACAACGTGAGTGTCCCAACTGCTTACCGCATGATATGTCCTCAGAACGATATACTGACTTATGCTCAACAGTCCAATAAGACTACCGATGTTGTTGGAAAGTTCGTAAAGGGTGAACAACAACAGCGCAACGTTTCTTTCCAGATCCCTCCTGGTCAGAGCCAGAGCCAGAGCCAGAGCCAGAACACTCAGACCCAGAATACCTACTACAGCACCTACACCAGTCACGGGCAGTCCTGGGACGCTGCAAGAAGCTCCCCCCCGACTGGCTCCAAGCCGGAAGCTGCCAACTTCCCAAACTCGCACTATAAGATGTCCTCCAACACCCAACAGTTCGTTCCGCCTGCGCGGTATCCCAGTCCGCCCAAGGACATGTGGTACAAGGTGCCCGAGGCGGCGCCTACGCAGAAAACAGCCCCCATCTTCCCCTGGGAGAAGCAGGCACCTGCACCCACCAGGGTCTTTGCGGAACCGCCTCCTGAGCAGCGAAAGCCCTCAGTTGCGTCAACTGTGACGCCGGCGTCAGTTACGGCATCGTCCACCATTGAGCCGAAGAGCGAGGCTGTCACACCTACGACCCCCGCAAGTGCCAACGCGTGGACTTCCTTCACATCCAGAGGAAATGCTTGGGATGATGTACCCGAAATCAACCGATATGTCGACGCTTTGCAGAAACACCGCCGCTCCGGAAGTAAGGGCTCAGCGGCAGCCACTTCGAGGCCGACTAGTCCTGGTCGCGCTCAGAGCAGATCTAGGAGAAGCTCTAGAGTGACTGACTTCCCAACCGAGGATGACCGTCCAAGCCTTCCTGTCACCCCCGCACCAATCCAAGGACCGAGATCTTCGAGAGGTGAGAATGCGCGGCAGTTCCCTGCTGCCGCCGGCGTACCAGCGCAATCCGAATGGGTATGTATACATGCACGCATAAGATGTTGCTAATATCCAGCAGCCTCCAACAACCTTGTGGTTTGGCTAACAGAAATCGTGATTACAGGATCCCGCAGCCCAGCTTGAGAAGCTAGCGATACACCAGCAAGAAACGTTGCAGAAGCTCGGTGAGCGACCTGCTTTTGGGGGATTTGCAATTGGCACAGCGGGTAAAGAGATTCCGGCTCGCGCACTTCCCTTTGGGTCCGAAGATGCAAGATCGCCAACTCATGTTGCCCAGTCTCCGTCGGTGCTTAGTCCGAAGCCGTTGAGAGCGAGTACGACCGGAACGAACTCGGTACGCAGAATCTTGACGATTGACGAAGAGGGAGGAAACGTGCCGCTGACGACTACCGAGAAAAAGACCCCGAGCCCGCTGCCCACGCAGCCAAGCATTGCCATTGCCCCGCCGAGCTATCAGGGACCAGGTGTGGCTTTTGAGAAGGGGGAAGACTTCCCGACTCACGAGACGCCTGCGCTTCCGACGGAGGAGGAGAGAGATGTCCTTGAGACGTGATCAACGGCATCGACCAACAACCAGGTACAAACAACGCAATAGTTGGCTTGACTGCTGATAATCAACATTCAGTGTACAACTTCCATGGGGGTGTATTCTTACCGGTGTACAAAATCTCAAAAGGACACGGGGGAGGAGGTTCTGAAACTGGAACGGCATGACGGCTTTCTTTTCAGTTGACACCGGTTGTGCGCGTGGAGGACAAATCTGGACCTGTGGATCGAAGGAAGGCTTTCTGCTGGTTGATGCTGAACACAATCGAAGTTTGGGAACAGCGATTTTGGGCTTGGCCGCGGCATTCTGTTTCCTTATACCTCTCTGTTTTTCTGCTCGTGAGTAAATGATAGACTTGTATTTCTTTTTCAGCCCTCTCTTGACAGGATCTACGTGTACCCATCAATGCTATAAACTCCAGCAATTCCCAAATAAACACAGGCTGTTCTGCGCTGCTGTGATTGTGCCATTCCATTCTCCGGCTAATTTGGCCATGATGCTTCAGAGTGCTGGATATGAGTGGGGCAAACCTCAGGGGTAAGTAAACAAACCGACTGTGATGCCAAGAATGGGCGTTGATAGTAACGCTCCGTTGCTTTCCATTTCGCAAGTCTCCTTCAAGACAAATGAGTATAAAACACCCAATATTTTCCGCTTCTACTTTTAATGACATTCAACATATTGCTTAATGCTGCCCCTACTTGTCCGAAGCCACCCTTCTAGTCACCTGACCTCACCACACCAGCTTACTGCACACTCCCATACCCCGACTTACACTGCTTGCCCAGCGCCGTACTTCCACTGCGCATATAACAGATTTTAGCCTTCGCACACTCCTCTGTCTCACACTTCTTACTCTTCGCACTGCTCTTCCCCTGATACTGCGTAAACAGCTCAACAAGCGTCCTGTTCCGTTCCATCGCCTCCGTCACCCCATGCCAGAAAGTAGCATTAAGCGGTGCGTCGGTCGGCCAGTTAACCACAGGCCCGTAGGCAGCACGAGTCGAGTACTCCAGTTTGAACACGGGCCCTTCTCCTCCCTTAGCTCCCTCAATAGATGATGTAGAAAGGTTAGTATACGTGCCCACATCACTGTAGAAGGTATAAGCCTCCATAACCTCCCAACTACCCGTATCAACCTCGTACATCCGATAACCCGAATTCAGATTCTGCAGCGGCGTCATGGAAGGACCAAACCACGCCGTCACCAGCGCATCCTTCTTAGTCTGCGCCGTCCCGTTATTCTTGTAATAAAGCGTGAACTGGTCCTCATGCGAATGCCCGAAGAAAATGTTGGCAATCACATGCGGACTGTACCGCTCGACGATCTGATAAAAGTAATCCGCGCTGTTCGGCATCGCGCTCCCGCCGTCCCACCCAGTGGGGATGTGCGCGACGATCCAGACGCGTTGCCCTTTATCTTCGGCGGCTTGGAGTTCATCAATCAGAAAGGAAAACATGCCGCTGTAGTCGGGGTTGGAAGAGTTGAGCAGGGCGAACGGGTTGTGTTGGTAGTACATGTCGCTGTTCAGAGTGATTACTTTGAGGTTGGGGTGATGAGGGGGAGAAACGGCGTAGGCGGCGTAATGCGTGGCGGCTTGATGCGCGACGGATGGGGAGATCCAATTGTAGTGAGCCCAGAGGGAGGAGACGTGGTCATAGTTCCAGGAAAATTGCTGGCCGAGGGTGGAGTTGTTGTCGATGGCATGGGGGGCTTCGTAGTCGGCTGGGGCTGTGTCGTGGTTTCCGAGAGCAGTGTAGATGGGTCCGCCGATGTAGGCCTTGAACATCTCCCAGATGGCAACTTCGGAGGCCTCAACATAGGCACGCGATGCCTGGTTCTCATCGTCGTGGGCGATCAGGTCGCCTGTGTAGAGGGAGAAGGCGGGCGGGTGCTTGGAGGAAGTACCTGTCAAAGGGCCGATGGATTGCAGAGCGGCGAGGGCCAGGTAAAATGGGGAATCGCACTTGTAGTAGCCAAAGAGAGGAGCAGAGACGGAGATCTCGGGAACGGTACCGTTTGCTGGTGGCTCAGAGTACCGACAGCACATGTAGGATGTGCAGTTGGCTTCGGATCCAACGCTGTACCGAGGGTCTAGAAGTTGATTAGCATGGTGATGATCTTTAAGTTGAAAATGGATCAGTGGATCGTCTCACCAAGATGAAGATCCGACAAGTGCAACACCTTGACCGTCTTGCCGCTCCGACGAGACTCAGCAGGCTTCTTAGGCTTGGGCTTCGGGAATTTGGCTTTGACAGATTGTACAGTGGGATAATCGCAGGTGCCCTTGCGTAAATACGAGCAGATATATTTCCCATCGAGTCCCGCAACATCGGCATAGGCGAGGATCTGTGCCCATGAAGCGCCGGACCCGTTGGGACCATACGTGAGCTCGCAGCTGCTGTACGTGCTGAACTTGAGCGAGTGGCATAGCGATACCATGCCGGTTGGAAAGTGAGTGGGAGCCAATTTGGCTACCATTTGGCCCACCGCCAGGGCGGCAATGCACTTGGAGCATGTATTCGACCCTCCGGTGTCGTTGCTCTGGAAGATTCGCGAGATCTCAGAGACAGCTGCTGATACGATGGCCTCACCAGTAGCATCTGAGAGATTGGCTACAGGTGGGGGGTAAATCACCGGGTCGTCATTGGAATCCGGGACGTGCTTTGGGTCCGTAAGGTTAAATGGGAAAGTGATGTTCAGAACGGGATCGTATAAGACGGGCTGTGGCTGGTTCGTTGGACCTGGCTTGACTGAGACATGGACATCTGAGTTAGAGAGAGCTCTTGATCATCGGCACAAGACATCATCTCACCATAATAGCTTGAGAAGACTGAAGTCGGAAAAGCGGCAGGAACAGTGAAAATAGAGACAGAGCCGGGGTAAGTGACTTCGTCCTGATGATGTGGTGGAGATTGTTTGGGATGAGCAAAGGCCGGCGCAACGGCCATCGCCATCACGGAACACCAGAAGAGGCCCATCGTGGTGGTCGACCGTGAGAAGCAAGAAACTGCTATGGGCTCTGACCGAAGAGAACCAGCGATATTTCTCTTAAGCTTCACCGACTCGAGAGGGACATCCACGTACGTATTTATGTGGCAGGAGGCTGGAGAACATTCGTAGCTTCCATGCGCATTGAATGCAACAGTATCTACCTCCAAGTGCTCCAACCGAAATAGGAAGTTCGTTTTCCAAGTTGTGTAGATCCACCCTTACCGATTCGACTTGTTAACATGGAGGTACTACGGTGGTACCGACTGTCCTACCCCTCCTAGCCTATGATAAAGACCCCTGATTAGTGACGTAAGTGTACCTTGCTCCTTATCACTGCCGCGTGTTCCGTGGGACGTGGTGATCTTGAAGTAGCTGAGGAAGCTTATTTCCGGATAGCACGTTGAGAATTGTCAGGATCCAATTGGGTGTGAGTGATAATCGCAAACCTCCGACCTCCGAGTGTCCAACCTCCAGCCTAGCTACCTAGATGCGTTTTCCCTAGAATACCTTCTTTGAGTTGAACGTCAACCACGGTGGCACCCTTCCTTGCAAGGTCTGCTTATAGCTCTGCAGAAGCAAAACAGGTTGGCATATAGGTATAGAGCACGGCATTCAAATAGAGAGGGCGAGGTTGAACTTCTGAGCTCGTGCTCGAAAGTGAACATGCCGAACGCATGTTCGCGTGGACGACCCAGCTCTCGATTGAGTGGATATCAGAAGTCCCGAGTTGATATCCCCTTGAACAATACCGCGCCCTCCTCGTTTTTAGACCGACACATAACCGCCAAAACCTATAACCGAGGTGAGAGTAGAATGAGGGACAATTGGCTGTCAGATAACACCGGTGACCGGCCTCGAGAATTTTGCCCACGGCAACACTCATGACGACGACCGCTTGGGCGGCTGGTAGAAGGCACGCCAAGACGAGTTGAGTGCATGATCAATAGAAATCGTGTTGTTGAGTCTTCCATCCGATGTGAAGGGATGTTGTATTCAGCAAGGTGAATGGTCAATAGAATTTTTCGCAAAGGCCCAGCCTCTGCCGCAGTGATTCATCTGATCTCGGGGCTGCGAAATGTTTCGGATGGAAACAAAATCGGCTCACCTATTGTCTCTGCCTTAAAAGTGCGGTTGAATAGGATGCGACTGGCAAGAAGTGACAGTTAAAATTTCAACGAAAATCGTGAAGCCATACTCTTCTTCTCCTTTAGTCTTCTGCTCTTCCAAACCCATCCCACTTTGTGAGATTGAACCTTCACAACAGAGAAGACGAAAACAACAACTTGAGATCGCAACACCAAGCAAACAACAATGCCAAAGCGAAAGACTCGAGACTCTGAAGTCGACAGTCCAAAGATGGCTCCGACAGCCAACAAGAAGAGTTCGCCGGCTGAGAAGGCTCAGCAATCGTCAAAGTAAGTGTCAAGGCTATTCCCATGAGGTTGTGGTTTGGTGCCGGAGAGGAAGATCAACAATGGTTCAGAAGGAATGCAATCAATGGAATGGGCCCGCCAGTTACAGCGGCTCAGTGGCTTGTCAGTGCTGCACGGCAGTGGAAGGCTGGCCTATCATGGTGCCTTTTGTGGTGGATTGGGGGCTTGATAGCACCGTTAGCGGCAACGAACAGTGGCTGACTTATGTCTAAGCAGTGCGGCTGCAGGAGGCGACCTCAGCCTTGCCCAACCATCCGCGGTCAACTGCAAGGACCGAGACAACGACGACGCCGCCGCAGCACATGAAGCTTGGATAAGAAAGCTCCACAAGTCCGCGAGACGAGAGGTCTCACGAATCGGATCGGCTCGTACCAACCCGAACCGTCCACAGCGCGCCGCGAACAAAAGCGCGCCGTCGGATCCGCCCTTGACATCTCTCAGGCGCAGCAGCCGTGTCCCTGCCCCCAAGAGGAACATCGCCGACAAGATCAAGACTGAGAGGGTCATGCCCAGAGGGCGCCCCAGAAAGTCACCCAAGGCCAAGAAGCCGAAGAAGGAATCGTCAGAGACATTCTATAAAGTTCGGCGCATTGCTGGAGAAAAGACCGAAAACGGTCGGCTGTTCTACTACATCGACTGGGCTAACGACCCCAACACTGGAGAGAGCTTTAAGCCGACCTGGGTATGATCTGGCTCCCTATTACCTACGTTCTCACATACAGTAAACTAACCACCACTGCACTTACAGGAACCAGCTGAGTACGTGACTGAAGCTGCAATCGCTCATTGGGAGCTTACCAAAGACAAGGCACCACAAAGCGACGACGACGACACAGATCAAGAGAACAAAGCCCAGGACGAGGAAGACGAGGAGGACGAGTTGCCAATTGTTCGCCGCCGCCAGAAGCGCAAACTCTCGCAGGATCGAAAGGAGGCCGAAGAGCAGCAGCCGCGGAAGCGAGCTCGGACCGCCGACGCGAAGGTGAAGGACAACACGGGCGCCAATCCTCGCGTTAAGCCCGTCAAGATTGCTGTTGAGATTCCGCGCGAACCCACCGTCGACCCATCCGATTTCGTACCGGTCATTGTCTCCTCCCAAGACAGTTCCCAGCCCGCCTCGCAGCATCAGGAGCCTGCAGCGCCAACAAAGGAGATCAGCCAACGGACGATTCCCGACTCGCAAGACGTGGGTGATTCCTTGCCATCCCTGCAGCAGGAAACCCAGAGGGAGCCAGAACTTTTGCCCGAAGAGGAAGTTAGCGACTACCATTCAGCCGTGGAAGATCCGGACTCTGAAAGCGCTGCTACTCCTTCCTCCTCCTTCGCGTCCGCCCAGGATCAGTCGACGCAGTCTGGGGCTGAGATTCCGTCCAGGCAGATCGAGGATCATTTTGAGGTTGAACCCCAGTCCATCTCCTTCGACGACCAGCAAACCACGGCCGAGGAGGCCTCGCATCAACAGGACCTTGCTTCAAACCTGAGCAGCTCCCCGCCTGGAAGATTCTTGACGCAAGTCGAACTCGATTGGTTAGCAGAAGAGATCTCGTCCAAGTCGGGAGTTATCGTCTCAACTAGCCAGGTCGTGAGCCAAAACCCCGATAACCGCAGCCAGGGCCCCGCGAACGACGAACCCGACACCACAAACACTACACTTGCTTCGCACCAAAACTCGAACAGCGCTCCTTTGCAGGCCGCCCAGGTTCTGCTCCCTTCAAGCAGCGTTTCACAGCAACTGCGCAGCCAAATCGAATACTCGAGCTTAATCGAGAACTCTACACCATCCGAACGGGCGGCCCATATCAGCCGAACCGACAGCGACATCGTTCCGGCCACCTTGGGCAAAGAGGTCAGTGGCGCCAAAAATTCGCCAAGTGGCATCACAGAATCGCAAGCACCACCATACATGATACTGCGCATACTTGACGCAAACCAGCCCACTAAGCAGCCGCATTCTGACAAAACAGACAGAATCGACCGAGAGGCCTCGTCTCATAATCCGAATACCCCTCCCCCTTCTTCTTTGTCGCCCACTGCGACCTCTTCAACACCCCACACACCTAATCAAAACGAAGACTGCGAGACAGCTAACTTCAGCATGGACGACGCGTTCTCGACGGAGACGCCCCAGCTCTCCGCAACGGAGACGCTGCAACGATTGCGTGACTCTATCTACGGCAAGCAGTCCGATGAGCCACCCACACTCTTAACCTCGCCAGCCTCGCATCTAGACCTCCATACCACCCAACCTGAGCAGCAGGAACATCAACCGATGGCAATCTCTCCTGCCAATGTTTTCCCTGCGCCTCACCCTGATCCGGCGGATTCATGGGACATTCAGCCATCAGGTAATATTCTTCACAGCATCGATCCGAGTCCTGGGTTGCATCCGGGATCCGTCATTTCCAACGGTGAGACCATCTCTGCTGTTGAGCAGCTTAGACGTAGTCTGGGACTCCCATTCACTCCCAACGCCCCACATACCGAGCTCGATATCTCTCCCGAGCCGGTCGAAACCCACGACCATGTAGCGTCCGACGAGTTGCCTGCAACCATTGCACCTTCTGATTTGGATGTATCAGCCGGCCATGATGCACTTCCGTCCCACGAACAGATCGATTTCGATCATAACAACGAAGACATGTCCAACACAACTCGGAACATGGACTCCGAAGAATCCGAGGAAGAATCGGAGTTAACCGAGTTTCTGGTCACCCTACCGATGGCGGCAAATTCTCGTCCCCAGTACCTCGAAACGATCGACAAGAACAAAGCTGCCATGGAGGAGTTTTGCCACGCCTTCAGCGAGTCCCACCCGGCGATGCCCAACGACATTCTCACCGCAAAAATCGACTCGATCTTCCAGCGACTGGGCGACCTCTGCGACTTGCCAGCCTATGCGGACACCATCCCGGCGATGACGCCCACCGAAATGATGAAACACGCAGCGGGAACCAACACCAAGTTTTCTTTCATCTATGAGTTTCTCCACCTAGCTCGCGACTTGAATCTCCGAGTTCTCATCCTTTGCCGACCTGGCAGGACATTTGATTACTTGGAAGCCGTAGTTTCTACGCCTGGTTTCAACTACAATGTTCTTGGGCGTGACGGGCCAAGCTCGCCCGACGAGACTTCTGACGGATTATGGGTGGTTCTGGCTTCATCAGACCAGGATCTGTCCGCTGTCCACGGACCTATCGATGTCGCCATCAAATTTGATCACGAGACAAGGTCAACCAGACTGCCTTCCGGTCTGGTTCCTGTTGTCTTGAGCCTTGTAGTCTCCTACACTCTAGAGCACGTTGACCTCCAACTCAGCCAAATGGAACATGAGTTGAGCGACTTGGAGAAGAAGAACGCCCTTACTCTGGCGATTGTCACTCCAACGGCGAGAAGGCTGTTCGTAAACCCACCAGATGACGGGCATGAGCCACACAAAGCTGCTGAGCTTTTTGCCTGTTTTTTGCAGAACCCAGATAATGATCTATCGTGGGATCCGCAAGTTCTTCCTGCGGATGTCTTTGATGGCTGGTTAAATTCGCAGAACCGTATGGAGTCAGCTCAGCATGTACTTCCTTCAAGAGATGCCACTGGCCGTAAGCGCTACTTGGTAAGTGTCGGAGCCTCAACCTGTTCATCATTTCTCAGGATTAGCTCACTAACTGGAACACAGGACGAAGTTGATGCTGGCACGCCAAAGCGAGTCAGGCTTTCTCAGACCCAGACTCCTCGGAATAGCACACCATCCCAGATGACCGACCTGCTGAGGAGTACTCTGGAGAAGTACCCCGGTCGACCGGCAACGCAGTTCATGGAGGTTTCAGTAGAGCAGCTCGAAGCCCTGGCTTTCAAGATCTTCGAGCTGGAGTCAGATCTTGAGCGAGAAGCCAGCGACGAGAACCGAACTCGCCTGCTAGCGAGGAACCTCGGCGTCGAACTGGATTCTTACAAACGCACGGTGGAAGTTTTTACACCCAAGTACACCGAAGCCCTGCACGACCGCAGCACCTTCGAGAAGACGTGCAAAAAGGCCGTCGACGACAACGCCGCAGCCCAAAGGCGGCTCGAAGCCAGCAAACACGACCTCGAGACAGCCAAGGCAGAAAACAAAGCTCTCGAGGCCAAACTAGCCGAAGCTAACTCACAACTCGCCAACTCCTCCAACCCGGACCTCTCCCGTCTCGCCCTTGCCGAGCAGGAACTCTCAGAAACCAAGACCAAACTCGCCGCTCTCGAGAAGCGCATGGTCACGACAACCAACGAGATGGAATACAGCCGCAGTGCCTACCAAAACGCCTCCAACGCGCACACGGAGCTGAACAACGAGAACGTCGCCCTCAAGCGGAAGGTCGAAGAACTTGAGCGCAAAGCCTCCGAGAACGTCGTGACGGTCAACCAGATCAACGCCGACCAGGAGAAGAAGTTCCTGGGAAAGCAGAACGACGAGTACAGGGCTTTGATCCGCGACCGCGAGCGTGAGCTGGAGGTCGCGCGCGCCGAGCTGCGCCATCTCAAGAGCGGACGGCGCGAGACCCGCCAGGCTAGTGTCCCGCGGAGTCCGCGCACGACGACGGGGATCATGAGTCCGCGGACGACGGCCGGACGCAGGAATGCGAACAATAACACGACGGACACGGCGGCGAGTAGTCGGGGAAATAGTCCTGCGCCGGGTAATGCTAGTGATGGGAACGGGAACGGAGGCATGAACTTCAATCCCCGGTGGGGGCACCTGCGTGATTAGGACATGACGACTAGGAGCCAGAACCGGAACCGGGGAAGGGGTCGGAGAGCGAAATCGATGGGTGTTTGAAAAGAAACATTATGTCCGGCTGTTTGTCGCGGCTGCTGTTTTTCTTTCATGGTACGACATCAAGGGAAGAAGACAGGGCAACGATTGAGATTGTCATTCTTTGACAATGGTGGAATGGTTATTTGCTCATTGCTTTTGTCACACATTGGCTATTTCCTATTTTCTTTTTCTTTCCTGTTTTCTACAGCCGATAGGGACTTTCACACAATACCCCTCTCCCTTAGCTTACGGCTCATTAGATCAGTTGTTGTTTTTTTTCGTTTTCTTTTATGTTGATAAGGCACGATAGGCCAAGTTGCATTTGAGGGTTGAGGGATGCATATGGAAGAGGTTGAGGCACTCGGCGCAATTAGGTCAGGTTGCCTTCTCTAGATACTTATTCTAGGCACAAGGAAACAGCAGAATTTTAGAAATTGTGAAACTGGACCATTCGAATGAAGAATGTTAACCCGCATCTGACTTTGTGAATCCTGCAGTGACTCTCATCACTGTCTTTGAGAGCATCTATTTTGCTGTTCGCGTCGGTCATTGTGTTTATTGAAACATATCATATGATACAAAGCGTCACAACCAACCGAAACCAACTGTTATCATATTTTTATCCAACTTTGTAGACAAACAGGTTGAACTCGTTCGATTCGTCTCTCTAAGCCTCTCCTTGGATATGCTACGCCCTTATTTCCAGCAATAAGAGTCTGGGGCCTAAGAAACATGTACAGTATCAGGAGGCAGCGCGTAGCGCTCTCTCTTATTCATGAGTTCCAAACACACACGCACGCCTTCCGTTTCACACGACCCCTCCTCTCTCTTTCTCTCTCACCTCTTGGCTCTCTCATTTCCCCTCCGGAAACTTTCAAAGATTCTGGGAGGGTATTTGATGGGTCGTTTGAATAGTGATCGACCATCATGTCAACTTCTAAATTACGTTGACTAAATTTAGTTGGCCTCCTCCGGGTAGAGGTCCTCCTTGAGGGTGATGCCGAGCTCCTCACGAAGGGGCTTGAGCTCAGCGAGGTACTGCTCGTACTGACCCTTGTTCTCAACCTTGGCCTTGATGCCTGTTATGAAAAAAAGTCCGTTGTCAGCATGGTTCTGGCTCCTCAAAACTATTGTATCGTCCCCTATCCACCCGAGTCTTCCAACACATTGATATTGGCGCATAGACGGGTCGTCGATGGCTGCGATGTGCGGTTTTCGGTGGTGGCAGTGATAATGCTATGACGGGATCGGGGTCTCTTACCCTCGAAGACGCGGACAGCGGTAGGGAAGTCGTTGACGCGGCGGGCAGCCTTGAGAGCGGCGGCAAGAACGGAGGGGGAGGGGACGAGATCGTAAGCGAAAGCGTTGTTCAGGTTGCGCTAATTTCGGTATGGCAGCGTCAGTCATCTGTCTCCTCCTTTCGTCGTCCCTGCCACCACAATATCGAATCATTGTCCCTTTGATCGAGGATGCAAAAGTGCGTCGTCGAGTCGGTCGTGAGAGTTGAGGTGGGACAGGAGCGTGGGAGGTGATGCATACCTGAAGCTCGAAAACATCCTGGACGGCGTCAAACTCCTTCTCGTAGCTGTTGGAAAAGACGCAGGTTAGGAATTGGGGTGTTCTCGAGGGCGCATAGACGTGTTGAAGAGGTGGCCCTGGCTGAGGCTGAGGGGGGATAGAGTCGGAGGCATCACGTCATAGTGAAGCCGAGCTAGGACGGGCAGGTAGCTAGCTCGGGCCTGGGACTTCGGGAGCTCGGAGAGGTTGTAGCTTCCCGGCCGGGATGCCGGGGGCAAGACTCACCGGGCAGTGAACTCCTCGAAGGTCTCCTCGTGGTGCTCGGAGCGGAAACGGCTGGAGGTGCTGAAGAGGCTGACGCGGGCGGCGACGGGCTGGGGGCGGGCGACGGCGCGGAAGAGGCCGGCGGAGGGGCCGCGGACGGCAGTGCGGAAGAAGGAGGCCATTGCGACGGAGGGACGGAGGGGGCTACTAGAGATGAAAATTAAGAGCACACGGTAAGAAGCTGGAACTGTAAAGCGAAGAAGACCGGGGGGAAGAAAAGGCAAGGCGGTAATTGGCGGCGGAGACGGAGGAGGCACGCACGTTACGTAGAGGGAGGTACGGTAGCTGAGATGATGGTCTCAATTGATGCTAACGAGGTCGAGGTTCGATGGTGTGCGTCGTAAATGCTTTAAAGTCTCCGGTATTGCACTGCATCGAACCATTCGAATACTTCGGCTATGTCTTTTTCGCTTAGCTGACTAGCTGTGTTTTTTCCGCCCTCGAAGTACCTCTGGACGAGCCACAAGTCGGTCAGTGCACAAGCTCTCTAAGCTCACCTTACCAATTCGTACATGAGCTTGGTATGCAATTGGACGAACAACAGCCCACTTTTCCGCACCAGAAGTGGCTGAAGTGGCTGAATGCCTTCTTTAACTTCATAATGGGGCTGATGGCGAGTCCACCAACCGGGGGCATAACGCCTTCCTGTAGCTATGATGCAACGAACCACTGCGTGTGTTGCTCGTGTCGGTCTTTCACACAAGACGGTGCTTGTCCCGTGTTGCGGATATTCAATCCAACTCTTCGTCAAGTTGACCTTACCTATTCTATCCCTTGTGTTTTTTCTCTTTTGGCCCTCAGGTTCGAACGTTTTTTGCGAAAGTAGACGCTGGAGATTTGCGAGTATATCATCCTAGAAATCTGACTGCCAATCGAATGTTTTAACCGGCACATGGTCCGTCATCTCAAAATGCACGTCTCGTGTGTGGATGGACGAGTGATGGGCCGCGTGAAGGCCAGGAGTCCGGAGAGAACCTAGGAAACGCGCCTAGAAGCATTGGTGGGTTGGGGTTGTTGAACAGGCGGGAGCCGCGAGACATCAAACATGGACTTGACTGAACGACCGAGTCTTTATCCCCGCTGGTTAATGTCTTACCGTGGCACTAGGCCAAGTTGTGAGCCCAATCGGCACGAGGGCAAGTTCACCTACGGTAGACGTATAGGCGTCTTCATATCAATCCCATCAAGATGGTTCTTGACAGCGCAAGTCGTGAACGTCTCACCTTCCTGAAACCTCGACATAGACTCCGATCGTTCGATCATACGGTCCGACTGTTGACGCTCCGGTATGATGAACGAGGTATCCGATGTAGGGGAACCGTCGGTATTTGGTGAACCTCGAACGGCCTAGAAGGGTGTCTCCGAGTGTCGAGTCAATTCTCCATCTCATCCGTGTTTCAAACGGGCATGGTGGTTTCTAGTTTTGGCCCCCTTTGACGGAGCCCGTGTTGAGTCGCACGGTCGCACCAGAACAGGCACGAGACACGATTGATGACGCGTTAAACTGAAAGTGAAGGTTCTGCGTTGTTGAACCACGCTGCAACCTCATCACGGGCTTCGCCGTGTCCCTTCCGGTGTCATCAATTCGGGCATCACTCCTCAAAAACAGACTCGCTGGCGACGTCGCAACCAGTCATGAGTGGCAGCACCTATTCCGATTTCCGAGGTCTTGGGTCTGTACATCATACCATACTGGTGCCGTACAACTGGATAGTTCGGCGCGGTGAGACGGAGATTCGGGACGTAATTGGGTGGTGAGAGCTGCAATGGCAAATTGGGGAACTTCATATGCAGGAACTGGAAATGAAAAGCCAAGTGTCGTTGAGGCTAGGCGCGTCTGGGTGGCTACCCCTTTTCCACTTTGTTGATTACCGCCCAGAACGGTCACACTCACAGTGAGTGGCAGAGGCAGTCACCATTGCAGTGCCATCCATGCGGCTGACGGGACTGGATTGCCATGGCCCGGGGAAATCAGTGCACAGTGGGCACGGAAGTACCTGCTTCTTATGAATGGAAGGCCCGTGGATGGGAAGTCACGGCCGTCAGCCTGGGAGCCTTGCCTCACTCTCAGCTGCCTTGTCCTGTGATGAGTGTCAGATTTCAGGTCAAGTTCCAGGTTGGCTGGGGATAACTTGCTCTCGGGTGTTCATTGACTTTGGACCCGAGCATGGATGATGGATGTGGCCGCCAAGAACTGTAACACTTGGGTTGGAGTCGCGAAGGGCTGAGATTTAGCGGCCTTGCTGTTGGCCACGTTAGACCTTCCATGGAACATCTGCGTACTGCACCATGCTGTCAACAAAGGTACATTGAATTTCTGCCCTCAAACATTGAAGTCAGCAAAGGCCGTTTTTGGTTATTCGTTCGCTCGCGCACTCTTGAAATTCTTCTTTGGACCGCATCGATTGATTGAAGCGCTTTGTCATTTCAGAAGACTCCAAATTCGTTTTCAACGGTCATTTTTGGATGTACCATCGTCGGCGTCGTGGTCGCTGCGACTTTCAGAAGCTCACTGTCCGCCTTTCTGCAGAGGTACCACAAGTGGCCGTAACTACTGCGTGGCCGACTTCTTGGCGGCGGATCTTGGGCCTAATCTTGACCAGTTTCCCCCGTGGCCCGCCCGCGGATTCCGAGCATCGAATACAAAAATCTGCCCGCCTTTGGTGCCTCGCCCGGACAAACACAAGTCCCTGAATTCCGTACGCGGAGCCCCCCCCAACCCCTTTTTCCCCGTCGCGCGACGCTCCTCCACCTCCTCCCCTCCCTATATTGACCTGTTTTCCCCAGCACCCGTCCAGCTCGGCTCTCGATTGTTGCACAACAACTCTGTCAACATCTCTCACTGCGCGCATTCAAGATGGCGACTGCAAGCCCCGTGTCGTTCCTCGACAGCCTTCCCCGGCCCACCCTCGACCGCCCGTTCGGCATCCACCTATGGCCCATCTTTAGCAAGGCCTTTGAGGCCGTCGCCGGCTACCCTGCCGAGGACTTCAGATTCGTTCCCGGCGAGACGCCCATGTCCACTTTGAAGGAGACCAGCATCTTCATCATTATCTACTACACCATCATCTTCGGCGGTCGCGAGCTCATGCGCAACCGCGAACCCTTCAAGCTGCGCACGCTCTTCCTGATCCACAACTTCTACTTGACCGCCATCAGCGCTATCCTCCTGGCTCTCTTCATTGAGCAGCTTCTCCCCATTGTTGTTCGCCGCGGCATCTTCCACGCCATCTGCCATATCGACGGCGGCTGGACTCAGCCCCTGGTTGTCCTCTACTACGTACGTTGCGGCTCGCTCACCGCCTGATGCGCTTTTGGGATCGACAGACTAACATTTTCCAGTTGAACTACCTTACCAAGTACCTCGAGCTTCTCGATACCTGCTTCTTGTTCCTCAAGAAAAAGCCCCTCAGTACGTTACCGTCCAAGATGAGATTGTCAGGTCGTACAACGATTCCTAACATTTTGCAGCTTTCCTCCACTGCTACCACCATGGCGCCACTGCTCTTCTCTGCTACACCCAGCTGATTGGCTCTACCTCCGTCTCCTGGGTTCCCATCACCCTTAACCTGACTGTCCACGTCGTCATGTACTGGTACTACTTCCAGAGCGCGCGTGGCATCCGTATCTGGTGGAAGGAGTGGATCACCCGTCTCCAAATCATCCAGTTCATCATTGATCTTGGTAAGCCCTGTCCTCGTTCACAATGGCCTCGTTACCCACGCTAACTCTTTGCGCGCACAGGCTTCGTGTACTTCGCCTCTTACACTTATTTCACCTCGACCTACTTCCCCTGGATGCCCAATGCTGGCAGCTGCGCTGGCGAGGAGTTTGCCGCCTTCTCCGGCATCGGTATTCTCAGCTCTTACCTCGTCCTCTTCATCTCCTTCTACTTCGCCACCTACAAGAAGGATTCCAAGCGCCCCACTGCTCGCAAGTCTCTTCGCAGAATGTCCCAGGCCCCGTTGCCCGACCCTAAGGATATCGTCAGCGCCAAGGCCTCTGGCGCCCGCCCCAGCAGCGCCGCTACTGCCCGTTCTCGCAAGGCCTAAATCGTTGGCTAGAATACGCAATTAGAGATCCCTGATGGATCGATTTTACCAGAACGCTGCAAAACGCATTCCTGGCTCCAGATTCGTCCACCGGCAGCCATTGCTGGCTAAGGTCTTACCGCTCGTGGCGAATTTATGACGACGAGGATGCCGTGCCCATGGAGGTACATGGCCCCGGATCACTTACCGGACGACGCCTTCGGTACGATACACCTCGACTAAAGATATTGTAATGATGGCATCTCGATTCATTCACGGGAGTTATGAATGGGGGAAACAAAAACAAGAGACGACATGGCTCGGGCAACTAATGACGACGTATACTTGAGGCAACAGGCTGCCAATCGATGACAAACAAACATGCCGGTTTCGTGGCTGGCGCGGGCTAGAGGAATGCGTCTTTCTCATGACACTAATGGGCGGACAAAAAGATCATGTATGACTGGGTTTCTTTTTGGTTGGTAACCCTTCTTCCCCCACCTCTTTAGACGAGAGCAGCTTGGGTGGGGGCTACTGGATATTCTAAAACCGGTTTGCCAACTGGGCAATTTAGGGTTGCTCTTGGGGCTTTGGGGGCTGGCAATGATGGATGGGCTTTGGAGAGTCCGACTCGACAAACGTATGGGTCGTCCGACTTCTTCCCTTACTTCTACTCTTTTCTTCCGCTGTCTTATACTTTTCTTCATCTTGTAATCCCTTTCCCCATGTATTATGCACGCGCGGACGGAGGAAGCAAGCTCATGGACGAGCCGGACAAACAAGCCCAGAAAGAGACATGCTAAGCATACGGACCTTAAACCTACATAGAGAAAACATAATGTTATTGTTATTGTACAACAAGATTGCTTGCGTCTACGGTTCAGCATCGATTGCGACAAACTGTCATTTGTTGATTTTGCGGATCGTTGTTTCATGTGGATGGGGACCTGAACGGACTGCTCCTTTTTCAGGCCAGCGAATATCATCCCATCCGAACCATCGTTTTGACCTCGTTGCGCTACGCAGCCGTAATATGAGAAGCCTGGAAGATCAATAGCATTTTATCCGATATAAAACGAAATACTACCTCAAGCGCGGTTTCTATGGCGTCACAAATTTGCTTTGCAAAAGCACTCGGTCGGCTTGTCGTCGGTCACCCGGCTACTGCCGGCCCAAGAGACGGGAGGTGGGGCCGTGCACCGGGGCCGGAGCGGGACGGCACGCGAACCGAATTGTGACGGGATAAGTGGGTCCTTTGACAGACGGGAGTTAAGCCGATCATGAGGTGGGCCGCCGTCCGACGAGCTGACCTCCGGGATTTCGTTATTCATACAACAACACTACGCTAGCTGCCATGAATTCTTGAGTTGGAGTTTTCATATATATGATTGCTTGATGGCATCTGGAGTTTTGGCGTTCTATCGAGTGGTTCTCATTCAGTAACTGGTCCCATTTCCCAGTCATATATGAAAACAAGAGGAATGGTATGAATCTTGTTTAGCAAAAATGTATACAGGCCATGCTGGGTAGGGCAACTGTGGTCAAGCCGCTCAGATGGAATTGTTGATCTGTTCCTATCGCTGGAAGTTTTTAGGTAAAAAGACTTGCTTTCAAGCCCTTATGTGGTTACCTATGTGGAGAAGATCATTTTCCGCATAAGGACTCCTTGAAATGAAGCCCATTCTCATGGAGAGATGGTCAGAGACCTTTCGATCTGCAAAATCTGCTGTTAAGAATCAGCATGTGTACCTGGGGATGTACCAATATCACGTAGATGGAAAATCTTGGGTTGAAAAGCCGATAAATGGCACTGGCGAGCCACGCACCATGCAGGAGAAATTCACCAGAGATGATTCCAGATATGTTACGTGGCATCCAGAACAAAACTACCTGAATCGTGTTTCCGGGGCCATCTTTAGACACCTCCGCGCGCCAAACTGGCCGACTCCTCACGGAACGTTCGACTTTTAGACCTTAACGAAACGTCCTTCTCCAGCATCCCACCGCATCGCAGCGGGACCAGAGGGCTGCCGCACCTCAACATTGGCAATATTCGCCTTCGCTGGATCAAGCCCGCACAGGGCCAAAATGACCTTGACCGAGGGTGGCTCATTGTTGACATCGCCCACCCAACCAATTCTACCCTTCTCGCCCACGGGACCATATGCCACCGCAGCCTGTCGCCCAGCCGTTTCGGGATCCCAACCCTTAATACCTTGGGCAAGCAATGTAGCAATGCCCATGCCATCGCCCACCTCGCTGAGGTCGGGAACATACCACCTGTGCTCGATCTTCACGCCCGATAGGCACAGCGACTTGACGTTGTAGGCAGCCTTTAGGCCGTTTTTGTCGCTGAGGTTGAAGTGCTTGGCGTCGCGAATCCCGTCGGCCGTTGGGTTCAGCACAACGATGTCGCGCCGGTAGTTGCCGCACTTCCAGTCGGACAGGCCCGAGACGCGAAAGAAGTCATCCAAGTCATCGGGGAGGCCAAATGACGCAACTTGGCCGGTGAGCACGGCGGTGGCGCCGGTGCGGCGCATATACGCCAGGCATTGTTCCCAGAGAGCAAGGTTCTCAGGAAGGGTGAGCGCGGCGTCGGTTAGGACGAGGGCGGAGTACGGCTCAGCATCCTCCTTGATAAGGAGACGAGTGAGCGTGGCAGCCTTCTTGACCCGCTGGACAAGGGCCAGATCAAGCATGGGAGTTAGGAATACGTTGATGAGGTCGTCGAAGGACTCCAGATATTCGAGAGAGATAACGAGGATGCGGGGCTTTGGCGCCTCTTCGGCGTCCAGGTCGATGATACCGGCCATGGCTGTAACTAAAGTTTCTGGAGAAAGTCCTAAAATTCAAGAGAAAGATCGAGAGAGAGCGCCGTGGTCGCGCTTTGGAAACTCGATCCTCTGCAAGTCGCTAAAATCTTTGGGCGGCGTGTGAAACGCTTTAGGACCGAGTGACTAGAGTCTACATGGGGGCCAACATGTTGATATGAGAGTTAGCTTCTGAAGGCAACAGTCGTTTTTCGCAAAAGGTGGGGAGTTTGTTAAAGGTCAGGAAGAGAGGGGCCCGCCGAGAGACTCACCTGTCAAACGGAAAGTGTTTGGAGGGTAGAATGGAGTTCGTGACGTTATGAAGGTATTTTGCGGCGGAAGTTGGTTGATGCATCTACGGGCCACCAAGGTTATGCCTGCATTGGGCTGCATTGGCCTGAGCTCCTGCATCTGCTCACGTTGAAGCGTTTCGAAAGCATGGAGTTTTTCTTTCTTTCTTTCGAATGATGCTTTTTGCCTTGCTGGGAAATCAGGCTTATCATACATTTAACAAATGGCCAGTATCAACAAGTTGGTGTTTGCTCTTTGAGAAATCACCGCCGGGTACTTTCCGTAGGGAAGAGAGGGCTTTGAAATCCCTGGTGGCTGCATAAAATGCACAAGCGCGCTGTGGGGTCCGGTTACACAACGTTGTTCAGATAGCCAAGAGTGCTTGAAAGTTGAAACACAGCAGCTGTCAATCCCAATGTGTTAATAAGACATTCAAACTGCCTTCCCAATCAACTTGTCCGCATCCAAGTCTCCATCGCTGAGTTTTATTGAATCTTTTCGAGAGCAAGACCGAACAACTAACAGCAACAGCCTTCTCCGTTCTTGTTAACTGATTATCATGATCTTTTACGGCTCTTTGCGCGTTGGAGAAAGCCTCACTCAAAAGAACCACGCTAACGAATCACACTCAACAATTGGATTCGTGTACAGGATCCGGGTCCAAAAGGATTCAGGAACCGCAGAAACCGCCAAAAACGCGTTCATCTGAAGTTGCATCGGCCCCCACATTTGACTGCATTCCCATATCTCCCCCAATCGATATGTCTCAGTAACTTCCGCAGACCGAAGAGACAACTTTGGCGAATCCAACCATATCAGGTAGGTGAAGTCCATCACTGAGTGTCTTATTTTGTTTCGAACCTCCACTCATCCACTGTCTCCGTCTCCGTTTTCCGAATTCCCTCTTCCTCCTCTGACCTCTCGGGCTCCTCTCGTGAGTGAGTGAGACTCCAAAATTACACCTAGCCCACCCCTAGCACACCCTACTTCCATGGGTAATGGGTAGGAACCCATGGGTTACCATGGTCTCCATTGCCCCATCCCTTGAAAATAGATATCGATGGTATTATCGTCGTCCGATTCCAGGCAAATACCCATGCGGTTTACGATCTCTCCAATCTCATTTTAAAATCGCACTGTCCCCAGATTTTTGCAAGTCGCAACCAAGAAAAACGGAGACGGGGGACCTCGAGGGCTGGTGGAGTTGTCCAGGTTATCCGGAACATGTCGGATGTGAGAGTTGCGTTATCAAGGCCGAAACGACTCGATGAAACAAAGTTTGTTTCCTGAATCGCGTCTGAGATAACGGAGTGAGTACTGTCAGATTAGAGGGTGGATATCTGGGTTTCTGGCCATACTCAATTTGGGTTAGCCGCCCAGCCCCCTAGATTACTGGTTTCTGGGACCCTCTGGGATATTCCAGCACCCCCTAGACCTTCTGGGCGAATCAGTTACATACATATTCTTCGATTAATCAATTAATTCTGCACAGTTATATTTGATAATTAATAGTCTAATTTGCGTATTTACGATAGAAGCGCTATAATAATCGATATAAGTAATATCCTTACGAAACTAATAACGTTAGTTATATTTTTATTAAAAGAATCTACTAATAAAGCCATTGCGGTCGTCCTTAAAACCTAAAGCGATTAGCCCAATTGGTACGAAGCCTTTAAGCGATTAATTAAAAGTAATTAAGATTTCGGCAATTGGTTATTCAAAAATAGGCTTATGATTTAAAGGGTCTTACCTCCTAAGCCGGAAGATTTCTTCTTTATAAAGTCCGCGAAAGATTGTATATTGGCGGTAAAGAAAGAATTTATTAGATATAATAGAGGAATCCCGGTTAAGAAGGTTGTAGCGATTACGATAATTACAATAATTATTATTATAGTTTAGACCTAGATTTAGACCTAAATTAATAAAGATGGTTCGGAGATTATTATTGCCGCCTAGCTTTAGTAAGAAGTTAGGTAAGATTTTAACGAAGAAGATTTTGAAGAGGAGGATAAATACTATACCGAATAAGATATTAGGGAGGATATAGTAATTAACCCTGCTACGGATTTTATTATAGGAGGAAAGGCTATTTACAATTAGGCTAATAATATATATAATACCCGCTATAAGTATTAGAAGGACTTTGATAACGTTAATATGAGAGTCTATAATTGGATAAGTATTTACATCGCTAGTTACTTCGCCGATATTACTTTTAAGTAGGATAAATCTACTTGTAAATAGTTGAAATAGATTAAGTATTAAATTAATTACCAGCCTATCGATTAGATCGCTATTACCCGGCGAGAATATTAGGCCTTTATTAAGGAAATTACTAAGAAATTACTTAAGGATTTCGAGAAGTAGATTTTAAATAGGAAATCTTTATTACTTACAGTAAGAGATTAGGCATTAGCGAAGCTACTTCCCCTACTTTATAGTTTATTAATTTTATTAATATAACTTGCGAATATAAATTTATTTAAATAAATAATATTTGGAAGTTTGATTGCGATTTAAAAGATTCGTATTTGAACTATAAGGATATATCTACTAATTTTAGAAGGGTCGGTATATTAGAATATATTATACTACTAGCCGGTAAGAAAATTATAATTCGTAGTACTTAGGGTATTAATTAAGAGAAACTCTATTCGCACTGCCATCTTTCTCTTTATACACCGCCGCCCCACCCCTCCCGCATTTCTAGCTAATCAAATCGCCCGCATCCATTCTAAGTCTCCACGCTCCTATTCTTAGCGTCAGCAAACCGTACCGCGCCCGCCAAACCCCCAGATTACAGCCCATTATATATTTAAACCCCTACACATACTAGATTTCGTAACTAATAATCTATTATTACACTTAGCAATTTATATCGTCGTATCGCATTATCGCTTCCTCTATTACTATTACTATTACTACCCTCCCATAATCAATTAAACTACTATCGCGCATCACGAGATACCGCCCAAGTAAACAAAGCGCTGGCATCTATCAACGGTATAGAAATAATACATCAACTTTCTATACGTTTTACAGCTAACCGTAATACAAATAGCCAATACAGCAACCCAACCGACGGGCACACACGACCGTAGCATACACCCCAGTTAAGTACACTCCAATCAAATAATCGACCTCAATTTTATCGACCCTAATCTAAAACCCTCAACAAACAATACCCCTAGCGAGCTCCCCAACGAGTCCCATACCCCCAGCGAACTCCCCAACGAACTTCCCAACAAGCCTACCTCAACACAACCTATAAAAGTCGATAATAACTAGCCCAATGATTAAGAAGACAAATCTCACCAACCTACCTACTACTATAAGCACAGCGACCATACTATTTTTAACACCCAATATAAGAAGTTCGATCATTTGGTTACAGCTATTCAAAACTAGGTAAGAGAGCTTAATTACAACGCTATAAAAGGTCGCTACAGTAACAAAATTAACAAATTTAATTATACTCGACTCTACATTACATACGTAAATAGTCACAATCGCAAATTAATAGCCTACTCTCGTTCTATATTAATAGCCAAACAAGGATACTCTTAGCAAGGGTATATTAAAGCATTAAAATATAATAATAAGAAGTAGACTTTTAAACTACGAAAAAGCTATAAAGAACATACCCATCCTCCTACCAAACAAATACAAATTTATAAGGCGTTCAAAACTAAATATAGGGCTCTAATAGCCACTTATATTAATTACCTTAGTATATGCAATTGTAAAATTACTATCGAATTAAAAAAGAGGTTCCTAAACCTATATTTCACAATACGGCAATTAGAAAATTTATATTATAAATTCAAAAAGGAGGCCATAACGAAATACACTCCCTTTCAAACAATTATAAAATTCCTTATAGAGAAAAGGATCTACTTTAAAGTTAATTAAGTAAATATAATTAAAACGAAACTAACCGCTATATTTTAGAATAATCCTTAGGGAAAGGAATACTAGCAGTATTAATTATATGTATAAATATACAATAATATATATAAAACTAATAATAAAAGGCTCGCCTTCTTCCAAATTATCGGTATAATTAATATTAACCATACGTTTAATTACGCTTTTAGATTAATTAATAACGAACAGTAAAAGGAATTTAACTAGCTAATAGACTAAATTAATATTCGTCGTTAAATTATTAACGCTATTAAACTATATATAACTATTACAAATTATAATACAGTAATAAAGGTAGCTATTAAGCGAATTTATCCAAAAGCGAAATCCTAATTATATATCTTCTATATCAATAAAAATATAGTATTAAATATTAAGCGTAAATAGAATAAGAAGGTCGCCGCCCAAATTACTAATATTTATACCGCTACAACACAAGTACAACTCCACTAAGAAATATCGGCATCAACACAATCAGCCCAATTAATATAGTCAGCATAGCTACCCAACGATATTCCCAATAATACTACAATTCTAAATAAATTTAACGAAGAGGATCGAACGGTTATTAGCAATTTTAACCGTCTAGTAAATAATATAAATAATTTAGAACCTCTCCCTAATACTATAAAATACTTACGAACTAGCATTTATACCCTCTAGAAACATATATATTATATATATACTAAAGAAAATTTCAACACCGCCTTTAAAAAGTTCTATAATTACTTCTCGTAGTAAATAATAATTATCACATATTTAAAAGAGACGTATATAACCGTAAAGGAGGAATAGGCTACGTATTATATTAACAAAAAACTCAACTTTAACTATCGTACTATATTACTAATTAAATTAACTCACTGTAACTTTAAACATTTCGTTATTACTAGTAAAGTCCAACCTTAAACCTATACTAACCTATATTCCCCCCTATACATTTCATACTAATTCTAATATCTTTATCCCTTTTATATAGGTAATAGTACAATTATTGCTATAATTTAATAAAGTTTCAAGCTCGTCGCCGCAATAAAGAAAAAAATAAATAAAAAGGTTACAAAGGAAAAAACTCGTATAATAAACAAATTCCTCAATAAAGATTAGTACGGTACTATTTCCAAACAAATATCTTGGTTAGTACTCAATAAGGTCGTTCGTCAATATTATATCGTACTCGGTACTATCCTTATAGAAACCAATCTATACCCCGACGAACTAGAATTATATACGGGCAAATTTACCGTACAATTTAATTTACTATATTCGTATACTATATTCGAACGGATACTTAACCGATCGAAACTATTTAAACTTAAAAAACTAAACTTTTACCTACACTAATAATTTACCAAATCCTTTAATAACAACGACGAATATTTATAATATTAAGAATTCAATAAAGTAACAAAGCTAAAAGGCCGCCCTCAAAACGCTATACTATTTATTATTAATCTTTACGCTCCCTAATTAATTACGCCAATTAATACTTAAACCCCCCCTCCCTCAATTACGCCAATTCAATTCCAAGCGGCAATATTACAACTTCAAAGATAGCCTCGCTTACAACCCAATCGCAACCGCCAACCCAAAGCAAGCCGAAACCCTACTACCTCAATATAAATTGCGCTATCTATCCAGCGAAATGTATTTATATAGGAGGGTATAGACTTTAAGCAAGCTAATAAAACTAACCGCTACAATCTAACTAGTATATAAACGAAGGGACGAAGCCGCCCTCGTAATAGTATAAAAGGAAGAGATATAGAAAGAAGTAGCAGATCTATACGGGGACGAGGAGGTTATACTACTAGCACTACAAGAGGAAGAAGCACTCCTACCAACACTGCTCCTACTAGCACGCAGGGCAGTCGTCACAACACACGTATCGCTGGCACGCAATAGTAAATAAAACTCTAAGGACTCGCTAGCAGTCAGACTAAGCGATTGAGAGCGATTACACAATAAATATTAAATAAATTATCATTATATAGATTAATATAGATTAAATACAATTAATTAATCGCTCAATTGAGCGATGTACGACCGTATAATGTGCGACCGTACCGCTAAGTGCGCTATAAAGTACGCTGTAAAGTAACCAATCTGGGTGCAGATCTAGGTGCAGATCTAGGCTTGGCACTAGGCATGACATTTCGTGAAAGAATGTAATGCTAAGATTTCTGGGCGAAATTTATAAAAGAATACCACTACAAAAGGGTGGGTAGACCGCGGTTTGAATGCGGGCGATTTGATTGGCCAGAAATGCGGGAGGGGTGGGGCGGCGGTGTATGAAGAGAAAGATGGCGGTGCGAATAGAGTTTCTCTTAATTAATTTAGTTCGAAAGAATTTATATTTAAAAGGGAGGACGCTCTTAATTTTAATTATAAAAAGAAGCGGAAGGTATATATAAAAAAGAAATGCAGCGCGGATAAAAATACGAATAATTCTTTATAATTAAAAAAGAGAAGGGGATTTGCGCCGTTATATAAAGTATACGAATAAAGCCCTTACTTAATAATATACTATTAGTATTTAATATTTAAAATAAAAGATAATCCTACTTAGAAGTTTAGTAATTCTATTTAGAAGTTTATTAATAAGAATTTCGAAAAATTTCCCAAAATCCGTAAGTATTACGGGGCAAGGGCACCGTTAGGTATGAAGTACGATATATATTGTTGTACGAAGAGAGCAGGAAGAGGTGTGCGCCAGCTAGGGTATGATATAGGGTATGAGCATGACCCACTGTAGAGTGGGTCTTGCGTGAGCCTCAATGATGTACGGTTAGCCCAGTACCATGGCAATGGCTGTGTATATAATAGTGCATTGGCCAATGGTACTAAGGTACAGGGTATGTGATCTTGCCCTATGACAGTAAGGAAGTAGAGAAAACTAGGAATTAAATGCGGGACCGCTTTATTACTTCTATATAAATTACTACTTTAAAGGTTTAAAGGCGACAAAAAATCGGTATTTATAATTTAATATTTCTTATTAAATAAAATATTTTTAACGCGAATAACGGAAGGGATATTTACCCGCTTAAAAATTTAGTAATCTTCGATTTTAAGGCTTCCTTTTATATTTTTAACGAAATTAATCGTTTTTTTTTATTTCGAGTAACGTCCCTAGCAAATTACATTTAAGTTAGAGATTCTTAAATACTTATTAAGGGTTTTAAGACTATTAATATAAAAATATAAAGAGAGAGGGGAATTCTACGGCTATAATTAAAAGAAGTCGCCTTCTACCTTAACTTTACTATAAATTTTATATTTTTATACCTACTTCGAAAGCAGGGTTTTTATTAGGATTATAAATTACTTAATAATTGAGAAACGCTATCTACACCGCTGCAAAACTCTCACGGCACCGCCGCCCCACCCTCGCCCCGCCCTTCCCGCGCACTAATGCACCCCAAAATTTTTGAGCTAACTAGATCGCTCGCATCCATTTGAGTCTCCACACTCAATTTGGCAGCGGTATTCTTTCATAGATTTCATACCAGAAATCTGGGCATTACATTCTTTCATAGAATATCACGTGCCCAGCCCAAATGTGCGCCCAGATCTGCACCCAAATATATACCCAGATTGGCCACTTTACAACACACTTTACAACGTACTTAACGGTACGGTCGCACATCGCACAGTCGTACGGTCGTACATCGTTTAATTAAACGATTAATTAATCGTACTCAATCTATATTAATCTATACATTAATAATCTATCTAATTTCTATCGTAAAATCGAGCAATCTAAATGCTAGCGAAAGCTAACAAATATTCTAAAGTACTAATAAATATTCTAAAGTACTAGCGAAAGTGCTAGAGTCTCCTTCACTAGCCTTATATACCAGTAATCCGTATACTACGTCGTTAAATACTAGTTAGGGTACTAGCTAGCGTACTTCCCCTACCCCGTATAAATTTACTTCTTTTCTCTTCTCCTCCTCCTTTACCTCTCTATATACTACTACGAAGGCAGCTTTATCTAGCCTATATAGCGGTTGGGCGGTCGGCTCTATCTTCTTTATTTAAATTAACGCCCTCCTAATTAGATATATTTTACTAAATAAACGGCGCTACTCGTATCGAAGTAGTAGGATTACAGCTTACCTTAGACTATTAACCGCGGGTAGGTTAAAAGCGAAACCTTCTTCGAAATTATAATAATTAAACTAATATAATTGAAAGAAGGGGAATTTAAATATTAATTAACGCAATTAACCGGAGAACGTAAAAATTAGTAATAAATAGCGTAACGTTTCGAAAGCGGCCTTTAAACTTCGTTACCTTATTAAATTCTTAATATTATAAATATTTATCGTCGTTATCGAAGGATCTAGTAAATTATTAGTACGGGTGAAAATTTAATTTGTCGAATTTAAATAACTTCGATCGGTCGAATATACGTTCGAATATTGTATATAAATATAGTAAATTAAATTATATAATAAATTTGCCCGTATATAATTCTAATTCGTCGGAGTATAGATTAATATCCGTAAAAATAATACCGAGTACAATATAGCGCTAGTGGGCCACCTTTTTAAGCGTTAACTAAACGACCTATTTAGGAATAGTACCGTACTACTCTTTATTAAAAAATTTGTTTATTGTACGAGTCTTCTCCTTTATAACCTTTTTATTTATCTTCTTTTTTATTGCGGTAACGAATTTAAAATTTTATTAAATTATTATAATAACCGTACTATTACTTATATAAAACGTATAAAAATATTAGAATTAATATAAAATATACGGGGGGAATATAAATTAATATAAATATTAAGGCTAGATTTTATTAGTAATAATAAAATTCTTAAAGTTATAGTTAGCTAATTTAATTAGTAATATAGTACGATAGTTAACTTTGAATCTCTTATTAATATAATACGTAGCCTATTCCTCCTTTATAATTATATACGTCTCTTTTAAATATATAATAATCGCTATTTATTACGAAAAATAATTATAAAGCCTCTTAAAAATAGTATTAAAATTATCTTTAATATATATATAGTATATATATTTCTAAAGGGTATAAAGTCTAATTTACAAATACTCTATAATATTAGGTAAAAGTTCTAAATTATCTATACTATCTATTAAATAATTTAGACTACTAATTACCTTTCGATCTTTATTATTAAAATCTTTTAAATTTATTATATTATTAAGTAGCTGTATTAATTAAGTTAATTAAGTTAACTATAGTACTTACTATATTAATTCCGAAATTTCCCGCTATATCTATACTTATATTATAGCGGTATAAATATTAGTAACTTAAGCGGCGACCTTCTTATCCTATTTGCGCTTAATATTCAATATTATATTCTTATTAATATAGAAGATATATAGTTAGGATCTAACTTCTAAATAAATTCGCTTAATAGTTACCCTTATTACCGTATCGTAATTCGTAATAGTTACTAGCGGTTTAGTAACGCTAATAGTTTAATAATAAATATTAATTTAGTTTATTAATTAATTAAATCCCTCTTGCCGCTCGTTATTAATAAGGCTAAATCCGCAATTAAAAGTATATTTAATATTAATTATATTAATAATTTAAAAGAAGGCGAGCCCCTTATTATTAGTTTTATACGTATTATTATATATTTATACGTATAACTAATACCATTAATACTCCTTTCCCTAAGGATCGGTTTAGAAAATAGCGGTTAATTTAATTTTAATTATATCTACCTAATTAATTTTAAAATAGATCTAATTCTCTATAAGAAATTTTATAGTCTATTAAAACGGAATATACTTAGTTATAACCTCCTTTTTGAATTTATAACGTAAGTTTTCTAATTGTTTAATTGTAAAATATAAGTCTAGGAACCGCTATTCTAATTCGACGGTAATTTTACGGTTATATATATTAGGTCGGTCAATATATATAATTATTAGAACTTTATACTTAGTTTTAAATATCCTATAGATTTATATTTTATTAATAAGAGGATAGGTATATTCTTTATAGCCTTCTCGTAATTTAAAAGTCTATTTCCTATTATTATATTTTAATACTTTAGTATACCCCTACTAAGAATATCCCTATTTAATTATTAATATAGAACGAGAGTAAGCGCCGGATTTGCAAATAGGGTTATTTGCGTATACGAAATAAAGACGAGTATAATTAAATTCCTTTACTATATTATTAGAGCGGCCTTTTACTATATTATAACTAAATTCTCTTACCTACTTTTAAATAACTATAACTAATTAATCGAACTTTTTATACTAAGTATTAAAAACGGTATAATTGCTATATTTATAGCGGCGAAAAGAAGAGGGGGGCTTATACGGCTCGTTTTTTTAATCGTTAGGCTAATCTTTATATTCATTATCTATCACAGGGTTAGCCTATGTTGTATGTACTGGTGACAGTAGCTCTCTAAGACTATATATCACCATTTCAGTTAATTGGTTACGGCCTCCCGCTATAGACCTACTAGGGATTTATAGTTCGAATCCTATAAAAGCCCATCTCCCGAGTATACTTCTATACTTCTCTTCCTTTCCTCTCCTTGTACAATTACGTATATTTATATTTATATTCAACTTTTCGCCTTCTACCCGTAATAATTAATTATACTTTTTAATTATTACATTTATAATATAAACCTATTTATTACAATTATTTTCGATTGCGTACGTACAAGGATCGTTTTATTACGAATCGCTAAGCTTAGTACCCTTTTAAACTTCGATAGTCGTAATTACGATAATTGCCTAATTAAAATTTTAAACCTCCTTTTATTAGTATGTAAAGGAAGGTACTTTTTATTTAATAAATAAGAGATTACTTATTTTTAATTACTTCAAACGGTCCTAATAGCAGACCTTTATTTTAAATAGTCCTAGTCGCGGACTTTCACTTTTCTTTTATTTCGAATAGTTACTTCTCTTTTATTTTATATTTTACGACAATAGTAATTCTACTCTTTTCTCCCCTAATAATAATACTGGTAGCGGTAATCTTCTTAATTTTTTTACTCCTACTATTAATAATAGTAATCTGTTTAATTTAAAATTATTACATTTTACTATTAATATTTTTAATAATAAATTTAATATTATAATTTATTACACTACGCTTCTCGACCTTCCCTAACCTATTATTATAGTTTTTATTAATTTTTTCAAAAGCTTTAATTAATTAAAAAATTTCCTAATCCCATACGAATATTTCGAAGTAACTTCTTTTTTCTCTTAAGCTTCCATTTTTTACTCTATCGTTGTACTTTTTAATTGCTTTTATTATACTAATTTCGAATATTATAACGATTTCGAAAGTAATTTCTAGCGCTCTAAGGAGGAGTTTAAGACTACCCGCTAAATAGCCGACGATGCCTAATTTAATTTCGATTAAAAGAACTTCGATTACATTAATTTTAAATCTATTTACAATATTTTATTCGTAAAATAAAATACTTTTAAAATATAAATTTCCTCTTCTTCCTCTATTAGTAATACAATTATAAAGATAGTTATATTTTCCTCTTTTCGTTAAATAGTAGAAAATTTACTTATTTTTATAGGTAAAGAAATTAGTAGTCCCGTTTATAAATATGAAATTTTTAAGGCCTAGCGTTTTTATATTTAATTTTAGTAGAAATATAACGCCGCTCTTTATTCTTTTAAAGATATTGAAATTATTTATATTATTATATTTTTAAAATTTAAAATTTTGTCCGGCATTTAGGATAATTTAAATATAATTTAGTCGGACCTTAATAAAGCGAATTAGTATTAGAAGATAGGCGTTAAATTTATAAAATATTTAGTTTTTTGTTTCTAGAATATAAATTTTAAAATAGACGTTGGCCGCTATTTATAAGAATTATATATAAAGAATATATTTTTCGCGGATTTCGAATTTAAATTAATTAATTTAATAAATTTCTATAGTTTTAATAATTTAATAAAGGTCTATTATTTCCGGAATAAAATTAATAAACGTTTTTATAACGTTTTCGCTTATTGTAACCTTCTTTCTAATAACGATTTTAAACGTTAATTCGAAATTTATTATAACGTCGTCGGTAATTTTAAAAATGCAGATTATTACTAGAAGATAATAAATTACTTCTTTAATCCCAGTAATAATATTAATAATAATAATAATAGAAGTCGTTTTAGCGCTAAATTTATTACTAATAATATTCCTATTAATTAAGGTAGTAATAAAATAGATTTAGACGCCGTTAATTTTGTAATTTTTATTTATAAAAATATTTTCGATTAATATTCTTACAATAGCCTTTACCGTTATTACAGCAAGTTTGGCTATATTATTTGCGATTATATTATATTAATTAATTATAGTTCGTAAGGCCCCTAGTATTCCGCCGGTAAAAAGAAGAAGAAGGGCCGTAGTAAGGGCCGTAATTAGGAATAAGTCCGTGCTACCAACGCCGTTTTAGCCGCTCCGGCTATTTTAACCTTTACCGAACCCGCCGTCGGAAGAGAATATTATAATAATTAGGAAAATATTTAACCTCTATATATAATTGCGTATAGAGGTTTGGCCGGGTTATATTTGAAAGATAAGTTTTAGGTTTTATAGAATTAAAGGTTTTAAAAGAAATTAAAGTTTAATTATTAAATAGTTCTACTGTTTTAAATTTAATATTTTTATTTTTTTATATTATAATTCGTTTGTATAAAGATTATTGTATTATTTTTATTAATAGCGGTTATTCCGTTTTTGCGTTTATTAATTATTCCTTTATTATTAGGAATAATTTCCCCTATTTCCGGTTATTAAAAGTGAAAAAGTTCGTTCTTATTAATAGAGTAATTAAGGGTATTATTTTTGAAGGGGTAATAGTTAAATTCTAAATTAGCTTTTACGAAAAGACTATTACCTTTTTAATTTACAATATTTCTAGGAAGTACTTAATTATTTTAGGTTTTTTATAAATATAATACTATTAGTTAGAAATCGATTACGAGTAGTATAATATATATTTTAATTATACCGCTTATTAAAGCCGCTATTTATTAGCGGATTTCTTTAAATATTAGACGGTAGTATTTAGGGCTTTTATTAATTGGGTTTCGGTAGCTTTTATTTGCTAAATACCTATTTTGTTAATTAAGAAGGAAGAGATTGAATTTCTTTCTTTAATTATTAAGAAGGAGGAGATTAAATCTCCTTCTCTAATTATTAGAAAGGAGGATTTTCGCTTTCTAACTATTAAAAAAGAGAAGATTAAAAAAATTGTGGCGGAATCCGTTCTAGAGCCTTCGTTTGCTTTAGAACTTTTGTTTGTTCTAAAGTTTTTATCCGTTCCCGAACTCCTTTTTACTGTTATTAAATTTAAGATCGATTTTAAGACTGGCTATTATATAGTCCCTATTCCTATTAAGGCGCTAGTAGTCCGGAAGGTTAAATTTAAGATCGTTATTACCGGTATTGCCGTTTTCTTTATTAAAATTAAGAGCCCTACGCTTTATAAGCTTTATATATATATAAATAGCCGCTATATTTTAGTTAGCGTAATTCGCCTCTAGTATTACCATCTTTGTAAACTTAATTATAAATTTAATTTTAATAATATTAGGGTATTTAATATAATTGCGTTTAATTTTATTTATAAGAAGGAGTAGTTATAGTTATATATTACGAATTACGCCGAAATCGAAAGGCTAGCGGCTATAGCGGATTTTTAGGATTTAGATTTGATTGAGGAAATAGTTAATAATATTATAGAAGGCGATGGAAGGAAGTATAAGGAAAGTTTACCTTTTATACTTTATAATTTTATTAATAAGATAGTTAGTATTTATACTTTAAAAGATACTTGCGAAGTTATAATTTTAGCTAAAGCGGTTAATTTTATTGGAAATTTCGAGACCGACGCGCCCGTATGTGAAGAGATTATCCGATAAATATATTTGGCTAAAGTCGACGAAGAGGATATAAAGAAGTTTTTCGATAAAGTAGATTAGTTGTTAAAAATTAAGGAGGAGATTATTAAAATTTTAAACCGTTTTGAGGGACGGAAGTATATTAGCGAAATCGCCGTTTTCTTACTCTCGTTAGCGGAGGAGATCCCTCTTTATTATTCGTACAATTATAAGATTGAATTATAGCCGGGAGAATAACTTCCTAATATATAGTTTCGACGTATATTATTTATAGAGGTAATTATTATTAAAAAGTAAATTAATAATAATTTAAGGAAGAAATTTATTTAGCTATTATAGTCTACGGCCGTTTCCCCCCTTTTATTAATTAAAAAACCCGGAGGTGGAGTCTATATTTATATAAATTATTATAATATTAATAATATTACGTTAAAAATACATTATCCGCTACTACTAATTAAAAAAACCTTTAATATAATTTATAAAATAAAAATCTTTATAAAGTTTAATATTATTACTACGTTTAATAGGATCCGTATTAAAGAGGGGTATAAATAATTTACCGCCTTTATTATTTATTTTAGCCTTTACGAATTTATTATATATTTTTTTAATTTATAAGGCGCGTTAGGAACTTTTTAAAATTATATTAACGACGTCTTATATAATATTTTTAATGTTTACGCCACTACTTATTTCGATAATATTTTAGTTTATTCCGATAATGAAGAAGAGTATAAAGAATATATTAAGGAAGTTTTATAAAGGATAATTAAGGTAAGGCTCTAAATTGATATTAATAAGTACGAATTCTATATGTAACGAATTAAATATTTAAGTCTTATTATTATTCCGGGAAATTTCGAAATAGATTTAGAAAAGGTTTTTATAATTATAATATAGGAAGTTCTAAATTCTAAAAGGTCGCTTTAACGTTTCTTAGGATTCGCTAATTTCTACCGTCGTTTTATTAAGTATTTCTCTATTATTGCTGGCCCGTTATACGAATTAATTAAGAAAACGGCGGAATAGGAATAGGAGGAACGGTATTAAAGATCTTTTAAAATATTAAAGAAGGCTTTTACGAATAGACCTGTATTTTAGATTTATAATTAGTTAAAATAGACCGTTATAAAAACGGATACTTTTAATTAAGTATATAGAAGTACGTTATTATAATATAATAATAATAGTGTTTTTCGCCCTATTGCTTATTTTAATTAATAGTACTCTTTAATTAAATATAATTATAATATTTATAATAAAGAGTTATTCGCTATTATTAAAGTTCTAGAGGAATAACGCCCTGAATTCGAAGGGGTATAATAATTATTTGAAGTTTTTATAGACTATAAAATTTTAAAGACTTTTATAATTAATAAATAGCTAATTTTCCACTATATACAATAATCTTATTTCTTTTCCCGGTTTAATTTTATAATTAAATACCGATTGGGCTCGTTATAAGTACGCTTTAACGTTTTAAATAAAAAATTAGAAGATTTATTTAAAAACGAAACTAACGAGTGGTTATTAATTAGAAATAAGGTTTTATTTAATTATAATATTTTTATAAATAGAGTTTTCGTTTTAGAAAATGGAAAAAAAATTGTTAATATCGGAACCGAATATATTTATAATTTAGAAGTAATAGATAATATGTTTATTAATAATTTAATTATAGAGAGTTATAAGAAGTCGGTATTTTTATAAGATTTATTTGCTTATTTATTAGATTCCGGTTATTGTATATAGTTTAAGGAAGTAAAGGATTATTTAAAGAAAGTATTTTTCGTTAAATATAGGATAATATAAGGATGAATATACTTTCGAAATATTATTATTATTAACCTTAATAATACCGAACTTTAATTCTAATTCTTCCGCCGTATATATAATTCGCCGTCTATTAATTATTTAGGTCGTAAAAAGACTTATTCGTTATTTTCTTAATCTTTCTTTTAATTAAGGATATTTAGTATTATTAGGGCCTATTATAAGGTTTACTTACTATATATTAAATCTAAATTGTTACGATATTCCCTTTATAGATTTTTAAAACTGTTAGCGGTGTTTTTCGCCTTATAGAAGGATATTTCTGTAGATTACGTTACCCCTTTAATGCCCTACGTACGTCGGGGATAGGAATTTAAATATATAGCCGTTATTATTAACCGTTTAATAAAAATGCGATATTTTATTCTTACGGTTGGTTTTACGGCCGAAGAATTGGTAGACTAGTTTATTAAGAGGATTTATAGTATTTACGGTTTATTGGACTCTATTATATTAAATTGTAGCTCCTAATTCGTTTTATAATTCTAGAAAACTCTATTCTCCTACTTAGAAGTAGTTTTTAAGCCTTCTTCCGTATTCTACTTAATTATTAACGGTTAAATGGAGTGTATTAATATAAAAATAAAGAAATATTTTTATTTTTATATTAATTGGGTATAAGATAATTAAATAGATTAATTCCTAATTGTAAAATTTACTAGTAATAACCTAATTTCTAAAATAATAAGAATATTTCCTTTTTTTACTAATTATAATTTCTACTTTCAAATAGGTATTAAATTAGTAAAACTATATCCGCTAGATTTATTAGTTTAATAGTAAGCGGAGTATTTTAAAATTAATAAGGTAGCCGACTATTTTAAAAAAGTATTAGAATATATTATAAATTAGGTAAAGTAAATTTAATAATAATACGAAATTAACGTTAATATTCGACGAATAGATACCTTAAAGTATAAAGTAGGAGATAAGGTCTTGTTTAATATTAAAAACTTCGATACCGGCTGCTCGTATGCGAAATTTACCCCTTTTTATAAAGGCCCGTTCGAAATTATTAAAGTAAATAGTTATAAAGTTACGCTTAAACTCTCTGTTAATATAAAGTATAGCCCGACTTTCTACGTTAATGTGAAAGCGTGATCCTACGAGAGATAGACTGCAAGACTAGAAGCTACAAATCAAAGTAATATTAAGTGTAAAGAGGAAAAGGGAAGGTGAGCGAACGAAGGCATCACGGATCTGGACATATAAGCCAGATCTGCCACTCGTTGCCGCCTTCCCAATCCGTACGGCTTATCGATAAGAACATAAGCCTCATTCCATCCGATGTGTCATAGTGCCATATTGCCCTGTGCCCAGTGTCCTCCAGCCGTGCCATGACAGTTAATAAAATTAAATTATAGGCCGAAATAAGTATTTTAGGATAATTAGAAGTATAAAGGGACGTCCGTATAAATTAAAGTCGTAGTATAAAAAGGATTGATAACGAAGAAGATTCGGTGGAATAGGATTTCGTTAAAATTAACGGTTGCTGTAAAATAATTAATAATTATTAGGAATATTTCGTTATTTAGGCACTACTTTGTTAGCCTTTATAATAGCTGCGTACTAATATAACTATATCCTTTAATATAATACGGTAATTTTACGAAGTATATTCGGAGGTTCTAATACCCTTAAATTAATTAATAATAAAGTAGAAGCGGAGGAGGACTTTAGAGGCGGAAGAAATATTAGAGCCGGCTATAGAAGTGGAAGTTCTACAAATAAAGTACGAGAGGAAATTGCTACGATTAGCGGCTATAAAAGTTTTTTATAATTGGATTAAACGTTTAATAGGGTTATCTATTATTTTATATAATTTTAGTTAATTATATAGCTTCTTTTAAGTAGGGGTAATATTATAAAGTTAGCTTATATTATATATATTAGTAATAGTAGCTTTTTGAAACTATATATTACTATTTCGATTAATTGGCTGCGGCCTCCCGCTATAGACCTATTAGGGGTTTATAGCTCGAGTCCCATAAAAGCCCATCTCCCGAATACACCTCTACACATCTCTTCCTTTCCTCTCTTCGTACAATTACGTATATCTACATTTATATTCAACCTCTCGCCCTCTACCCGTGATATTATTAATATCTATAAGTTACGCTAAAATAAACTCGCTAGGCTCGCTAGGCTCAATTAGGGTATCGCCTATTAAAGGTCTCAAATTAGGGTCGATAAGAGTAAGGTCGATTATTTAAATAGGGGGGGCGCCACGGTCGCGTACGCCCGTCGGCTAGGTCGCTGCATCGGCCATTTACGTTATAATTAGCTAAGGAAATATATAGAAAAAATGACGGATTATTTCTTACTATTAACAAATGCTAATGCTTTATTTATTTAGGCGATATTTCGTAATGCGCAATAGTAATTTAATTAATTATAGGGAGGGTATTAATAGTAATAGTAATAAGGGAGGAAGCGATACGATACGACGATGCAAATCGCTAAATATAACGATAGATTACTAGTTACAAAATCTAGCACGTACAGGGGTTTGAATGTGTAATGGGCTATAATCTGGGGGCTTGGCGGGCGCGGTATAGTTTACTAACGCCAAGAATAGGAGCTATAGACCACAATCTAGATGCGAGCGATTTAATTGGCTCAAAAATTTTGGGGTGCATTAGCGCGCGGGAGAGATGGGGCGGCGGTGGGGCGGCGGTGCCGTAAGAGTTTTACAGCGGTGCAGATAGCGTTTCTCAAATAATTACCTTCGTCAATTAAATAGTTCGATTTTCTATTTCCTTTAAGAGATTTATTATTAAATAGTTTTCGAATACTTTCCCTTCTCCTTTAATTGTACTATTTTTTTCGTTCGACGAAACTGCTTTAATTCCTATATTAGCCGTCGTACGTATAAAATGCCCGTTTAATTCTAGTACGAACGGTTCGGTTATTATAATTCGTAAATTTTTAAATATTTTTATAATATTGAGGGCGCTAAATTTAAAGGATTAGCGATTTATTAATACAATACATACAATATATTTAAAATTAAATAATAAATTATACGAAAATTACGCGACCGAGGTTTCGGATTAAGAGAATATTTCGCCATCGATTTTTTCGAGTACGAATAAGAGAGAAGAGGTTTTAAATACGTAATATTTATTATTTATTAATAGATTAGATTCGTTTAGGATATTTATATAGCGATATATATAATAGAAATTATTATTAAAGGATTACTTTTAATTATTAATACGATTAATTATTAGTATAATATTAAAATTAAATACGTTAAGTACGATAATGAATTTAATAGTTAATACGTTAAGGATAAGTTAATTATTCGTTTTATTATTCTTAAACTCTTAATATTTAATATTCAAATTTAAAACGGCGGTATTAAGCGTTTAAAGGGTATAATTAAGAGAGACTCTATCCGCACGTGGATAAAACTCTATCCGCACGTGGATCCACTTTTTCCCTCACACATATCCCTAACCCTGGCGCGGCCACAGAT